>CM033998.1:17471838-17580362 GCA_019603395.1 Cyrtorhinus lividipennis | reverse complement strand
CATACTTTTTTTGCTCTTCCCAAAAGCTTATAAATTCAATTGTGGGGTTATTTGTAAACTTGATTCAATGTTTCGAATGTTTGCTTTTGAAACCTAATTGGTGTGTTGGTATCAGATTTTGTTCTGAGGCATCCTTGAAACAGTCGATCGGACCAAATTGGGCGGTGGTAGGGGTCAAAATGTGTTTTTAAAACAAATGGCGTTTTCGAGATGTGGGGCGATCCAGGCGTGTGGGGTATCATTTTCCACTAGGTTTGGACCATGAATCGATTGGACTGGGTCGGGATCCGCACCACCCTTTCCCTCATTTCGAGGAATAACCAACCGTGTGTAAGAATTTGTCCATTTTTTTTTTATCTAGACACCATGAAACGTCCTAAAAAAAAATTTTGAGCGAGCGGAGAGTCTACCATTATCAAAACATAGGTTGATTATTCAAGGAATAACCAACCAAAATTCGCGGATGGAGGAAAACCGTCCACCCCGTGTTTGTCGTAGAAAGACAGTTTTCATAAAATGTGTGCTCAATCTCCCCTCTGCTTCAAATGGCACACAACTCTTGGAAGAAGCGTTATGGGTGGAAATGTATATTGTTGAAACACCAATTTCGAGTTTTTCGGTGCACCACTCTAGGTATGTGGCCGGCTAGATACTATGTGAATGCTGACTCGATTGCAATGGCCCCCGTCTGGACACTCAATTTTTACACCATACTCTTGCTCATAAGGACAAAGAAGCCAATGTGGAAGAATTTGCTACGTCTTGTCTGAATCAGAGTTCTACAATCAGAAACCTCAGCGTCAATTTGTAATATTCGTCTTTTCCGGACAGCAGTTAATAATGATGGGTGTTTGCTCAGTTCCCCAAGGCATTGCTAGACATTCCCGGCTCGGCACCAGACATTTATGACCCCGCTTCACGCTTAAATCGTGGTAATATCCCCCCCCCCCATCCACAGTTCAACGATCGTGGGAGGAGAGTGCTGAACGTAATGACCGCCAAGAGGGCTGTTTCACTCAACCGGCTATCGTCATCTATTCTCACAATTTCCGTTTGTTAAGTCGTAATTGCCAGACCTTTAATTTGTAATCTTCATCGTATTCTCGAGTTTTTTCTAACTGTTTGAGGGGGAAGCGCTCCCCGATGGTTTAAAGTGTGCGAAAAATGGCTAAAAGTTAAATGAATTTATTGATGGATGAATATCTGTATTCGATTTTAATTTATACTAATACAAGATTAATTTATACCTAACCAAAGTGGAATCCACTCGCAAAATAATTACATTGCGACTAGATCTGGTGGTGGAGGCTGTGATATGAACTGGAAATTTGTAGGTATTCAATATTTTCGATTGGATGCAATCAACGTGACTGTAGTCTCAACAGCGCAAACTGATGATGGTTGGATGACCCAAACAAGCTACCAAAAGAGAGTTCAAAAACGATATATGGTAGCTGATCGTTTTGACTGCCTAAAATGATTCGATCAAATCAAATTGAGATTCTCAAGAATTTACTGAAAATTCGAAACAGCGGGCTGTAACTGGGGGAAACAATATTGTTTTGCAGCTGCAAAGTACATTCGTTAACCCCTTTTGGCGTGATTTTTTATTTTTTAACGAATAAAAGTTTCTTTATAGATTTGGTCGTAGAAAATAAGGAAAAATCCCCACACATTATTTATCAAGATACATAAGAAAAATCATATGCTGTAAATTTGCAACACCATTTTTTTTTTTTTTTTTTTTTTTTTTTTTTTTTGTTCAACGGAGGTCCTTACGGGTCTATTGTGGGTGAAGGTGCCCCCCACCTGGCTCTTCCTCTACCCCGAACAGGCGTGCTCAGGCCAGCCCTGCACCCCTGCCTAGGTCCTGGACTCGTCCAGCCCAGTAGTCGCCAGGCTCACTCAAGTCCTGCTGTTTGTAGTCGCTGCTGCGGCTCACAATGGCTCGTCTAGCCTCTGATCCCAGCCCCAGGGGCGGTGGTGGCTCGATCCTCCCCCACCAGCTAAGTCACGAAAGGATAGCGAGGCTCGAGTCTCCGCAGTCCTTACGTCACTTGCATCAATGAAGGGCCGCCCCCAGTGTAGGAAGCGTGTCCTCGTCCAGTGTGACGGGCAATAGCAAACCACATGTTCCGCCGTCTCCGTCCTCTAAGTGCAGAACAACGACAGAGCACAGAATCAGATTCGCCCATTTTATGGAGATCGATATCGGATGAGCGTGGCAGTGCCCTGTGAGCAGCCCCACAACAATACGTACTCCCTCCTTCGAGACAAGGATCTCCTTGACCCCTTCTTGGAGAGTTTGATAATCTTTAGCCTGCCTTTGGCCCTTCACACCACGCCCATAGGCAGCTCTTTTCCTGCTCTCCCACCTTATCGCTCCCCCTAACAGAAAGCTCGTGGTAGTGCCCGAAACGGCTCTGGCCATTGGGAGGGCGCTTTGCGCCCTCCCCTGCAAGGCGTCCCGCCTGTTCATTCCCCTCCACCCCTTGGTGCCCTGGGCACCACATCAGGGTAACCTTATTGTTCCCGCTAGGGCTTTGAGGTTGGCCAGACATTCCCACACTAGCTTCGAAGAAATGGGGAACCGAAGCCAGTGTACTTGAGTGCTGACTGGCTATCTATAGGATGTAAATCCTTGCCCCGTTAGTTCGACGGGACACCAACCTGTTGTGCACAGGAGCTTATGGCATGGAAACCTCAGCTTGGAAGATCGTCGCAACTGACCCCAGGGACTCGCGATTTGAGTTCTCGGCCATGAGATCCCCGAGCCAGCCCTGCATCCTGACAGAGCCATCGGTATAGAACACTAAAGCCCCATGTTCAAAAATGGGGCTTCCCCCTTCTGCCACAGTGATCTATCATGGATATAGACCCTGAAGGGAAGTTCAAAGTTCCGAACACTCTGCCATGTGATCAGAGACCTTCAGAGCTGACTCATCCCTGCCACCTCTTTCAAGATGGCATATGAGCGCATCTGGATCCCCTAGGGAGAAACCCATTCCTCCACAGTCTTACCCCCTGCAAGAAGGCAACCCTCTTGACATGGATATGTAGAGGTGGAAGGTCCAGTAACACTTCCAATGCAGCTGTAGGGGTTGTGTTCATGGAACCAGTAATCCCAAGGCACGCCATCCTCGCAGCCTCTAAGCTGGGACACCGCCGTCGCCTGGCTGACCTTTGTCCACCAACGTGGGGCCCCATAGTTAGCATAGGTCTGACTATAGTGGTGTATAGGCCACATGGTCATCTTCGGGGTCAGGCCCATGTCTCCCCAACATGTGCCGCCCTGCTGCCATGGACAGAAGGGCTCTATCAACAGCCCTTTGAAAGTGGCTGTCCATGTCAGTTTTTGATCGAGGGTGACTCCCAGGTATTTGACTTCCTTGCAGACACGTAACTGTCTGCACCCCAGCCAAATTCCTGCATGTCAACCCTATGTCTTCTGGTGAAGGGAACAAGGGCCGCCTATCAGGGTTCACATGCAGCCCTTTCCCTACCACACCAGGTCTGTACAGCATTGGAGCCCATCTGCAGCGTCACAGACTGTGTCTGCAAACTTGCCCCTGACAATGATAACAATGTCGTCAGCATACCCTACTACCTCAAAACCCTGTCGTTCGAGTATAGTGCAGGTTTGTCAGCTACCAACAAGCCAGAGGAGAGGAGAGAGCACCCCACCCTGAGGGCATCAACTGCTTGGAATGGCCGTCATGGTGGCCACTCTCAACTCTGAATATATTACCCTGCCTTCAGCATTGAGTAAATCCTTTAGTGATTTGGGGTCGACCCTTCGCTCCCTGCTGCTTGGACAATAGAGCCATATGACGTGTTGTCAAAGGCCCCACCAATGTCCAGAAGCAGCACCGTGCCACTTCCTTGGCTTCCAGGCTCTTATCTATCAGCATGGTCAACTCATTCAGGGCAGTTCTCTGTAGACTTCCCCTTCTGGTATGCATGCTGTGTAGCCTGGAGAGGTTGCAGAGTGAGATATGGTCCCTGATACCAGGTTCACAATCTTCTCCATTGTTTTGAGAAGGAAGGACATGAGACTTATTGGGCGGTATGCCTTTGCATGGCCCTTTTGGCCAGGCTTAGGAATGAAGACCACCCTGACCCTCTCCACATTCAGGAATGTAATTTAAGGTATAACTTGCCTGAAAATCTTCACAAGCACCGGAACCAGAGCCTCCACCCCATGCTGCAGCATGGCAGGGATACCCATCGGGCCTGCGATTTATGGGCTTAAATGAGCCAATCGCCCACCTAACACGTTGGGAGTGAATATCCTACCAGAAGTCTGCGTACAGTGTGCCCTCCTAAGGCAGAAGGTATCGGCTCGTACATGAGGGACTTGTGCATCCTGCAGGCATGTGGACCCTGGAAAGTGACCTGCAACGACTCCTCCAGGGTTTCCACTGCACTCCTGGTATACTCCCCATCTGCTTTTTAATTACTCCCAGATCATCTGGTCTGCCCTTGCTGAGGACCTTCTGTACCTTAGACAAGGTAGATAAATCTGCAATGTCCCCCAGAAGTTCCTCCAGGACTGTTTTTTGGCCTTTCTTAGAGCACTGGATTAGGAGTTGATGCAGACTCTATAAAGCCTGCCAGTTCCCCCCCCCCCCTTTTGCCCTGTTGAAAAGCCGCCGTGATTCCTTCCGAAGAAGGGACAGATCCTTATTCCACCATGTAACTGATCTGTTGGTTGTGGCAACCTGTAGCACAGCTCTATTCATAGCTCTTCCTGAATCGCCGCACACATGCAGTGCATTGACCCCTATCAAGATCCACGTCAGACCGTATGCCCATGTCGAGGTTCTGTAGCTCGTAGCCAGAAGCACCCCATACAGAGCCCAATCTGTATTCTTGGGACTGCGATACGTCTCAGTGAAGCTATGTGAGTGCTCTAACTGAAACGCAATGATCCGGTGGTCTGACATTGAAGTCTCCCCCAGCACATGCCACCCTGAGACCTTGTTGCATAAAATCTACTCGCCAACGTATGTCAAAATTTCACTACGTGCACGAGTAACAAGGTGGGCTCGTTTACCTTCGTTTTAAGTACCACAAGGTTCCCCTCGTAAGGAATTCTACAATGGACTCACCTCTTCGTTGAGTTATTGCACCCCCACAGAAAGGTGATGCCCATTGGCATCGCCACCCAATGATGAGATGAGCGCTGCTGTTGACCAATACAGACTAGTTGCCGTACCAGCGCTGGAGGGGGCTCATCCTCGTCACCCGGGTAGGCTGAAGCGATGACGCATTTTCCTCCATTTTCCTCTTCCAGCAGTATAGTGGTGAGGTGCTGGAACAGAACTCAGGCATAGTCAATAGTTTGGACAGATGTTTTAACAGAGGATGGCTGATCGTGGCCTTTCCTCGCTCCTCGATGAATATTAACTTGCAGCTCTGTGCAGAGAGGCCCATCACTGCTTCAGGTGCCGCCCGGGTTCCTGGATCAGAGCTATGTGATGGTCTTTAGATGTGAACACCACGGCTCAGGACTGCCGATGCACTCTGGCCGTGTGTAAATTTATTTGAAGAAAATTTAGGTGGGAGGCACTATTTCTCCTTCTTCTTCTGCTGCCTTCCCCACTGCTCTTTGGCATAAAGGAAGGGCGCTCGCCCTTCTTCTGCGTTCCACTGTCAATGGAGGTCGGAAGGACCCTCATAGTGCCCCCCTGCCCCATGGTTTGGTCAGCCAGGAAATGCAGAGGACCCTGAAGGTCTTGCTGTGCCAGAAGACTTGGGCCCCTCCCACCAGTCTCCACCGCACCTTTTGGAGCAGTCCTGACTGGATCAGGGAGGAGGCGGAAGGGCCCCGCCCAAACGCCGAACCCCCAGCAGCCACCCCTGGGTCCCTTGTTTGAACGGCAAGTGGAGGTGCTTGGTAACACTTCTGGAAGGGCCAGCCCTAGACACGTTGGCTGGCCCTATGGCACCACCAGTCCCAGGACTAACTATAACGAACAGGCACAGTACTGCCTTGGGTTCAGCCTGCCCACCCAGAGTAGCAACCTGGGGGGCACGAGGTGCCAGTGAGGGCTCTGTTGGAGGACCTTTCTTAACCCAATTGTACTTGTCCCAATCGGACATGGACATGCGGGTTTTCCTCCAACGTCCTCGCTGATTCCTCATAACAAGGAGGTTAAGCAGGACTGCCGCGCCTTTGACGGTCCTGCACAGGACGCTCGCAGCTCTCCGGGTAGAGGCCCCTGTTCTGCCTCCCAGCAGCCGGAGAATTCCCTCATTCGTTTCCTGGGCACAACTGGGAGGAAGGCTGTGGCGGATCTTGGTGGGTAGTTCCCTGCCCTCCCTCACGTGTAGCCTTGCACCCTCCAGGGGGCACAGGAACTCCATGAGTGCCTTTAAACCACTCGACGTGCCCTCATCACACAGGTGGATGGACAACACATCCTCTGCGATGCCCGGCCTGAGAGGAAGCCAGATTGGGCCCATCCAGCGGCAGGTCCTTGATCCCCTGGATAATACAATCCTGGATCAAGTCCATCTGCTCGTTGGTCAGCAGGACGTCTGGGAATGCCCGGTGCATAACCCCAACCTTCCGGAAGGAACGACGATACACTGTTCCCTTCAGGTCACGTCCACAACACTGGCTTCACAAGGGGGTTGATTTGTTTAGCTCCGGTTGCTTCGCTTGGGTTGTTTCGCTTTGGTTGTTTTGTTGGTTGTTTCGCTTTGCTTCGCTTCGGTTGTTTCGCTTTGCTTCGCTTTGGTTGTTTCGCTTTGCTTTGCTTCGGTTGTTCCGCTCGGTTGTTTCGCTTCGGTTGTTTCGCTTCGGTTGTTCCGCTCCCGTTGCTCTGCCCCGCCCCTGCCTCGCCTCGTCCTCTCGAGATTATGGCGAGCAGGGGGGCACAACCTCGTTTCACTTGAGTTCGTACACGACTGCTCCAAAGCCTTTCCCCAGTCTGCTTGTCCAGTCGCCTTCCCCTCCTCCTACTCCCTGGGTGCCTCTCGCCACCCCGTCGCCCGACCAATCGGATGAGGTCACGCCTTTTGCCCAGCTGGGTCAGGCGCTTGGAGGGGAGAGGGCTCGACCCGTACCCCGCCGCCGAAGCTTCTTGACGGGGCGCTTGGACTCTGCCGCCCCCTTACAGTGGTGGACCAGACTCTTCAGCTGAAGGCCTTCCTCTGCGGACCATCAGTCCTCTTCCATGGTTTAGGAGGCTTTGCCAGTGAAATACAAAAACGTTTTTGGGTTAGAGGAGTTTTCACACCTCTAGAAAGTTCAAGCCTCTTGAAGATGATCCAGGAGTTTGGTGGTGACGTCCAGCAGGTGATGAAAGAGACGCATATACCACTTTCTTGATTTGAGGCATATCCTGAGTCTACCAATGTGAGAATCCATGAGGTCTACACTTCCCATGTGTCGGTTGTAGATTTTGATTACTTTTGGACAAGATATCTCAGTGAAGCTTCGAGAAGATTTGTCAAATCTTCTTATTTTTCGAAAGGTGCGACTCCACAAAAAATGGACAGGATCGTAACACACCTGTTATCAATCCAGCGTGAGGATGGCATCAGGCCCAGTACTACGTAGTTTGAACTCTACAGCTTCCCCTCTTGATATTTTTTCCATTTTCTTTGAACAGTAGATCATCTTCATCCATCCTACAACACAAAAACCACTAAAATTTAGTTTTATAACTAGAAAATACCACTCAAAATCAGGGGTAGAGAACATGACACCAGTTGCAGATTTGCAACATAAGGATTTCTTTGTATAAACCGTAGACCGAGTTCCTTCACTTTCGATGGTGTTCCCAGCTAGTAAACTAAGTGTTCTTCTATGGAGATAATTTTTGGTGTCGGAAACAACGAAATATTAAGTAAAATTGCACACAAACCTGAGAAACTCCGTCAGCTTCCTGCCAGCCGCACTTTATCAACTTTTATTGTCTATCAGTCGTAACTGATTGTTGTATCATTTTTCAAGTGTGGCGTGAGCTCCTGAAGAATTAGGACTCAATTTGTTGTTACTGTTGCAAGCTCGCACCGGCGCCGGCCAAATGGGCGGCCGGCGTCGCAAGGTCAACAACCTGTGGAAGGCTAAGGGACTGTTCTCGACATTTGAGAACCTCCTGTTCGCCGCGTTCTCGGCGGCGGCCAGGTTAACAGGCCCCGACGCGCCTCAGTTCAGTTCCATTCGGAGTCCGGATATAGCTGTCGGGTTTAAATTGTGCCGTGGCGCGTTTAAATAGTGACGCACCGCGTTCAACCGGTTTGTTTGGGATTTCTGTCTTGTGTAGGCGCGAATGTGAACAGTGTATGTACTCAAGTGAACAATTGTTTTATTAGTTACGAAGAACATAATCGTTACAATTGGTGTCAGAAGTGGGATACAATTAGTGTTATAGTGTTGGACAATAGTTAGTGTTAAAGTGTTACGTGTTTACAGTAGTTATGAAGTGTTATAGTGACTTTAGTGTGTTACTGCGCGTTTGAACTCTTAAAACGAACAAAATGAGTTGACCCATTTGAAAGTTAAACAGCTGAAGGAAGAGCTGGAAGAGCGCGGCTTACCTACCAGTGGAACAAAAGCAGATCTCGCCTACGACTTAAGGAGAACTTGGTTGAGAAGGTCATGACCCAGACCAAATTTGACTTTGTGGATGATAACCAGAATCGAAGAGAATTCTAGACAACTGTTTGAAGAAAACTCAGGAAAAGGATAAAAGGAATGAGAACAAGAGAATGAATAGAAGATGGAAGAACATTCTAGACAACTGTTGAAGAAAACTCACGGAAATGGAAGAGAATTCTAAAAGAATGAGAGAATTTGGATGTATATGGATAAAATAGTGAGTGATGTGTGCCAACATAAAAACTGATGTAGTCAGACTGGAGGAAATTTGAATCATTGTCCAACACAGTGGACGATAAGATCTCTGCAGTTGACGATAAGATCTCTGCAGTTGATGATAAAGATCTCTACAGTTGATGTAGGGTCTCTGCATTTGATGATAAGATCTCTCAGGTTAGAGAGAAATTGAAAACAAAATTCGAGCACTAGAGAGAAGCAATCAAGGAAAGTTGAGACACATGGATATACCAGCAGAAGCCAGCTTCAACAGTGGCAATGAAGAACAGTTTACAGGAACCAGAGGAAATAAGATTAAACCACCTACATTTGACGGAAGGTACCATGGTCAACATACAAGAGACAATTTGAAGCTGCAGCTGTTGCAAATGGATGGCTCGAACATGACAAAGCAACAGCTCTAATAGTTGCATTGCGTGGAGAAGCCTTGAACATTCTCCAGACAATACCGGCGGCCATCAGAAACAATTATGAATTGCTGACAGCAAGGTTGGATATGAGATACGGAGATGCTCATCTACAACAAGTCTACGTGTGCAGATAAAGGACAGGAACCAGAGGGCCACCGAGACGCTACAGGTTTGAAGCGGGACATTGCAAGACTGGTGAGACTGGCTTACCCTACAGCGCCTGATGACTTTTTGGAGCAGCTCGCTGTCCAGACTTTCGTAGATGGAATCAGGGACAGTGAAACTCAGCAAGCATTGAGACTCGCACGCCCAAAGACCTTGCTGTGAGCCCTGGTGCATGCTTTGGAATTTGAGGCTGCGAAGCAAGCCTCTCACCGGAGCGGAGCACGTCTGAGACAGGTAGTGGAAGAAGAAGAGGACATCGTTGAGAGGGTACTAAGGACGTCTTGAAGCAAGAGCCCAATTGGGAGGACCTCAAACGACAACTCAGATGCTGGCAATTGGGGGAGTCCTCTCACAGTTACAAGACGGGCAAGAAGAGGAGACCTATTCTGGACAACTGCGGCCACAGCCCAAGACCGGACCAGCAAGAAGAACACCTACGGAGGACGAGAATTATCCTGGGTGAGTGGCAGCCAGAGCACTTGCAGGAGCGGCAAGCAGAAGACCAGGAGCTAAAGGATCTTCTGGATTGGAAGAGAACCAACAGGAGACCCAGTTGGCCGGAAATTAGACATTGTAGTCCAACTATAAAAACCTATTGGGCGCAGTGGAACTCTATCATTCTGGAAGGAGGAATCCTGAAACGTTGCCTGGAGAGCAATGATGGTACTGAGACAAGGACGCAGATCATTGTTCCACGAAAGTTGGTTCCCTTGGTTTTGGAGCATCTCCATGATCGAACATCAGGAGGACATTTTGGCATCACAAAAACGCTACAGAAGGTTAGAGAGCGTTTTTACTGGGTAGATAGCAAACAATCTGTCAAAGATTGGTGTAAGAAGTGTTTGCTATGCAATGCCGGGCAGGGACCAACTGTGAAACCGAGGGCAAAGATGCTGCAGTGCAATGTGGGAAGCCCAATGGACCAAATAGCGAGTGACCGGATGAAGACGCGATACGACATAAAGGCAACTGAGGTGGGTTTCCAAGCAGGCGATCTTGTCTGGTTCTACAATCCGCGTCGGAAGCGAGGACTATCACCGAAACTCCAGAAGGATTGGGAAGGACCCTACGAAATCATGAAAAGAATCAACGATGTCATCTACAGGATTCGAAGAACTCCAAGAGGGAAACCGCGAGTGGTACATCATAATCGGCTGGCAGCATTCGTGGACAGTTCGACGCAGGAAGACCTATCGAGGACAGTGACTACACCATCATGTATAGAAGACCCGGCAACCCTGGAGTTCAACATGTTCATGAAGAACTATGGAGGGACTAGCAAAGCGAGATTTGGAGTCACCAACGAAGTGCGCGAGAACCTTTTTGACGTTGGAAAAGATTATGCGCTAGCACACTGTGTAGCTGCCGACCTCAAAATGTCGAGAGGAATTGCCGAAATATTCAAGAAGAAATATGGTAATGTCGACCAGTTGCAGCGGCAAAATCCACGCATTGGAAAAACGTTGTCACTGAGGATAGCCAACCAGCTAATAGTCTATCTAGTGACAAAACAGTCTTCCCACCAGAAGCCAACCTACAGGACTCTTTGGGATGCGCTACTTGCCCTGAAGAAGCTGCTCATTAAGCAGGGAATGAAGAAGTTGGCAATACCCAAGATTGGTTGTGGCTTGGACCAATTGGATTGGAGGATAGTCCGTAACATGTTGGAGTTCATTTTTCAAGGGACCCAGATTGAAGTGCGGGTGTGTACCTGGAATCCTCATGGAAGAACTGATGTGAAGACTGTGGACTGCTATTTCTACCGCCAAGGCAGCTGCAAGAATGGTGATAAATGCCGCTATCGACATGGGCCCAATGATGAACAGATGCCCAAGATTGTTCTGGGACAGAACAATTCTAAGGAGGGGGCAGTGTTGCGAGCTCGCACCGGCGCCGGCCAAATGGGCTGCCGGCGTCGCAAGATCAACGACCTGTGGAAGGCTAAGGGACCATTCTCGAACCTCCCCGTTCGTCCCAGAACGTTCTCGGCGAGGCGGCAGGTATAAAACAGACCCACGAGCGCCGCCCAGTTCAGTTCAATTTGGAGTCCGGATATAGATGCTTCGGGTTATAAATTGTGCCGTGCCGCGTTATAAATAGTGCAACAACCGCGTTACAATCGTGTATTGTGATTCTGTCATTGTGTAAGTGCGCGAATGTGAACAGTGTATGTACTCAAGTGAACAATTGTTAATAAATTAGTTACGAAGAACATAAATCGTTACATTACCAACGGAATCTGCTGCGTTCTATCCATGTTCATTTCTTAAACTGATACACTGGACTCCCCTTGTCCCGCGTGACTTATACGATTGACCCTTTGAAAACCCCCTCGCACGTGAGTCGTATTACTGATCACCCGGTAAAGATAGGTTGATTTATTTGGTCTAGATCTATAGTCCACGTAAATGGTCGAGATCTCTCCGTTGAGGGTTGTCTACCTACGTACAAAACGTAGTTCAAACTCCCAACGTTGCCTATCTTTACATGGATAGGCAAAAGGGAACCTGGAATACTCATCAATTATACTCAGTAAATACTTGTTCCGAGATTTTGATGGCAATGGCCCCTTGAAATCCATGCTCAGTCTTTCGAAGGGATGGGTTGCTTTTATCAACGTGCTTGAGTTGCCCTTGAAGAATCTTGGCTTGATAGCAGCGCAAATGGGACAAGACGCAGTGATTTTGCGAATCTCCTCCATTGAAAATGGTAAATTGTGTATCCTAACCCAGTGAGCCATTCTTGCAACTCCGGGATGGCATAAGTCGTTATGGAGTGAGACAAGCTTGTCAACTTGAATTGCACTGCACACTCTAGATAGAGCATCAGCAACTTGATTTTCTTTACCAGGGCGATAGACGATTTCAAAATGTAACACGAGAGTTCTAGCCTCCATCGTTGAATTTTCTCGTTTTTGATTTTTGATTTATGAGCCGAGTTGAACATGAATGTGACCGAGCGTTGGTCGGTGATAATTTTGAAGTGTCCCGCCTAAAAGATAGTGTCTCATTTCTTCACTGATTCTACTACAGCTAGTCTTCCTTTTCCACTGCGGCATGCTTACGCTCGCATTCTGTCAGTTTTCTAGAAAAGAAAGCGACTGGTAGCCCTGATTGCGATGGACACCTGAAATGGAGAAATTGCTAGCATCCGTCTCTACCAAAAAGGGAATATTGTGGTCGATGGTACGTACCACAGCCCTAGAAATCTCTTTCTTGATAGTTTCAAATCTGAAACTGTTTCTTTGGAAGAGGAAAGGATTTGGCCTCAAATAGTCGCTTTGCTTTTTCAGTATAGCCGTGTACCCATTTTGCATAGTGTGCAAACATGCCAAGGACTCGCTCGAGCGCCTTTGCGTCATTCGGAGGAGGGAGTTTTTGTAATGGTTCCAAGCGAACAGGGTCCGGAGATACACTCTGGTTCTCAATTTTGTAGCCTAATAACGTTATTGATTTCATAGAAAATTTACTTTTTCCCTTGTTGATGGTCAAACCATACTTCTCGACCGCCAGCATGAACTTAGCCAAGTTTTAGTCGTGCTCGTTCTTGTCCTTGCCACAAATTGTCACGTCATCTAGGTAAGCGTAGTGTTTACTAGTTTTCTCCGAAATGATCCCATCGATCACGCGTTGAAAGGCCGGACTCCATCAGTCAACCAAAAGCGAGTCTACGAAATTGGTAGAGCCTACCACAGGCCTCAAAAGCTGTGTACGGTCTGTCCTGCTCCCGTAGAGGTACCTGATGAAGGCGCTTTTCAAATCTATCGTACTGAAATAAGAGTTTCGTGCTACTTTTTCTATGATCGATTCTATGTTAGGGATCGGGTGGCGTCGAGATGAGTATACTTTGTAATAGTTTGAGAATAATCAATAACCATCCTTTTCTTGCGATTCTCATTCTTGACAACGAAAGCCTGCGCCCGCCAAGGTGATCTACTTTCTTCGATAATGGCGTTATCAAGAAGGGAGTCAATTTCGTTTCTCATAAACTCTTCGTCTGCTGCCGATGTTTCGTGATTTTGTATGATCGTTTGACATCGCCGGACAGGTATTCGAATAGTGGGGGAGGCTCAATTTTAGCCGGAGCTAAGTAGCTAATAGTCAATGGTGACTTCGAACCCCCGAGAGAGAAAGTCAATTCAGAGTGCTGATCTAGGACGTCATGTCCCACAATAACATTAGCGCACAAACTTGGTAATAGTCTCATCTTCACGTTACGGTAGTGATGACCTTGCATGTCTATTGTAGCTAATGTGTAATGTGTTATTTTTGTATTCAATGATGTTGCTGCCATTGACACGCTGTCACTAGTTCGGTGGAGTTTAAACTTGTTTTTATGAATTACGTAACCTGGGAGAGCTTATGCTTTAATCCTTTGTGCCACACTTTGTCGAACGCTTGGGTTACATCGAGAAAGATGGCGGAGCATACTTTTTTTTCCTCAAGGGCTTGTTCAATTGTATTGACAAGCCTGTGAACTTGATCAATTGTCGAATGCTGCGTGCGAAATCCAAATTGATGGTCCGGTATCAACTTATCTCTCTCTACTACCGATATGAGTCTCTTGTAGAGAAGTTTCTCGAATAATTTAGACATTACTGGGAGCAGTGATATTGGCCTGTAGAAGTTCGCTCTTCGGCATTTTTACCGGTTTTGGTATCATGATTACCTCAGCCATTTTCCAAATCTGAGGTACATACCTTAGTTTAAAGGTGCATTTGTGATTTGAGTACGTTTCCACAACAGCTTTCCGTGGCAGGTTTTTTATACTTGCCCGTGATGAGGTCGTAGCCAGGAGCTTTTTTCGTATTAATTTCGTTCTTTATTACTCTCTGTACTTCGCGAATAGTCACTGGAATAATGCTCTCTTCTTCACGTTGATAGGAAACAAGTTCCAGGTCTTGAGTACCCTGCTCGGCTGGGTTGGGTAAGAAGATGTCCGCTAGATAATCAGCAAATACGTCGGCTTTACGTTGGCTGTCTTTAGCCCATGCTCCAGATTCATCTCGGATAGCTGGGCATTGAATAATGGGTCGTTTCATTGATTTAGTTGCTTTCCAAAGAGAATAATCGGTATCTCTCGTGTAGCTTAGTTCAGAAAGGTATGCATTGAATGATTCAGATTGCAGCTGCTTAATTTGCTTACTGAGATCCGAATTCAGGCGGTTCCACTTTTTCTTATCAGTTGGGGCTATTGTTCTATGCCATTTATCTCGTGATCGCCGCTTTTCTCTGACGAGTTTCACTATTTCCTGTGGGTAGTTTATTCCTTTTAGTTTCTGCTTTATTTCTGGGGTGTTCCTCCATGCTGCTGCTTGCAAGCTTACAACTAACTGTTGCACCTCCTGGTCAATGCCGCCTGGAGTAACCAGCATTGGCCTAAGTTGTATACGTCGAGCAAGGTCGACTTTAAAGCCTTCCCAATCAGTTTTCTTGTTGACAAGAAAAGGATTGGGAGATTTTCGAATTATGTGTTCGCTAAGGGTCATTTTTATTGGAGTGTGGTCTGAACTCAGCTCATTGAACTCTTCCACAATGGCATAGTTAGCTGAGATATTTCTTGTTATGAAAAAGTCAATGAGATCCGGAGTTTTATCTCTGTCTGTTGGCCAATATGTTGGTTTCCCAGTAGACATAGCATCGCAGTTTTTAGTCATAACGGCTTTGTACAGTTCTCTACCTTTACTTGAAATAAGCCTGGATCCCCAGTGAGTATGCTTCGCATTAAAATCCCCACCTAGGATGAAGCAATGGCCAAGGTCTTGAAAGATGTCTTCATAGTCAGCTTGGGTTAGTTTATGCCGTGGAGGGCAGTATATGCTCGCAACGGTGAGTGGAGAGCGTTCAGCTTGTACAGTCACCCCCATGATCTGGGATCTTTCGTTTTCGATTTTGATGTTTTGATAGTGCTGAATGGATTCCTTAATCAGGACTCCACTTCCACCCCTAGCTTGGTTGCTAGGATGTATAGCGTGATAGAATTTATATCCCTTCATTTTACATGCAGTTTCTCTAGTTGCATGTGTCTCTGAGATGAGGCACACATCAATGTGATTCATGTCAAGTATTACCTGGAGTTCATCCTTCCTACGGACTAGGCCATTGGCATTCCAGCACAAAATTGAGAGACTCTTCATGATCTTTTACACTGAGTTGGTTTTTTGTTCTCTAGTACCTCTACCCGCTTTCCAATGGCAGCAATGGAGGTTTTTAGTTCTAGCTGGGTAGATTCTATTTTACTGAGTTTGCTCAAAATGGTCAGCAGTATGTTTTCATCCGTTTCCCTTGATGGCTTCTTGAATAGAGAAGCAAAACTTGGTTTTGGATTTTCGGCTTTATTTAGAGTACCCTTACTTGTGGTAGCTCTTTGTTTTTCCATTTCCTCCTTGTCAATCGTGTCCGAGACCTCGAAGAGGAAACACCGCGCTCGAGTTCCGAGAACGTAAATGTTTTGATTTCGCGAAAAATGAGCCGGCCACCCGATATTCCCCATTGGATGTTGACCGTCGAGGATATTGTGAAACAAACTGAGGCAACAGTTACGCAAGTAAAAACCGAATTGAATTTGTTTACAAAACAACTTCAGGCTACTCCAGTTGAACGTCCAATCGGTGAGTTATTCAAAACCATTACTGCTCTTACCAGATACCTTCGTGAGGCACATGAGGTGGCCTTAGGAGAGAGAGGGAAGGCGGAAAAGCAATCCCAATCATTGAAGCAGTGCGAAGATCAAATCGAACTTCTCAAGGAGGAACTCGAAAAACTAAGTTAAAAAAAATCGCAACCCAAGCCGCAGCAGCCGGTGGAAAATCCAAGCACTGTGGAATATTGCACTGATGAGGAGCTGTTGGCACAGGACACCGAATGGACTGAGCTTACCTCTAGAAGACTCAAGAGGAAAAAAACCAGCTCCTCACCTCCTACTAAGCACCAGGCAGGAAAAAACTGCTCCCAAGGTCATGAGCCTAATGATCCAAAGCCACCCCCGATTTTTGTGGAAAATGTCAAAAACCACAAGGAATTATCGATCAATTTGAAGCAGGTATTACCAGAGGGAAACTACCAAATTAAAACTCTTAGAAGCAACTCTGTAAAGTTGAACTTATCAAATGAAGAGACATATCGCAAAGCAGTCAATGCCCTTAATTCGCTTGACATGGCTTACCACACATATGAAAATAAGCAAAATAGACCCATTAGAATTATGGCCAAAGGGCTCCACCATTCATGGCACTCAGATGAAATATGTAGTGACCTGAAGAGCAGGGGCTATAAGATCATATCAGCCATCAATAAACTTTTGTGGAAAGAGAAGAAACCACTAGATATGTTCATACTAACATTCACAAATGACGAAAACATAGAAAGCTTACATAAAATTCAAAACATTCTCAACACAAAAGTTGAGATGCAATCCTTAAGGGGTTTCAACCTAATCCCTCAATGCAAAAAATGCCAAGAATACGGTCACACAAAAGCATATTGTAATAAGAAAACGATATGTGTAAAATGTGCAGGTGAACATTCAACAGCAACCTGTACTATGCAGAAAGATAGTCGCCCTTCCTGTGCTAATTGCGGTGGAGATCACCCAGCTAGTTACAGAGGATGCGAAGTTGCAAAACAGATGCAAGCACTGCGCAGCAAACGGAAGAGAAAGAGCATCTCTTTTGTCCCCAAACAAAAAAGCCAGATCCTGATTGACAAGGAGGAAATGGAAAAACAAAGAGCTACCACAAGTAAGGGTACTCTAAATAAAGCCGAAAATCCAAAACCAAGTTTTGCTTCTCTATTCAAGAAGCCATCAAGGGAAATGGATGAAAACATACTGCTGACCATTTTGAGCAAACTCAGTAAAATAGAATCTACCCAGCTAGAACTAAAAACCTCCATTGCTGCCATTGGAAAGCGGGTAGAGGTACTAGAGGAAGAAATAAGAGTTGTGCAGGTTTCAGACGGACGAGGAACGCTCAACTCGAATGCTGAAAGAAAGCAGTCAAAAATACAGAACCACTCGCCTTGGGAGAGATCAAATTTTTAATACTCATCTCCTAGAGGCGGGACTGCTAAGTATTGCAACCATCACATCCACCGCATTCTCTATGATCTATGAGTTTTTGATAGATGGGAGCAGGCTGGGAAACTGTATTTACCGTTTGAAGTCTCGAAAAGTTCTTTGAATTGTTCGAGCAGCCCTGTCTTGCCTCTTCCACATCCTGGTTGATGAGATGATCTCCAACTCCTTGCGAGTGGGGAACTGCTTCTTGAATTTGATGTCAAACGCAATTTTTTATAAAACGAGCGTTCCCTCGATGAAAGAGAGGCATTATTTCTCGAATGCTCGCAAATCCAAACTCCCTTACCAACTCGGTGCCTATCTGTATCCTTGGGCCTACGTGCTCCAATAGCGGCCCTCTCAAAAACTCGATTCTCGCCAGTGTGAAACACCTGAACCAGTTGGCAAGCAACTTTCCGAATTAATTGTATAAACTTCTGAAGCCTTTCGTGCTTTGAATTCATTGCTGAAGAAAAATCTCGTTAAAAGTCGGTAACACGATCTTCAATCTCGCTTGACTGTTGATGTTTGCAGAATTTCTCTGCTCTTTGGTTGTAAGTGATATAATTTGGCTATTAAAAAAAAAATCTGCAAATTCTTACACACGGGTTGGTTATTCCTCGAATGGGGGAAACAGTGGGTGTGGCGGGTCTCAGACCCATTCCAATCGATTCAGGGTCCAAAATTTAGTGGAATATGATACCCCACACGCCTAGGCACCAGAAATCCTGACACATACAAAATGGGTGGATACATACCCATTTTGACCCATAACTTCTTCCGGTGGGTGCCAATCGTTCTGGGACACACATCATTGAATTCAGCGTCCAAAATTTAGTGGAAAATGATACCCCACACGCCTAGGTAGTAGAAATCCCGAAAAACACATAATCAAATTGGGTAATAAATACCCAATTTGACCCATAACTTCTTCCAGTGGGTGCCAATTGTTCTGGGACCATTTTATTGGATTCAGCGTCCTAAAATTTAGTGGAAAATGGACACCCTAACAAGTGGGTGCCAATTGTTCTGGGACCAATTTTATTGGATTCAGCGTCCAAAATTTAGTGGAAAATGACACCCCACTCGCCTAAATCACCCAAAATCTCGAAAATCCATTTTTCAAAAAACCCCTACCCCCTCCAAATTTGGTCCGATCGGGCTGAAAAGTTTCGAGGACCCATCTCGGCTGGGAACAAACCCCTGACCCAAATTTCAGATTTTTAGAAAATTTTCTACTACCAAAAACGGCGTGGACAATGGACGGCGGACGGCGTACGGCGGACGGACATTGACCTTTTTTGATCAGGACATCATGAAACGTCCAGAAAAAAATTTTGAGCTGAATCGGAGAGGTTGACCATTATCATGAAAACATAGGTTGATTATTCAAGGAATAACCAACCAAAAACACATTTTTTTCTACCAATGGTATTTCATGTTGGAAACCTTTTAATGTAGGTAAGTTCATTAAAAAGTAATTAATTAATTATGGCAAATTACACGACCACTGTCGGGCGGTAACTAATTACGAGAGTTTCCTTTATTTCCAATTTAAAAAATATATATTCACATTCGACGTGAATAAAAGCACGAGCTCTCATCTGTAGGGTAGCAATGATTGTTTTTAAACCCATTACTTCTTTCCTTTCGGGATTCAAATTCTAGTTCTGTTTGAACTTTGAGGTTATGAGTGAGGCATCCAGATTTGCCATCTCGGGGACATGGTTGAATAGTCGACATTGTTGGACATTCTTTTGTTCTTTGGGTTATGAAGGAATTAGATCAAAAATTGGAATAATTTACCAACGGAATAATTTACAACTCGGAACTGCTGACGCCAGGATTTCCAATTAAAATTTAAAAATGAATAAAAATTGATGTTTTTCTCCCAATTGATTCACAAAATTGAGAATTAAATTGAAGAATTGAGATTGAATTGCCAGCTTTTGGAAATAATTCATAAACTCAGACTTTCCTAAGCCACCTAAGCCAAAAACAGTAGTGAAGAATGCGTTGCTCACTTCCAATACAAAGAATATTGCGTGATGTTGGTTGTAATGTTCTATTCCCATGGTCAACATGTTTAAAAAAATTAGACCAAAGATTGCAATTTCAAACCTAGAAAACGAGCGGTTAGTTGACTACTTTTTTGGCTCTGAAGGAATACATCCCGTGTTGAGAACAAAGTAGTTTACTTGATACCTCAGATACCTGACACCAGATTATTGGATGAGTTACTTCAGTATTCTTGATTTTGTACATACCCAGGTTACCCAGGGGCACTAGGTGGTAGGAATTTGATTTATCAGGAAATACTCGCGAGAAAATATGATTCTACACCGCTTTACAGCAACAGGGTTTCATGAAATGGGCGAGTGTCCTAATGTTGACACTTGTGTCAAAATTAGGGGAAAAAGTTGATCAGGTTGCTAATGTCATATTTGGTACCTTTCAGAATTTTAAAACAACAGTATAATTCTGATACAGTGTCTTATCATTTCAACAAGTTGACTACTACCATGCCTCCGAACAAGAACGGAATGTTGAAGTACACTGTCTAGCAAATGGAAGACGCTATAAAAGATGTGAAGCTCGTTACAGCGGTTTATATAGCTGCAAAGCGCCATGGAGTTCCTCAAATCACTCTGTTGGTGAGAGGGAAAACTCCTCTCGAACCCGAGCGAAGTTGCAGATTCATCATTGTATGCATTTTGGAATGAACTTCAAAGTCGCATACAAATACAAGACACACATAAAAACAACAGAAACAGTTACAACAACGAGGAATGTTTGCAAAATGAAAATCTCAACAGTGATGTTGGTGATGCAATTGGCTGATATTGGCAATGATGGATCTGGAGAAAATACTGGGGACGGTTGTTGGAGCGTTCCAGGAAGTGCCAATACTAATGCCAGTGATCCTCATCCAGTGCTTCACAATGGGTATCCACATGGGGGCAGGGACATGGGTGCACTTTGCGTAAGTGCTGGATCTTCTGGAAAAAGTTCTTGTCATGCACATGCTCCCTGTATGCTACCGAGTCCTTTCAGGAACTGTTTGCTTTGGCCTGAAGGATACCCCTTTCCTCAAACGTCGAAAAAACGGCGGCAGGAAGGAAGAAGGAAGAAAGAAGAGCTAAAAGCAGAGAAGTCGCAGCTAATCAAGAGAAAGAAGGAGCGCAGGTTACTCATCGCCATCAGAAAGTTCCAGTGAATCAGACGTGTGGGCCCCATCAATTGACAACGAGGACGACATACAATTTTTCTGAGAATTACAGTGACATGGATGAAGACTGGGATGTTGTCCAGCAGCATACCTTAGCTAAAGATATGTACAGAAGAGGAATTGTTAAATGAAATGGAGCCAGTGCAAGAAGATGAGCCGATATCAGGTAGCGAAAAGGGATTGTCAAATGAAGCGGAGCCAGTGGAGAAGTCGCTGAAAGAAGATGAGGCAGCATCAGGAAGGGAAAAGGAATTGTCAAACGAACTGGAGCCTGTGAAGGAGTTGCTGAAAGAAGATAAGCCGATATCAGGTAGGGAAAAGGGATTGTCAAACGAACTGGAGCCTGTGAAGGAGTCGCTGAAAGAAGATGAGGCAGAATCAGGAAGGGAAAAGGAATTGCCAAATGAAGATGGAGCAATATCACTACCGGGACGACACTGTAGGAGAAACAAGTTGTGCTGTTGAAGAAGTAGGACCAATAAATGAAGGGGACATAGTGGTGGCTATGTTGCCCCAAAAAAAAAAAAAAAAAAAAAAAAAAAAAAAAAAGCAGAGGGAATGTGTTTGTCTGGTTGTCAACATTGAAAGTGAAGATGCTGCTGAAGTAACACCGCTTCATCCCTGCAACAGACTGAGGACCATTTTCAGGCATTCGAGCGAGGGGAATTGCCTTCTGGCAGTCAGTAACGTCAAATACAAACTGCCCAAGCCTAAATATTAAGGGGGAAACCCTAGAAAGTTTGTGTTCCCTACTTCTGTTTCTGTTCCACTGTGATAGAGCACCTGTTCCGGCAGCACACCGGTAATGCAATGGCCCCTTGCCAAGATCACCGCAGCCCATCCTGGAGAAGATGGAACCGTCCGAGTCGTGAGTCTAGCCTTTTCATATGTTTGGGCACCAAAGCCATCCATTTAGAGGTGGTAACGAGCCTATCCACCCATGCCTTTCTGGCTGCCTTCGACCGATTTACTGCTCGTCGAGGTTTGCCCCTTGAAATGGTCTCGGATAACGGTTCCAGCTATGTCTCCGCTGCTTCGCACTCGAAAGAACTCTGGCGCTGGTACAACAGCGCGGTCACTCAAAACGAAATCACTGAGTTTGCTGCCCAACGAGGTCTTCACTGGCGTTTTAACCCACCCCTGGCAACTCATTTTGGTGGAATATGGGAGGCAGGAGTGAAATCTGCAAAACGCATTCTCAAATGCTCTGTTGGAGAGACCCCCATGACCTACGAGGAACTTTCGACTCTCTTCTCGCGCTGCGAAGCTGTGCTAAACTCGAGACCTCTCTGCCTACTTGTCACCTGGACATTTTCTCGTCGGATCTCCGTTGGTGGCTCAACCTGAACCTTCATTGTTGGATCTTAAACTCAATGCCCTCGACCGATGGCAACTTGTCACCCGTATGTCGCAACACTTTTGGAACCGATGGAGATTGGAATATCTCGCCACTCTGCAGACCAGATCGAAGTGGACGTTGAACATTTCCAATCTCGAAATTGGTCAACTGGTTCTTCTCAAGAACACTAATACACCGGTAATGCAATGGCCCCTCGCCAAGATCACCGCAGTCCATCCTGGAGAAGATGGAACTGTCCGAGTCGTGACAGTTCAAACGGCACACCACTCATACACCCGTCCTTCGGTGAAGCTGGTGCCCTTGCTCCCTCTTGGCAAGCCGTCGTACCCCTCGACCCAAACTCAGCCAGTCAGTTTTTGAATTTGCAAAGTTTCCCCAATTTGGCGGGCGGGATGTTCCGACGCCGAATCGTTTATTATTTTTGTTAAGTGTTTCAGTCCGTCGGCCGTTTGATACCGTCGGTATCGGTGACATGACCATACCAGTCGGGGCGCCATGGATGGGGTTCTGCCACCATACGCTTACTGTGGACATGTCCCTCAATATTCCGCCATCTGTCGGTGTGTTTCTTGTGCGTCCACTCCTTGATGGCAGCTCTGAAGGAGCTTTTGGGCAAACCTACAACCGGCTCTGGGCCCACAAAGGGGGTTTTTGAGCCCCTCCTGGCCAGCTCATCGGCTTTTTCGTTGCCCTCGATTCCCCTGTGCCCCGCCACCCACTCAAGGGACACTGTATTGCGGGCTCTAGAGCACAGAGAGTCTGTTCACAGTCCTTCACCACCTTTGATGAGATGTTGGGTGCTGTGAGTGCTTTAATCGACGCCTGGCTGTCGGAGAGAATGCGGAGCTGTTCATTAGTATGTCCTCTTCTCAGACACTCTAGGGCACATGCATTGATTGCCAGAATTTCGGCCTGGGAAACGGAGGTGTATTTCCCTAGTGGTGTAGAGTATTGCCACCTAGGTTTGGCTCCATACACCCCAGCACCTGTCCCTATTACCATTCTGGACCCATCAGTGTACCAGATCAGGTCACTGGGACAGCACTGTATGACCCTTCGCCCCCTTCCAAATCTGTAAGTTCTATGCTCGATCTTCTGAAACCGCCTTCCACACGTAACATTTTTATTTTTCCTTTTAAAAGCTGTCTCCCCTTTTTCTACAGTTTCCTCGTTGGGATACCATCACATCACGTCACGTCACGTCGCACCCCGTCGTCGTTTCACGGGCCAATTGTGGCCATTGCCGTGTGAACCATCTTGGAGAGTTTGATAAACTGCGGTAGTCGCCCGAGTGATCCCCACCGATCGGAATCGGAAAATATCTGTCCAGGGCTGGCTCCTTGTCCATTGGTGGGCTCAGTGGAGGGGATGATGTCATTGGGGCGAAGTACCTGGGAACAGAGGGAACAAACTGTCGGCAGTATACTGTGTATTTGTGCTTGTCATGGGGTGGGGATGGTAAGAGACATCTTAATGGAAGGAACGACAAAATTGTGATGAATGAAAAAAATTAAAATGACATTATAAAAAAAGGTCTGTTCCAGCAAAATTTACTGCGGGTGATCCAAGCAACTACTTGCGCAAAGGCCTCTGCTTTGCTCCATCTGTTATACCTGTACAACATATTTGATTAATCGGCGACCAACCAGGCAACAAGACACCTGCTGAGATTTGGTTTGGTCATGCTCCAAACTTGAGCAAAATCAAATTGTTTGGTAGTGTTGCATACAACCACATACCAAAAGTTCAATGCAAGAAATTGGACGTATGATGATCATGGTGAGCTTCGCACCTCAAGGTTACTCACTATTCTGTAGGCTTTTTCGTCTGCTGCAAGTCCCGTACGCCTACTCTTATTCAAGCATCTGTTTCGCTCAGCCCATAATTTGTCTATTGCTGGAGTTATCCATGGCGCAGATGGTTTAGTAACTCGTACCTCCCTGAGCGGAAAATGTTTGTCCATAATCTGCCCCTGGATTTCTGAGAACTTTTCAACTTTTTCGTCGAGATTAAGAGCGTTGTGAACTTCAGAAAGATCAAGATTATCAAAGTCAATTTCTATAACTACGCGGTCGAAATGCCAACTGACAGTGTGTGGCGAGGGGCCTTTGAGATCATGATCTGACAGGCTCATGCCGGCCGCCGATCTCACGTCAGATCCTTGCCTTCCCTACGTCCTCTACCTTCAGTTTTCGCGGACTGCAGTCCATGACCTTCAGATTAACTTATAAATGTGTGGGCGACACCGATCGACTGCCTTACGATTGTCTTCAGTTAAACTGATAGTGTATGGGACCCTTGAGTTGCTGGGGGGAGAGTCACTCAGAACATCTCACAAAAAACAACACAATTTTGCACAAATATTATCAGAGGCAGTATCATGATAACATTTACCATCAATTTTATTCAAAACCAGAAACAGAAGTGGACCCAAAGATGAGCCCTGAATTATCCCCATAGTCGTTGGCACTTGGATCTCCATGCGGCCTACTTGAAAGGTAGCTTGAGAACCAAGCCAGAGCAGAGTCGATTACGCCAATTTCCTGGAGTTCATAAGCATAACTCTGTCAATCGAGTCGAATGCTTTGGCGACATCGAGGTACGCAATTATCGCGTTTTTCCCGTCATACCTTACACGATAAATGTTTTGGACTACTCTATACAAAGCATCCTCTACATTCCTCCCCTTACGGAAACCAAACTGGCAGCTGGGCAGGAGTTCATTTTCCTCCAGATATCCCAAAAGGCACTGCCTCACCCATCTCTCCAAAACCTTCGACAGAATGCTGAGCATAGAAATCGGGCGATAATTACCTGGGTCATTACATGGACCGCCCTTGCACAGCGGGACAATTTTAGCAACCCTAGATAAATTACATGCCATCACATCTGCCATCACCAGTTTACATGATCCCACCTAAAGGGCTAACTTGTGAAAGAGGGCTTGTATCATCGTGTATCAACAAGGAGAGCAGTGTACGAATCTTTACCATTCGCGCCGTTGGAGCATAATCCTCGTCATACATCTCCCCTGAGGGAAACCATGGGCGACGAGGCTTGATTTCTTCACAATGACTCCTTTTATGGTCTTCTGACGAAAAATCCAACGTGAGTCAATGGGTTTGACGTTCTTAGGAAACGGCATGAGGTCCCAAGTCTCATTTTTGTGAAGGGCTGACAACTCATCCTGGATTGGTGCTTGCCATACATGAGACAAAGCTTCTTCATATGAGGATGGACCGTCATGACGTAGATTTCCTGATGGGACTCCAGTCAAAAACGCAGTCATCAGACTATCTTCATAATCATCAAGCCAGTTAGTAAGTCTTCTCTGCCGCTGGGGTCGAAAATAAGGGGGTTTGTCCGTAGTTACTTTTCCAGTAGGATGATTGTTATTTTGCGAGTTCTTATGTCCAGGAGCCAATGGAGAAGTCCTCCACACTAGAATTAGAGTCTCCAGAGGTGCTTACATTCTTATTAACGTCATCCAGCGTCACACGAGGACGAACAGGAGACAGCACAGTTACAGCGCCCTTGGATGATGTCAAAAACCTTTGAGAAAACATGAAATGCATGAGCATCTCGAGCCGTCCCCCACTGAGTGTCCCGTGTTCCACGGCGGACGAAAACAAACGTGTGCGCTTACTGCCTAATGTCAGGAGTTCCGCGTAAGAAGATCGAGCAGTTTTTCACGCCAATAACATCTAAAGCGGGCGTTAAAAGAGTGAACTCGTCGCCTGAATTGAACGGGGCCCCCTCGAAAAAACAATCAACGGAAATGGCTACTCTTAGCGAAGACACAATAAAAGATTTGATGGCTAGGGTTTCAACCCTAATTGATCAAAAGTTGACAGCTGAAACTTCTGGTCTTGCAACCCTGCATGATTTTGAGTGCTCATAGAAAAATCTGTTGTAGATAATACTAATGTTAAATATTGTGATGTTGAGCGAACTTTGAGTTTATTGTCCAAAAAGAAGACGAAATATTCCTTTTTCTTTTATTTTCTAACTATAAGAAGCAATTTCGTTCATTTTAATTTCTAAAAAATGTAAAACAATAATGCATCTGCAACTGTATTCTATTTCATTTTATTTATATTATTATATTTCTTTGAAGACTAATTGTACAACTATAATGAGCCAGGGAAGGTGGAAGAGAGGGCCACTAGGCCCTAACCTAAAAATTTGTTTTTGCAGAAGCCGGAGTCACCTTTCTTCGTGTTCTGTGCATACTTTGTTTGACATTGTTCAAGTCCTCGAAGTCTACGTCCGTCTCTTGTACTTGCTGCAATTCCCTTCGTACGATCTTGTTTGGGCGTTCAAACATCACGACAAACATGCGACTCAATAACATTTCTATGCCAACAGAACAGAGCTCAACACTACCCGGCGTTGCCGGAGTACCCATCCAGCGAGACTTTGCGCTTCTGATGGCATCAAAAGCGCAAGATGATCAGATGATCCCTCATTAGGATGGAATTTGCGCTTTCGATAGTCACCGCTAACCTTCCCAGGTGGTTAAATCAATCAATCTCTCTCTCAGGATAAAGCAAGCACAAAGTCCAGGCGACACCTACAGTTCACTTTCCGTAACTCCAGCAATAACACGATCAACAATGCAGTCAACTTTTGTTCTGCTGTCTGTTCTTGCCTCACTGTCCTCAGAAAGCTCCCAGGACTGCTATGGCACTGCAAGTCCTTTCGATGTTGTCGAGTGGATGTTTTCAATCACAGATCCTGTGACCAACTACCTAACAGAAGTAAGGCTGATGATCCATCAGTTTTATGGATTTTAGACTATTTGATCAAGCATCAACTATCTACAGACTGGGAAAGTGAAGCTAGCCTGTACACCGGGTTTGTAAAGAAGTACCCGTAACTGATCAGAAAACTTTCTTGTGCTTTATTGGGGCCAGATGTACAGCTCATAGATTAGAGAGTTTTTGCAGCCAACGGGTGACGTTAACTTGAAGTAGCCCGTGACGTAAGGTTAGGGCGAGCAAACGACTGATGCTAACAAAGAGCTAGCAGTCTACTCTTTGAGTAGGACGTTAGCAATAAGATTAAAAGTTACGTCAATTTAGGAGTGACGCTTTGTTTACATTTTGACGAGTGTGCCGCCATTAAACGTGACAAGTAGTGCTTTTATTTCCATTCGATTAATTATTTATATTTATTTTTATTCGATCTTTCTGATGGAGATTGTTGAAGACTTTGTACATCTATATGAGGCTGGGGTTACCGGAAGACTGGTACAAGACTATCATTTGCCCAATACACAAGAAAGGGGATCTCCTTGAGTGTAGGGCATCTCTCTGCCTCCTGCGCCAACAAGTACTGTCTAATATCCTGTTCCAAAGGCTCCTTCCATACGCAGAGCGTGAAATTGGAAAATACCAGGCTGGTTTCATAAAGGGGAAAAGCGCCACAGACCAGATCTTCTCGTTGAGAATAATGTTAGAAAGAGCCCGAGAATACGACATACAGACCCACCACCTGTTTGTCGACTTCCGGGCAGCATATGATAGTGTGAGAAGATATGAGCTTTATCTAGCGATGCTGAACATGGGGGTACCTTCTAAGCTCGTTAAACTCGTCCAACTGACAATGAAATCAGTGCAATGCTCGGTCCAAGTTGATGGTGAGCTCTCGGACGAATTTCAGACGCACAGTCTGCGTCAGGGAGATAGCCTAGCTTGCTTGCTCTTCAATTTCGCACTAGAGAGTGCAGTGAGAGAATCGGGTATTCAGGTGGGCTGGACCATCTTCAACCGATCCTCACAAATACTGGGATATGCGGATGACATCGATGTCGTCGGAAGAAACTTTAATGCTATGAGCTCAGTATTCACCCAGTTGAGAGACTAGTTGAGATTTGGCCTGTTCTGACTTACGGGTCTGAGGCTTGGACGCTCTCCAAAACTCAGGAAAATCAGCTGCTCCTGTTCGAAAGGAAAATTTTGAGAAGAATTTTCGGAGCAATATTTGACCCGGATGAGCTGGCCTGGCGTATCAGGACAAACGCGGAGATCAAGGATCTTTACAATGATCGGGACGTCGTTCACCATATCAAGATTGGGCGGCTTCGATGGGCAGGTCACATTGCCAGAATGAGCCCTGACTCGGTACCTAGGAGGCTCCTAGAAGAGGAAATTCATTCCACCCGAAGAAAGGGACGCCCTAGACTGCGCTGGGTGGATGGTGTACGGACTGACGCGGTGTACATTGCTGGGAGTCCGTGATTGGAAAGCAGCTGCCCAACGCCTAGATGACTGGCGGACTTTACTCGGGCGGCCTTGACCCCTCGAGGGTTGTTGAGCCACGGAAGAAGATATGAGGCTGGTGTTGTGGAGTGGGAAGATGTAGAGACCTCCTATGAGGCTTATTTCATTGCATTAGGCAATCGAAGAACGCCGAGAAGGAGGCAACGGTTCGACATGGAAAGGTTCACCGACAAAGAGGTTGTTCAACATTTCCGGTTCGAGAGAGAACATCTTCCTCTCTTGATGCGGTGCCTTCAGGATAGTATAAACATAATTTAAGAAAAAATCGACAGGCCCAGGATCGTCGTGCATGCCCGACAGGCCGAGAGGTTTTTCCCGGAATTTTAAATCCGACGGGTTTGGACCTTTGTTGCCCTAGTTGTGACAAACGGGCGGCCTGTTAAAAAAAAAACGTTGTTTATGGCCCACCTTACGTGCTGATTACAGCAGTTGGTAACCCACTCTCATGAAGTGTACGAACTGAGAAAATAGGTGAATCATTTTCTTTTTTTCAGATTCCGAACGAATTGTACATTCCCGGTCGACGGTATAGAGTCCCAGGAATGAAAGCACTTCTAATCCTCCTAAAGAGGCTCTCATACCCGAACCGTCCAGGTGATCTAGAGGAGTTTTTCAGAATGTCGTCCGCCGCTCTTTCATCTGTAGCCCAAGCCATGGTGAATTATATTCTAGAAGGGAAAAGGCACCTGCTTGCTCAGTTGGACGCCCACCAATGGTTGGACCAAGCGATGCTGAAAAATTATGCGGAGGTAATTCCAGTTTTTTTAAATGCATATTTTAATGCGTTAGATATGTGTTCGGCCCCAGGCCTCCCTATAAGATCGAAATATGCCAAGGAACAACCAGTTCAAATTACCCGCCGTTTGGGTCAGCCAGAGTAGGACCATTTTGCTTGCGCTAGATGACCCGACATCAGCGCTCGCTCGTTCTGTGAACTAAGGGGGTAACCCGCCGTCAAAGAAACCTCTTTATTACTGTTCTCTTCTTCAACGTGTTCGTATCACTGTGCTCATAAAGTTCTGTATCCATTAACATCCGTTCGATCAGTTATTAAAAGTTCAATTAACTGTTACAAGTTCTTCAGTTCAAACCCACGGTCTCACAATATGTAAGTAAGTAAGTAAAGTAAACAAGGACTTTCACCTTGGATTTTCGTCCGACTACCTTGGTCAGGTGTCGCGGACGTCGTCAGCCGTCCTCCAAAGAGGATCGTAAATTGATCTGACGATTTCGCTCGTGGCTACTTATTGCCTCACCCCCTTAAGTGAAGAGGACGAATATGAGGGTCAAGACAAACAATTAAGTTGCTCTAGCCAGGATTCGAACCCTGGCCACTCGGAGTACCACACCAATCCTTCGTCTAATCCACTAGACTACCGAGCTCCCTCCGCTGGTCTCACAATATGCAAGGCTTGAGTTTGAGGTGGTGCAGGTTGACACGCAAGTATCTGCTTGGTTTTTGCAGGCTGCAGCTCAAAAGGGAGCGCCGCTTCACAATTGCTGGGGCTTCATCAATGGGACGGCCCGCCACATATGCAGACCATCTGTCAACCAAGAAAATCATTACTCGGGTCACAAGAGACACCACTGTCTCAAGTACCAATCGACAGTTACTCCCGATGGTCTGATCATAAATCTTCTAGGGCCATTTGATGGAAGGAGACACGATTCTGGCATGCGGGATTTTTTTTCTCAGTTTTTCCTACCGTGATGGATTTTTCCGGCTGTGAGCTCGATTTAACCATACCATACCCGCATTGAAGGAAGCGTGATTTATTGTACATGCATTGTGCATTTTTATTGTATGTATAGACGACATTAGTGTTGAATACATTAGCTTTAGCATCATGGAATTTTAACTCAATATGAATACCTGCTGATAGTGATCTTTGACGCTAAAGTAGGTATCTTTCTGAAAGCGGGTTGACCAACCAAATACAGGTACTGTGTGAGGGCCCTCAACGGTATGTCCTGTATGGTGATGCAGCATACCCGTTATCGGATTTGTTACTCAAGCCTTTTCCAACAAACAGAGCTGATGCCCGGCAACAACTATTCAACCGCCGCATGTCCATAGTGAGGCAGGCTGTGGAATGGGGTTTCGGAAAGGTGGTGAAAGAATTCGCGTTCGTTGATTTTTATAAAAATCAAAAACTGTATAAACAAAATGTATCAGAGATACAAAGTCGCTTGCCTCTTGACCAACTGCCACTCGTGCCTCTACGGGAACCAGGCTGCAATATTTTTTAATATATCCCCACCGACACTTGACGAGTATTTGCAGGCAGAATAGAATATTTATGGCTGTTCAGGAGGTTGCATTTTTCATTACTTGCGTTATACTTGATTCCGTAGTTCTGTGGTATATTTGGAGAGCACGATTGCTACTAGTTAGTTATAGAGTTAATGTAATTTATACACATTTGACAAATCGACAGAACTTCAAACTCAGAACATAAGGAGAATATTAATAAAAACTAAGAAAAGAAAAAATATTCAGGAATCGGACATTTTTTTAATAAGCCTACTACTCAAAAGATAGCTTACTTCGTTGAGCCTGCCTATTACACTTTGAAAACTGACGCTGTAATTTTGCTTTTTATTTCAGAAGGTTGATATATACAGCTTGGGGATAATATTCTTTGAAATGGTGCATGCCCTCTTCACAACAACCATGAAATGGTTTAAAATACTTGCAAACTTGAGAGAGCCAGAAATCATCTTCCCACCTGATTTAAGTGACATGAAAATGAAATTAAGACATTGTCGCGTTCTTGCTGCTGCCTCATCATTTGGTTCTGACAATCCATCAAATACTGCCACTTGCTGACTTCGAGCTGCGTCGAGATTAGTGGGATCCCAACGCAACCCGAAGAAAACACCCTGGACCTCGTACTTCAAGTCGGCAAGGCGCTTGATGTAAATATTGAAGATCAAATGGTCTTTTTTAATATATCCCCACCGACACTTGAGGAGTATTTGCAGGCAGAATAGAATATTTATGGTCGTTCAGAAGGTTGCATTTTTCATTACTTGCGTTTTACTTACTTAGTTGATTCCGTAGTTCTGTGGTATATTTGGAGAGCACGATTGCTACTAGTATCTAGATATACTACCATTGTGTCACACGAGTAAAAGCACAATATATTATATTCTTCTCAAAATTGTGCAAACATGCACACCTAGCGGATTTAGTTATAGAGTTAATGTAATTTATACACATTTGACAAATCGACGGAACTTCAAGTTCAGAACATAAGGAGAATATTAATAAAAACTAAGAAAAGAAAAAATATTCAGGAATCGGACATTTTTTTAATAAGCCTACTACTCAAAAGATAGCTTACTTCGTTGAGCCTGCCTATTACACTTTGAAAACTGACGCTGTAATTTTGCTTTTTATTTCAGAGGGTTGATATATACAGCTTGGGGATAATATTCTTTGAAATGGTGCATGCCCTCTTCACAACAACCATGAAATGGTTTAAAACACTTGCAAACTTGAGAGAGCCAGAAATCATCTTCCCACCTGATTTAAGTGACATGAAATATGATGATAAATAAATAATCTTGACTACGCGTCAATCTTTTTATCGTCCCACCCGTCCCCATGGCCGCGGTCATTCATTTTCGTTTTATCGCTTGGCAAAGATACCTATTATTAATTTTCTCCCTTTCGATCTTCAGGGTTTGTTCGTTTTTCTTCTTTGTTGTCATTATCGTTGGGTACATCTTAGTGATGAGCGGAACCATCCGCGATACCAGCAGCCAACCATGCGCTCATCCCCATCTCGAAAGCCAAAAAGGCTGACCTTCTCAAGATGTTGCCCTACTTACCTCATCAAGACAGAGAATTTTATGCGACTACCAGAAGCTTGATTTTTTAAAATCGGATTGAAAGAATATTATTCCATTATCCAGGATTATACAACGACCTATGAAAATTTATTTTTAATCGGTGATTTTAATATTAATGGGAACCAGTGTTCGGATAGTTAGTATAAAGTCCAGTTGTTAAACTATGTTACCAAATAGAACCTTGAATTGCTGTCTTTAGACCTTACGTTTCATAGAAACAATTTACATTTCCAGTCTCGACTTAATTATTGTAAAAAAAAGAGATATTGTTCATCAATATGGTCAATTTCCGTCCTCAGGTAAATCAGCTCATGATAGTATTTTTTGTTGCATTCCGTTTCGTTTGCGTGTGAGAATCCATAAATTTATAACCTTACGTGACTACAAAAACGTTAACATGAAATAACTTAAATGCGAGGTCAAGTCTTTTGATTATTCATCTCTTTATCGAACTGCCGATTTGGATCAGAAAGTGTCCATTCTCACCGATTATTTGTCACGTCTAATGGACATTTTCTTTCCAATAAAAACTATTCGAGTCACTAAAAAACCAGCACCTAGGCTTAGTTCTGAATTAGTCGCATCCATGAAAGAACGTGATCGTCTTCACAGACTACTCATGATTTGTGGAATTACTTTAGAAAACAAGGTTTTGGAAAGAAGCAATCACAAGAGGTTGATGTTCCTGAAGTTAATCTGGATCAACTTGGTGAAAAGGAATTTTCACAGAATAACAGAGCACAGAATAACAAGTTGAGATTGTTGCTAATCAACTTCTTCTTCAAGTTTTAGTGTTAATAGTTCTCTCACGTGCGTTTGGTCGAGTCTTCTTAGCTTTAGCTCGTCTATTGTTAACTGAGAAAATATAATATATTTTTGTGAGACTCTTACGGAAAGTTCATAGTGATATACCCGTAGAGACCCCCCACAATAATTGTGGGGGTGTTCTATGCTTGAACATTTTTTTCTTAATGTTCTTGACCCAAAGGTAAAAATACTTGTTATCTTCTATATAGATAGATAGATATCTATAGAATATATCTATATCTATAGAACAGGAGCAGCCCTGATGGGAATGATCAACGAAGAAGAGGAACCATGACGGGAAATACAGATCATGGTCAATGGCATCTCAACGTTTCAATTTGTTTTCTTATTGAAGTAACATAGTGTTAAGATAATAATTTTTTTTTAACCTCAAATACAGTTTGTTGAAGAGTAAAATGTTTTTTTTTTTTTTTTTTTTTTTTTTTTTTTTTTTCTAGCTCAATACCTCATCCCAGCGACATTTTATGAGTAACTAAACTTTAAATTTGACATTCCCAAAAATTAAAAAAAAAACTGACCATGATCGTTCTTCCCCGCGACCCTTCAATTGGTGACCCCGACGTGATTGCAACAACGCAACCGCTGTAACCGCGCATTGAAACCCATCGCGTGTTCGCCGTCAGTTCTCGCGCACAATCAGTTTTTTTGCATGGATTTTCAGTAGTCCGAGTCGTTATCTTTACTAATCAAATCAAATCAAATATTCATTTATTGGCAACAACATAAAATTTACTACAAACCAAAAGGGAACAAAAAAGACAAAATTATATAAATTTGAAAATTAACATAACTCAAATAAATACCGTTGCCCACCGAAGAATAAGTTAAAAAAAAAAAACTTGTGCTCTTCGGCGGAGTTCAGACAATCAGAAAAAATGCAAAGCCCGAAATGGTGAACTGTGTGCCAAAATGGAAGAATAAACATAAACATAACTATCTAATGAACCAAAAAATTATAAAATAAAGAATATAAAAAGAAAGAGAAAGGAAAAACCATCCTGAAAGCCAGTGAGCTATAAGCCAGAGCTTAATTTTTTCTTAAAAGAACCCAAGCTGTCAAAAAGAAAAACATTAATACCTTTTTCATACAGAAATTCAAGAGCTTTGACGTATGAATTCCTTTTGTAGAATTCAGTGTTAGCTCTTGGCAAAATTATACCCGACGAAGTAAAGTTTCGACTGCTAGAAGCAACTGAAACATGCTCACTTTTGATCCCAGAACGAAATAAATGTATGCATGATTGAATTAAAAATATTTGAGTGATGTTTTTCAAATCAAGCTGTTTATATAGATGGGACGTTGGGTACCTCATATTTTTATTTAATATAATTTTCAAAATACGGTTTTGAACTGTTTGCACCTTTTTAATTAGAGTTTTATTTGCACTACCCCATAGAATGATGCCAAACTTGATGATGAAGAATGCTTAAGCCAAAATAAATTGTTCTTATATGTTTTCGGGACAAGAAACTACCAGTCCCCTTAAAAACGTAAAATAATTTCCGCAGTCTAGCAATCAAAGAATCAATATGCTTGTCAAATTTCAAATTATTATCAATAGTAACCCCCAGATATTTACAATGCTCGTTGAATGGGAGAGAAGGGCAATTACAGTTACTGGGAACACTCAAACAAACATGGGTGATATGAAATTTTAGAGTAGGATGTATAGGGAATCCTCTGTTGCCTATCGAAAATCGAAGGACAGAAGTTTTATCCACATTCAAACATAACTTGTTAGTACTAAACCAATGCTCTATAATAAATCAGAATTAGTACTGTCTACCAGAGATTCGTAATCATTACCCCAGAAAACCATGGCAGTATCGTCAGCAAAACCAAATATTTGACCATGTATATACATATTCATTAAATCATTAATATACAAAAGGAACAATATAGGCCCCAAAACCGTGCCTTTTGGCACACCATGCTGACTAAACATGATGTCACTTAGAGTAGAACCCACCCTAGTGTATTGCGGACGATAAGATAAATATGATACGATCAAATCCAGCGGCAACCCACGAATACCGCAAGAGTAAAGCTTTTCAACTAAAATCCTATGGTCAACAGAGTCAAACGCCTTCTTAATATCTAGAAATACTGCAAAGACAAAAAAACCTTCATCCAGTTTCTGAGAAACCAAATTATTAAAGTTGTACAGTGCATGGTCAGTACTAACATCTTTCTGAAAGCCATATTGATTCATAGATATAATATTGTTGCTATCAATAAACGATACAAGCCTCGATTTGATACACTTTTCAAGTAACTTAGAAAGCGACAGAGTCAAGGCAATAGGTCTATAGTTACCCATATGAGTTTTATCCCCCTTTTTAAATAACGGAATCACAATTGTTTTCTTGAAAGCAGCAGGATATTTGCCACAAGAAAACACTAAATTAAAGCCAAAGCAACTAACGTGACAATAATGGAACCGGTGGACCCGCCGCCAGGGGATGACCAACTCGGTACAGGGCAAGATCGACCTCAAGTAGCCCGAGTTGCTGTAAAAGTCCCGCCATTTTGGAAGGCCGACGATATGCCGACGATTTCAAGATCTTCTCTCGCATCGAATGTATCACTGATTGCCTCACTCTCCAGTCACGCCTGGACGCCTTCATCTCTAACTGCTCCTCTGTCGGCCTCTTCCTGAACCCTAGCAAGTGAACGGTATCCACCTTTCATCGATCGTCATCTCCTATATACCATATCTACAGCATCAATGGATCTCAACATACGCGTCCGTCACTCATCCATGATCTTGGGGTATATCTGGATCCGCAGCTCACTTTCAATGAGCACGTGTTGCAGGTGAACTCTCGAGCTATGCGGTCTCTGGGTTTCCTCAAGCGGAATACTAGGGAATTCACTCATATCCCAGCCCTCATCACATTGTATCGTGCCATTGTTCAGCCATGCCTCGAGTACGCCTCAGTCGTCTGGAGCCCGTTTTAAGGCTGCCACATTGACCTAATTGATCGTGCGCATAGGGTGTTCCTCCGCTACCTTGCCTTCAAGTCAGGCATACCTCGAGATGACATTGACTACGGCGCACTCCGTGTGCAGTATCGCCTCCCCAGCCCTGCTGACCGACGCACTATCGCGGATATGGCTTTCCTCAGCGGTCTGTTCTCTGGGCATATTGACGCGCCGTCTCTCCTGGACCAGATTGGTCCCCGGGTCCCAAGACCAGGCCCCCGCACACGTGACCTCTTTTGGGTCCCCTTCACGTCGACCAAATACATGCTGTACCGCCCCTCAGCCGTCTGCCCAGCACTGCCAACCATCTGCTTGCTGCTGCAGATATGGATCTGTTCACCCTCCCCCCCGTCATCCTCAAGAGACGCCTGCTGGATGCCTTGCTCCAAGCTGACACTGCAGCTCTCAATAATTTTTGAACTCCCAATGGTTATAACAACTACTCATTTCTTATTTTTTATTCTTTTCATAATCCACCAATGTTTGATTCGACCAATATACAACTGTTAACTGGGCTCGTTCCCGTGAACTGAAAATAAATAAATAAATAAAAAGGCCCACTCTCACATTTGGTTCCGGCAAGTTGAGTCCAGTTTTGCAGCGCTGGAATCACGACAGACACCACGAAGTACGACACGGTAATTTCTCATTTGGACAGTGAAGTTTGTCTTCAGGTGAGTGACATGATACTCAATCCTCCCGACAGTAACGCTTATGAGACACTAAAAACACGACTGATCGGTGTTTTTGCCGAGTCCCAAACTGCCAGGGTCAAACAGTTATTGGGCGGCCTCGATTTAGGGGACAATCGGCCCTCATTTTTGCTCAGGCCAAGATTAGTCGCCATATACGTGCTCCCTTAAGCAATTTTGCTGCGGCTGAGCGTTTTAGCCACATTCACATCGACCTGATGGGTCCTCTGATCCGAAGGAGGTCGGATGGCTATACCTATTGCCTGACATGCATGGACAGGTTTACAAGATGGCCTGAGGCAGTTGAGGTTGTTGGTAATCAACATCTTCTTCAAGTTTAAGTGTTAACAGTTCTCTCACGTGCGTTTGGTCGAGTCTTCCTAGCTTTAGCTCGTCTATTCAATCAATCAATGAAGTTTGGCTTCCACCCTCTACTGGCTCTCCACGGACGTCAACCGGATCCGAGGTATAATTGGGTGTCGCAGCTTTCGGCGGTGTTCAGGGACGCAGGCTTGGCGGATATATGGGACACTCAAGACGTCGCTCGGCTACAAAGGGAAAAACGATGAGGATGGCATCGAGGATGGTGGACGAAGAGAGAGTGCGGACCACACGCTTCAACCCATATTACCAGTTTATACAGCCCGCTGGTCTTGGAAGCGCGCCGTATCTCTGCCTGGACGCTGGCTAAACTGCAGATGAAGAAATTGGTGGCCCAGATTAGACTTGGAGGAGAGAAGTTTGCACGCCTCAGCATCCCCGAAGGCTCTGCGAGGTTCAAGAAGGACCAAGACTGCCCCATGTGCGACCTGTTGGAGGCGGAGACCATTGTGCACCTCCTCTGTGTATGTCCCATGGTGCGGGAAGGAAAACAAAGACTTTATAACGAGGATGTGCTCTCAATCGGGCGTTTTTATGGTCTTCTCGGTAATTTAGTTACCTTGGTAGAAGTGAAGCAGTTTTTTTATTACGCGGCCTCATGTTCAAGAACCAGACTACTTTTTTAATTTTTATTAATTGTTTTTTCACCTAGTTTGAATGAAGAGATGTTTTATTTTATATTGATAACGGAAGTAATATAATGTGTCTTCGCAGACCTTTTTTGAGCCAACCTTTGTAACACCTGACGGTTTTTACAATAAATACCTATTGATTGATTGAGCTCGTCCATTGTTAACTGAGAAAATATAATATATTTTTGTGAGTCTCTTACGGAAAGTTCATAGTGATATACCCGTAGAGACCCCCCACAAACTTAATGATTATTTTTGTAAACTAGGCGATGAGCAAGACATGGATCCTTCTGTTTTAGATTATTATGACCAATGCTTGTCATCCAATGACACATTGGATTTTGACTTTGGTACAGTTCTGCAAAAAGATGTAACTAATGCGATAAACGAGATGAAATCTAAGGCTGTAGGACCTGATGGTATATCAAGTGTTTTATTGAAAATGATAAAAGTAGAAATTAGTGGGGTTTTGTGTCATATTTTTAATTACTCTATATATAACTTGAATCTATTGGCTGTAGAATAAATTTGATTTCTTGGTTCAACTCTTATCTTAGTTTAAGAAGTCAATGTATTAAAACTGTCAAAGGATCTCTCACATTGGGGAAGTGTCGATAGAGGTACCCCGCAAGGGTTAACTCTTTCGAGCTTGATTTTCGCCTTGGCAATCAATCGGATATCTGATTCGATTCACTTCTGTAACTATAGCATTTATGCTGACGATATAAATTTGTACTTTTGACGTGGATTCAAGCATTTAGAGAGACTTGAGTCTCCTCTCTGACTTGATGGACATTATGAAATCGATCGGGGGTGCAGTTGGGTTTCCCACTTGAGGAGCCGCAGTTCTCCGATTTTTTTCGTACCCGACCGAATCCAAAGACGGGCTCCCCTGGTGTCATTGTGATGGAGTTCGTTCGGAAAATTGACAAAGACGGATTTTTTCGAGCTGCGTGGAAGAGGAAGGACTTGTCCACGCAATCTATCGGCCTCCAGGAAGGGGACAACACCCGAATTTATGTCAACAGCTGCCTTACATACAACGATCGCAAGCTGCTCAAAGCGGCGAAGGAATTCAAGAAGAGCAACAATTGTCGTTACTTGTGGACAAAACACGGCAAAATCCATCTCAACCGGGATATGAAGTTGGTCAATCCTAACGTGGAGGTTTCACAATACCCTCTACCAAAGTTTGAGGATGTCCCTGCTGATCTACAGGATGGTAAGCACTTTTCTACTGTTGACGTGTACAATGCATTTCTCCATATGGCTGCTTCAGCAGCTACAGACGAAATTTTAACCATCAATACACATAAAGGGCTGTTCAAAGTTTTAAGGATGATGTTTGGGGTGGCTCCCGCGCCCGTGTCCTCCCACGAGCGCGCGTACCACTTCCCCTTGGGAATTTTATTGCAAGCATGAGAGCGCGCCTAAGAATATTTACGTCAACTCTGTCTCACCACAGCGCGCGTCTCATGATATCACTGTTTTCCGGTTGAAGGTTGCGTACAGTTCAGTTCCTCAGTCATAATCGTGCGTGCGAGATGAGTGCCGACCTCGTGTTCCTACAAACTAATAAAAAAACCGTCTCTCGTTCACAACGGTTATGAATTCCGGGTTAAGCGGGAAAATAAAACAACCGTGAATTGGGAGTGCATGAGTGCTACTTGTAAGGGAAGATTGACTACGAACAAAGAACGAAGCGAAGTTTTGCATTTTGTTTTGGTGTGCAGCTCTCGCCCTTATTCCACTCGAAATGGTTGATGATGCTTGGTTAGAGATCACAGGAGAATGTACCATGGGTGACCCTTCATTTGATACATTCAATGATTATTTTGTGTCACAGTGGCTTCAAAGTGTTGAACCAAAACATTGGAACGTGCATGGTCATAGACACAGGACGACAAATATTGTAGAGAGCTGGAATGGTAGGTTGAAAAAAAAAATTCCTAAAATTAACCCAAACTTGGGAGACCTCATTCATCTACTCAAACAGGAAGCGTATTTAGTCGATTCCAAAGTCATACGATCAACCCATGGTGTGGAGGGCGAAAAAAGAAAGAAAAAGTATATTTCCTTGGACAAGCGAATTAATAAGATCGTTGGGAATGTTGGAACCTCACTTATACAAACTCTGACCTCTTTGGGCTTATGCATGAAACTGGCTGGGACAAAATTTGAAGAAAACAAAGAACTTGAAGATGAAGAGTGAACTACCCTGCACTTATCGACGCCTGTTTGTCGTGATCAACAAAAAATACACATTTAAGGTAAGATTTTTATTTAAGGTATTTTGAAACGCGCGCTGTTTTGACACATGTACTTTTGCGAAGAGAGAAAGGCGCGCTGTGGTGAGACAGGGCGCCAGCACGCGCTGTTTCGTTACGTCCTCCCCGCGCCTGCCTTCGCCATACAAATATGGATCTACTTGTCAGAGCCCTACATCAGGCAAGCATCCTTTCAGAGAAAAACCTGCTGAAGTGCTGAAATCCATTTCCTGCGATCCATGGAACGTCAAATGTTTGCACAACAAGTGCACCTCATGCAAAGATTTCTTACCATTGTACCAAGAGTTTAATGCAAGTGAGAAGATAACTTATGAGCAGTGGATTAAACCTCGATAGAAAAAATCAACTGAAACGGTGTAAAAAAAAAAAAATAAAAAAGGTACGACTAGAGACCACAGCACTGAAGTTGATCCAAACATTTGAAAAACAAATTGCCGTGTACTCTCATCACGTTGGAAACATTTGCCATCAACATCATGCCATATCTCAATTGAAAATAAAAATCGAGAAAGGAGAATTCATTGTCCACATGGACTTCAGCGAAAACGCTTGTACGCAAACTGTTGTACGCAAAGTACAACACCGAAGTGCAGTCATTTCATTTTGGGGGAAGTCGAAGTCAGATATCTATCCACACTGTGGTGGTCTACTATAGACCAGACTATAGACTTCTCCCCAGTGAAAACCAAAGCCATTTGTTCTCTGAGCGACAACTTGGAACACACACCCCCAGGAATATGGGCCCACCTCCAGCCAGTCTTGGAAGTCATCAAAACGTGTGCCACCTCAGTGAAAAAAATTCATTTTCTCTCCGATGGTCCCACGTCTCAGTATAGGAACAAAGCCATGTTTTTCTGATCTCGGGAGGGCTCACTGCCCATTTCCCATCTATTGAAGTCGTCACTGGGAATTTTTCAGAATCGGGACATGGTAAAGGTGCCCCTGATGGCTTGGGGGGGGTGTCTCAAACGAACAGCAGACCGACTGGTAGCTGAAGGACGAGATATTCCGGATATAGATTCATTGGTCACTGAACTTGGTAAAAGTATCAGGAAGGTCTCACTCTTTGTTGTCTCCAGCAGTGAAATAGAATGCGCTCGGGAGTTGATTCCAAGGAATCTTGAAGGAGTCAAGGGAACCCTTCAAGTTCACCAATATGTTTCTCAGCCTCGGATTTCTGCAGACGTTCACTTCAACACTCTCAGCTGCTTCGAGCATAACTTCTTACAACGATTTACCCAGTGACCACCACGATCTGGAACCAACTTCTTTTGTGGCTGTCGAAATGGAAGAAGAAGCCCACACATCAACTGAGCCTTTCCTGAGGTTTCCTACTACTTACTTTTAATAACTACCTACTTCGTGCTTTATCTAAACTCCGATTTGTTAGTTTGAGGTTAATTATTAATGAATCACCCTTAAATAGCATTACACCAGTCGTCGGCCCTCCATTAACCCTTCTATTCAGTTATTTATGCAGTACCTATTTTGTTCAGTTATTCAGTCTATTTATGCAGTATTTTTCCTTTTAAACCAAACTGCCATGTTGGCCGGGCCTTCAGAGCAAGTTGGCCGGGGACTGGACGGCGAAAACAGGTGGTGAATCCGCGGAGGATCCACTTTGCGTCGCAAGACGAAGCAATGGACAAGACGGCAAGGATACTTGTCCCTCCAGAAGCTTTGGAAGAAGAATCCGAGTCGTGCGTCTCGGCAGGTGCTTGATGGGGATTTGGGGAAAGCCTCGGGCTCTATCGACGAGTTTGTCTCCTACTGAAAACCTCTTATGGAGACCAGGGGAGTCACTCAGTCGGATCCTGTGGTGCCTCCTTCCCCTACGGCGCCTGTGTTGGAGATCATTTTGTGCACTCCGATTAGTTCGAATGAAGCGCATGTGAGCTTCCATGATGTGACAAAGGGATACTTCCATGCACCTGTGAAGGAGGGTGGTCTTGGTATCCCGCAGCTCCGATTCTCAGTTCCAATCCTCCGCGAAAGTCGCCTCAAGTCCCTGGAGGCATCAACCTACGGGGTTGCTAATGCTATTAGGTCTATCCATTTGCTCAGCAACAGCTGGCATGGTGTGAGAAGGTATTATCGGAGTGCCGCCCGAGGTTACAGGACTTTCTCACAGCGGGGCTCTATGCGTCGGTAGATGGTAGAGATATCCGAGAGTCCACTGCAGCCCCTTGCTCTACGGCTTGGGTGTATGCAGCAGCAGAGGGTATCCCGGCGAGGGACTATTGGCACCAACACGCGGTGTGGGTGGGAGCGCCTCCCACTCGGGTTCGGTGTGGTAGAGGACGTGCGCCAGATGCGAAACTCTGCAGGGCTTGTGGTGGTCAAACCGAAACTCCGGCCCATGTTGTGCAGATCTGCCTCCGCACCCACGGTGGTCGTGTTACGCGCCACGATGCCGTGGTCAACATCTTGGAGGGGGCGCTTGGAGTATCAGGATGGAGCATTGAGAAGAAGCGGCTTTACCAGCGCCGAGTTGCGTTGCTGATATCGTTGCGACGAAGCCAGTTGGGTCAGCGCTGGTGCTGGATGCGCAGATTGTCTCTGCTCAGCCGGACCTCGAGCGAGCACATCGGGCAGAGGTCGGTAAGTACTCACGAGCCGACCTTCGGCGAGCGATTGGGCAGAGACGTGGAGTGGAGCCATCAGGGTTATGGCAGCCACTGTCTCGTGGAGAGGGGTCTGGCACGGTGAGTGCGCCCGGGAGTTGAAGGAGCTAGGGATTTCAAGTGGAAACCTACGCGGCATCACAACCAGAGTCCTCAGGGGCTCTTGGCTGAATTTTAGAGCCTTCATGCGAGTTACTGCCTGCCTCCCCTTCCTCCCTTAACCCATCCTCTGTTCCCTTCCTTCCTACGGGCGTAGGCTAGCCGAGGTTTCCCCCTCTCATTGCACTTTGGTGCCTCCTCCCAATTTGGTCTCTGGGCAGGACGAACAATTTAAATTGATAATGAGTCTCATTAAGCCCTCCAGTGTAAATCCCTCTGAATATAAAGCTATCTGCTTGATTGAATTATTCAAGTACCTACGGGCCTTACCGCGTTTCTCAATAAATCCTTTCAAGCCAGAAGGTCCACAATTTGTCAACTGCAGCTATTAATATAGTGGATGTGGCTTCGGTAGAATGTTGGGACTTGAAATAATCATAATAATGAATTTATGAATGATTATCTGGTCGTGACGCGCTGATTTTAATTGAAAGTTTTGTGATTATTTCAGCTGTATCCTTGATTTACAAGTGTGAATCTCGTATCTACATCAGATACGATGTAAACAATTTGTAAAATACAGATACGAGTTTTTCACTCACTTCAGCTGCTTCCTATTTACTATTTTTAAAAGCCGTATCTACTTAATTGCTTGATGGCAACTCGCATCTGCTCCAGATATAGATAATACCCAGGTATTCAGCAGATACAGATGGGGAAATAAGGAAAATACTAGGCATTTGAACATAACTTCCGAAAAACTGTGACGTACGTCGTTTTTTGCTGTTACGACCGAAATTAGACACTAACGTCAACATCGGGAAATTTCTATTCAAAACCTAGAAACGCTATTTCCCATAAGTCGAGCTTCTGTAGTTTTTCATTTTTATTTTATTTTATTTTATTTTTTTTTTATTGCATTTTATTGGAAGACAAAAATATAAAATACATACAATTTTCAGGTTATGCTACTCCCCCCTATAAGCTACGCTTGTGCTGGGGGGAGGAGAGTCGTTATGACCGATATAAATGAAATAGATTAATAATAATGAATAATAAAATAATCATCTCTTGTTATATAAAAATGCTTCGTTTTTTAAAATATATTCATAATTCATTTTTCAATATTCGAGTAACCTCTCATCTTCTTAAAAATAAATAAAAATAAAAAAATGAACTTCGTCTAGAGTATTTCTCGTATTTTGTGTTAACAGGTTTACTTATAGGTACATATATTACCTCAAATGTGTATATTATAGAGTGGAACAAAAATCAACGTCCTTCTAACAAATATATAAATTAATAAATAGGAACCTCCTGGACATGAGATTAGTACTTACATGTATGTGTTTGGCTTTCTAGTGCCTACCTACTCTATTCCAAACCCTTTAGTTTTTTTTTGAAGGATTGAAGGTTTATTATCTCCCTCAATTCCTCCGGTAGCGCGTTAAATAATATGGGGCGCCTGTAGTCATAGCATCTCTGTCCCATCGCCGTGGTTCTAAATGATGGTCTAATTATTTTCTGTGTACTAGCTCTTGTAGGAGCCCTACTAACGAACGGCTCGAGGGTGCCTGCTAAGAGGTCTCGGCACGTTTTTATTATTGTGGCTCTATCTATTAGTTGACCTATTAGTTACGGGATCTTCTTAGGACGGCAGAGTATCTCTGTCCTTTTGCAGAATTGCAGGACTACATCTTGGTGGCGCCCAAAACCTTCTGTAGCTGCGCGCAGGATTTTGATTCCTTGTTATCCAATCAAATCATATCGAGCGTAATTAGAATCAATTGCAAATCATTGTATGTTATAGAAGAAGTACGCTTCCATGATCAAAAATGTCAGTGCGCAACATTCTGCACCAGTTCACTGGACCCTCCCTATGACATTGAGGCTGTTGAATGACTGGAGAACGGCGGAAGCCAATCAGAGAGTCTGCCAAATCACAGAAGAAGATGTTCGAAATCTTGGCAGACGTGCTAAACGACGAATTCAACCTCCCGATGACATGGCTGCAGGTAGGCATACATTTTTTTTCAACTCAGAGCAGAAGCAACCACCCCAATAATGTTGTTGTAATGAATTTCAACTTTCATTGGGTGACTGAGTTTCACTTTTCAGGTGTCAAATAAATGGAAAAGCTTAGAGCGGACGTATAAGGAGGTAGTAGACAATAACAGTCACACTGGCAAAAGGAGGCGTGATTTCGAATTCGAGGAACAAATGGCCGCAGTAATTAGTAAAAAGAACGTAAACCCAGTCGTCTTGCTCTCCGAGAATGCTGAACTTATCACTCCACCTGCCAAGATACAGCGCGTACTCAGCAACGAGAACAAAGACCCTGAGATCCCACAGCCTTGGGAGATGGCGGGTGTTGAAGAAAAAGCCACTCCACCTCCCCCGTAAACTTAAGAAAAGAATTTAACAGAATAGGCAAGACCGCCGAGCCGCAGCAGAGCTAAGGAGGAAGAGGTGGGAAGAAAAACTTCTTTTGCAAAGAAGAATGATCGAGGCAATCAAGCAAAGAAATGTGTTGGCAAATGAAAGAAATGATTTGCTTACTGCGTTTTTAAGAAAATTTGAAAAACAATGAACTTGAGTGATTTAATGCAGTAAAGATTTTCTGATTTTGGTCAGGAGGATGAAAGCGTCTCGACAAAGGATATGGCTTCCCCTGAAATTGTTTCGCCAGCATCTACTCAGCAGGAACAAGCAGCGCTAGGACCATGTACTGGCACAAGAGGACCTCATGGCTACCCAATCAGAAAAAGAAAATTGAAACGAGCACAAGGAGATGCAGAACAAGCATTCTCCGACTATTTTGCTGCTAAGAAAGCTAAACTAACTCCCAAGGAAGGCAGCAGTAGGGAGGAAGGGATACGGCATTTCTTGTTAAGTCTCATGACGGACCTCGTTCAATTGAACGATGTGCAGTTGAGAAAATTTAAAAGAAGAACGTTGGAATTTTTAGAGGAAGTTGGCGAAAATTCTGTAGCTGAGTTTGTGCCATCACAATCGAATGAAGGCCTACACCTAGGCCCTGGATGCGGGCAGGTGATATACTAGAGGTAGCCAACACTGTGCTATTTGGTGAATCGTCTGTACAACCAGTACCAGGATTCAAAGTGAGGTCCATCTCACATTTGGGATATAGGGTTAGAAAGCTAGCAGCACAGTTTGGCGGTGATCCTAGTCTCACTGACAACTTCGCATCTTTAGGAGGCTAGCTGAAGTGTAACACCAGCGGTCCCAACGTACTCTTCCTGGGTACTATAGGTTAGAGGCTACAGGCTACAGGCCCATTTACTCATTGAATACAGTCGACAGAATAGCGGTGGCTATCACGTCCCTTAGCAGGAAAGTAGGAAACGGTTCTTTCAAAGCTTCATTCCTAGTAGGTACAGCGATCGATTACCAATTTCTGCTCCTTATTTTATCAGATTTTGTTACATTTTTCTGCTGTAAAATAGATATTAGCCCCAAAAAACGGAGCAAAATTCTCACTTCGTCGCAGTACTCGTCCATGTCCCAGAGGGAAATTGCGAAGGAGTGCCACGTGAGCCAAAAAGGTGTCCACAATGTTTTGAAGTTGTGGAAGGAGACAGGGGCCCTAATTCCTTGAAGAGCTGGACGTTGCGGTCGAAGAAAGAAGACGACGCCCCGAACTGATTCTCTGTTGAATAGACTTTCCAAAGTTGATCCACGCAAGAGTGCAGTTGACTTGAGGAAAGATTTACTGGCAATGGGTTCCGACATTGGCATTTCTACTGTGAAGAGGAGGCTCAAAGGGCAATTTTGAAACGCCACCTCAACGACGAAGATTGCACTACAAAGGAGAAGATGATTTCCAGCTTGATCCGGGAGTGGTTTCATTCTTCAAAAATCAAGGAAGCATGTGGGAAACTCGTTGAGTCTATGCCGAACCGTGTTAAGGAGGTCATAAAGAACCACAGAAATGTGACCACATTTCGTATTAAAATGATGTTTTTATTACTTTAAATAAAGTTTCTTGTTGCAAAAAGTTAAAATTCCTATGTTTGCTGCTGTGATTTTTTGTCTATGTCGAATTTTTATCGAATCACCTAAATCACCCTAAAAGAATAGGACTTTTTTAATTATCCAAACAATAATAGTTTCACTTATCCATTGCCTTCTGACGAGATGAAGACGCCCGAACAGTTTAAAGAGCGTGGTTCTAGCCTGCTGTTGTCCTCGGTTTCACCATGGCTGCAGATATTCCTATGGGATCCGTTGCCTTCTGACGAGATGAAGACGCCCGAACAGTTTAAAGAGCGTGCTTGTAGCCTGCAGATGTCCTCGGTTTCACCATCGCCTCAGACATTCCTACGGGATCCGTTGCCTTCTGACGAGATGAAGACGCCCGAACAGTTTAACCCTAGAAGGCCACCCTGAAATTCCCACTACTAGACGCCACCCACACGTCGATTTGACGTACATACCCGAAAAATGCCTGCTGAAAGCGCAAGTGGGGAGTATATGACATTATTACGAATGAAATAAGAACAGACTTTATTCATAAATTGAGTGGTGAACATTTTGGCCCAGTTAGTAAACAATATTATAATGACTCGAACGCATTTTACATTACATACCTATAAGACGAGGGTAAATCACAGTAGGTTTACTGCATATTCTTCTCAAAACGACTATGAACCAGTTATACCTCAGTCTCAAAAGTGCTCTTTGAACTGAGCAAATAAAATTTCGAATTCAAATTTAGAAAATCAAAGACACAGAAAGGAACTGACAAAATCGAGAATAATTCAAATTTTGCGAATCTCTTACATATTATCACACATTTTTTTGACTTACTGGCAAAGTCGACACAAATTTTGGAGTAGTGTTCACCACACTCATACTTTTTGCATGCGAAACAGTAAGATTTAGTCATTATTTTCTTTTTGTACGAACAGAATGAACAGTAGTGCCTTTCCCCATCTATATGACGCAGTGCAGCAGTTTGACGTTGTTCTTCCGTTGGTTCAATCAAATTCAAGTACTTGGTGATGGAGATGCGAAGCGTCCTGGGAATTTGCAGTTCAAAATGTTCATCCACACATTGGTCAGCTCATTTGCCAAGGCCACAACATACGTAATCAAACCCACTAAGTGGCTTCCCTTTCTTTTTTTGTTTATGGAAGATGTCTAAATAAATCACGTAGGAATTGTGAATCGCTATGTTGAGCATATTATAAAACAGGCAAAGGGGCCAATGACGAGTTTATCTGTTGGTGCAAATTTGGTCAAAAGTGTCGACTGCTTTCCCAGTTTGTGGGTCGATAGAGTATCGTCATCAGTAAGTCTCTTTCTTCGTTTTCGCTCCATCTTCTGGGGAAATGAAGCAACACTAAATGAACAATGGACAATGTAATTGTATGGCTAAAAACAAATATTTAGCTATGAAATAATCACAGTTTCTAATAAATTTAGCGCCTCAAAAACACATAAACCTATGCACTTGAAGCCACTAATACGTCGTTTCGACGTACATTTATCATACTCTTGTAGCCACTCACACGTTGGTCCGACGTACAGATAACTGGCCCCTACAGCCACCTACACGTCGATTCGACGTACTATGTTTACGAGAGTAAGGAATAGACTTACCTCAGGAAGCAGCGACGGCGCCGTTTTCCACTGACGTGTGTTCGTAACTAAAGGGACGAGGCATTCCTAGGGTCTCAAGTGTCTGCTGCGCACTTAGCGGCCAGGATGAGCAACTGAAAACGAATATACGTCGAAACGACGTGTGTGTGGCCTTCTAGGGTTAAAGAGCGTGCTTGTAGCCTGCAGATGTCCTCGGGTTCACCATCGCCTCAGACATTCCTACGGGATCCGTTGCCTTCTGACGAGATGAAGACGCCCGAAGAGTTTAAAGAGCGTGCTTGTAGCCTGCAGATGCCCTCGGGTTCACCATCGCCTCAGACATTCCTACGGGATCCGTTGCCTTCTGACGAGATGAAGACGCCCGAAAAGCAATGGTTTGCTAAAAATCGTCTAATATTTGCGGTTGAGCAATCTCCCTCGTCAATGCTGTTCTGGTATTCAGGAATCAATTCTGTACTTCGTTCTGGAGTGATCTTCTGTGGCGAGGAATCAGCCGAATTTCCAAAGAGTCCCCTGTTATGATAGCGCCGATACTTAGGTTGCAGAGGGGTCACTGCGGATTCTACGCCAGATCGAGCATCTGCTCCATTGGGGAGAAATACGATTGGAGTACACGTCTCGTTGAGCCACGGCTGCCATCTGGTGAGACTCGAACTCGACGAACCAGCCATCTTCATAATGAGCCAGCAGTTATCGACTGTAAAAAATGTATGCAAACATTCAAACGGTCAAATATTGCACCACTTCGTAGTCTCCCAAATTGATCGCAGCCTCTTGCACGTTTTCAACTATGGTCCCGTTTTCAAGTTTGTTGACGTAATTGACCTAAAAATATTGTTTTTCATATTCTAAGTGAGCTGTCAAAGCATCAATTCCTGTGATGTATGTTCCGTGATTTTGTCTAGGCTTTAGGACAGATTTTTTAGACCTCTCTAGAAAAAAAGGAACCAACCAAAAGAATTTTTTTCAATTGTCAAGTGACAAAAGACTTGTATAATGTAATCGAGAGACTGATGCTCAACACCAACTACAAGAGATCTTTGAAAAAATTATAATTAGGTACGCAGAAAAATTGAAATATTTTCTTCAGTTCATCATAACGCCTTTTCTTAGCTCATCCCTCCTCCCTGTCTAAAACCTCGTAAGTCGAGGGTTCGGTTTGAAACAAAACCTGGTAAGCCATTAAAACCGATATAAGTTCGATATTTTTTTCACAGAAATCTTACAAATAGGATTCTCGTTCCACCAGCATGCTTTAACCCTTTATAGGTTGGTGTCCTTCTGTGTAGGACACCCCCTCGATTTGCCTGTGCACGCATAACCTCACCCAAAACTTTCGTCAGACGTTTGGTGTCCTTCCCCATAGGACACCTTGAATATCGATTATATACGACACAAGCTTCGGGATATATTTAGAAAAGTGAGGGAAATATGGAACAGTGCGAAATAATGTTGGTACACTTGGGCTACCTGCTCTCATGAAGGATTCGCATTCAAAAATCAGGTGTCCTTCCCAGTAGGACACTAACCTCCTGGTGACCCGTCCCGATCCGACAAACTGCTCATTCCTGTGTTATTAATTGTTATTTTTAAAAGTTGTAGTGGTTGTTCTACAGTAAATATAAACGTAAGTAAACATTTAATGTTTTTTATACCTTTTGAAATAAGTTTGAACTCATTAATGTAGTTTTATAATGAGAAAACTTGATATTTTCTTGGCATTTTTTTGAGCTTGGCTGATCATTTATGTGAATTAATTCAATTTATTTAAAGCTCCATCGCTTTTTAAACAAATTCTCTTATATTATTATGAAGTTAATACATGTGATGTAGAGATGCCCGACGGACATCTATGCTACCTACAACCTTCATTGGATTTACCCAACTCCCCCGCCAGCTGTTAATTCACCCGAATAACACTTTTGTGTCGTCACTAGCTGCTCACAGCACCCCGTGTGGCACTTCCGGACACTACCGGAGCGTCAGTCAGTCGCATTCGAGGAGTCAGTCGAAGACGTTGTCAGAGAGCGCGTCTACGACAAGAAGTTATTGTGTTCTGAGTATACACAGTTTGATTGAGTGCCTGGGGGGAGTATGCTTGTTCGGGTGTAATTAATCTATGAGTTAAAGTCCTGATACGTCTTAATAAACCCTTTTTATATTCGTTATTGTCGTGAGACGCGTGTGTCACTCAGTGAAAACCTCATTGTGACGCCTTCCAACTACAAGGAAGGGCAGATCATTGACGACGACGACATCACATCAGAAGTGGGATTCGACAATCTACGTGCCTTTTCGAATGACAATAATGATGAAAACTGACCTCGGAGTTTTTTGGCGATTTTTCGCATGGTAACGCTGCTGATAGGCGACAAGTGAAGGGCGCGACTCCATTTTGTTGGCGAGGTAGCTATCGTTACGCACCACAAGGACATTTTCCCGAGCGCCCACCCGACTATACCCGACCAGGCCCGAGTGGATTCCGCCCACCCGACTATACCCGACCAGGCCCGAGTGGATTCTGCCCACCTTCTCACCCTCGTCACCCCTCTCCACATGACGTTCGCAGAGGCTCATTCCAGGACTTTGTGATGGAACAAACCCGTGCCGACTCATCAAGGGCTGCATCAGGTTACACCAACACCACCTGCTACACCTGTAACCAGCAAGAAGAGTGCTGCAGGGCCAAAACCAGGAGAGAACAAGGCGCCATCAGCACAGCCAGCCGACAAGCAGGTTGGCCTCTGTGTCGCTAATCCGGAGGGGACATTGACCCTACAAGGTTATGTATTCAAGTACTGTTTTGATTCAGGATCAGAATGCTCTCTCCTTCACATGTCAATCAGTGACCATTTTTATGGTCCATCTTTTCAAAATATCGTCCGTTTGCATGATCTAGGGTCAGCAGTAACTATTTCCATGTGCCAAAAACAAATTTTGGTTACAATAGATGGGAATGACCCTCAGGTATTATTTCATATTGTTGAAAACTGTTTGTTGCCTGTACCAATCATTTTGGGGCGGGAAATCCTTGCCCCAGATTTTTGTATGGCTGTGAATTCTTCAACCTGTGTGCTTAGGAAGGACGCTCCTCCTAGCACCTTGAATGATTCAAATAGTAGTTTGTTGGACACTGCCAACTTCTCAAGAGCTGAACCCAAATCCATGCCAGTTGAAGTTCAACCAGTCCATGTAACTGATGGAGAAGATATGCATTCTGGTACTTGTAATGAAAATGAAATTTCCGATTTTCTGGATGGCCACTGCTCATTAGAACAGTGTGCTGCTGATGAGGTTGTGATGTTCGGTGAGATGTTTGGTTGCCATGATACCACAATTCCGTTTCTTGATTTTTCTCCTCCTGTGGGATCTTGCCATGTTTTGCCAGTAAGCACCATAAATTTGGATACAGTTCACACAAATCTTCCTGTTAGTCAACTCTCTGACCTTATTCGCATTTTACAGAAGTATGCCCAGTATTTCATTTCTGGAATTCCTACAACCCGTGTCACTACAGGCACTTTCAAAATCCGTCTTATTGATCCGTCAAAGATAGTAAATCGTCGCCCTTATAAACTTAGTCCTGTGCAGCGTGAACTAGTTCGAGAACGTATAAAGGAACTAGAGGATGCCAAAGTGATCCGCCCCAGTTCCTCTCCCTTTGCTAGCCCTATACTTCTTGTTCCAAAGAAAACGGGAGGTTTCAGAATGGCTGTTGATTTTAGGGAGTTAAATGCTAACACAATTCCTGATCGATTTCCGTTGCCTTTAATCAGTGACCAAATTGCGCGCTTGAATGGAGCTCAATGGTTTTCCATACTTGATGCTGCGAGCGGTTTTCATCAAATTCCTGTTGAAGAAGATTTCATTGAAAAGTTGGCTTTCGTCACTCCAGACGGCCAATGGGGATACTTGGCCTTACCTTTTGGAGTCAGGAATGGGCCGAGTGTTTACCGGCGTGCTGTCATGAAAGCTCTAGGGGACTTAGCCTTTGGTTATGTTATCTGCTATATGGACGACTTGCTGATTTTGGCAGAAACTCAGCAACAGGCTCTTGATAGGTTAGATCATATTCTAAAGGTTCTAACTGATGCAGGGTTCTCCGTTAATCTTGCAAAGTGTTCGTTTGTCGTTTCAAAAATTAAATATTTGGGCTATGGGATAGAAAACGGTGAGTTGCGCCCAAATAAAACCAAAGTTGAAGCTCTTACGAAATTGTCACCCCCAACCACCTTACGCTCATTACGCCAGTTTTTAGGTCTGGCATCTTATTTCCGCCATTTCGTTAAGAATTTCTCACAAATCGCATCCCCATTGTTTCAATTAACCCGTAAAACGAATAGTCCTGCTGACGAGAACAAGAATCGTCCTATTCCTTGGACAGAGGACCTTGAGAAGGTTCGTCAACATCTCATCAGTCTTCTGACTTCTGAACCAATTTTAACAATTTTCAATCCATCCCATCCTATTGAATTGCATTGCGATGCAAGCTCGATAGGTTTTGGTGCCATTTTGATTAATATTGTTGATAAAAAGCCCAGACCAATAGCCTACTACAGTAAAAGAACGACCCATGCTGAATCTCGGTATGATTCTTATGAATTGGGGACTCTAGCAGTGGTCTATGCCAGTAAACACTTCCACAATTATTTACAGTGTCATCCATTTACCGTTATCACTGACTGTGATTCCTTGAAAAAGAGTCAAACCAAGAAAGATCCTGTACCCCGAGCACAGAGGACCACCATCCTTCTTGCAGAGTTACGATTTCAAACTTCAGTATCGCCAGTCTTCCCGCATGCAACATGTGGATTTTCTCAGTCGACACCCTGTTACTGACGACTCGTCAATTCCTAACGATTTCGTTCCAAAGTCAGTCCAGGTTCCAATGCTGATATCAGAGAGTCCAAAAATGCGGCCACATGGTAGGCAAAGGAATGTAAAGCCTTATTTGAACCCTGAGGTTTCTGACAAGCATGTCAGGTTGACAGCAGTTTCTACTGACTGGTTGCTGACAGCCCAACAAAGTGATCCATTCGTGTCAGAAATCGTCCAAAAATTAAATGTTGATGAAATAGACCCAGATATTCAAACACATACGAAATTCACAATGGCATTCTGTGTCGGAAAGTTCAGCGACACACAAGGACTAGGTATCTCCCAATTGTACTTCATTCACTTCGTTATTCAGTCGTTTCCAATGTTCACGAGTCCCTTTTCCATCTGGGTTATGAAAAAACCTTGGAGGCCTTATACCAACACTATTGGTTTGAACATATGGCCAAGTATGTTCGAAAGTTTGTCGAGAACTGTCTGGTGTGTAAAACATCAAAGTCGGATTCAGGTCCTCGACAAATCCAACTCCATCCAATTCCCAAGGTTTCTGAACCGTGGCATACCCTTCATCTGGACGCCTCAGGTAAATTGAGCGGAAAAAAAAGACTCCAAAGAATACCTATTTGTTTTTATAGATGCATTCACGAAATACTGTGTGCTTCAGCATACCCGCTCCCTTGAATCTGCAAGTGCTGTGAAAGCATTAACCGTTGTTATAGACTTTTTTGGACCTCCACAGCGTATCATTTGTGATCAAGGTACAAATTTTACGGCGAAGGAGTTTAAAGATTTCTGTGGTGCTCATCAAATCGACCTTCATTTTATAGCCACTGGTGCCTCAAAGGCAAACGGCCAGGTGGAACGTCTCATGAGCACCCTTCGTAACATGCTTACTGTAGCTGAAAAGGATGAACATCAAACCTGGCAATCTTGTGTTGGTCACATCCAGTTAGCTCTCAATACTACACCTTACAGTGTCACTAAAATATCTCCAATGCAACTAATGTTTGGGCGTGTTTCCAGGCCCCTGCATTTGATTTCTATAACTGATCATCTCACTGAGCAACCTTCCACTGACCTTCAAACTTTGCGTGACACTGCCGCTCAATTAATTGAAAAGCAAGCTGAAATAAGTAAAACCCGATTTGACAGTGGCAAGTTGCCAATTAAACGATTTGAAGTAAATGATTTGGTTTTTGCACAAACGGAGGTGAGGAACCGGGTAAAACTTGACGATGCATATCGTGGACCCTATAAAATTGTTGAAGTTCTGCCAAATGACCGCTATTTGTTACAGCCTGTCTGGCGGTACACGGAAATACCTTAAATATCCTCACGAACGATTGCGCAGGGCACCTATGCCTGATGGACTAAATCCTCTCGCTGATACTGGGGACCAATCCCAATGAGTTTGGGCTGACTTGACAGTTTTGTTGTGTGTGGACTCTCCCACTTGTGTGACTGTGGATCCGCCCGGTCACATGCTGTTTTACACTACTGTCTTGTTATGCCTTGCTTTGTTTAGTGCGGGGTTGGGATCTCTACCTTGCTTGGCACCACGAGGGCGCGTCATGGTTGGTCCCTCCTTCTTCGTCCTTCCCTTTACGTTGCCCTTGTCCTCACAGTCACTTCTTTTCTGATAGGGTGATTGTCAAGTCCAAGTGAGTTCGGGTCTCTTCTCCTGTGCACTGTTCTGTTTAGCCACTGGACGCACCTCTGGCTTGTTTTGAGGCTTTGGCCTGTTTTACCATCTGCTGCTGCCTTCTTGCGCATTCAGTTCGTTGCTGACTTTATGGGCTCTCGCCCCTTGTTTATGGGCTCTCGCCCCTGTTTTATGGGCTTTCGCCCCTGTTTTATGGGCTCTCGCCCCTTGTTTATGGGCTCTCGCCCCTGTTTTATGGGCTTTCGCCCTTGTTTATGGGCTATCGCCCCTGTTTTATGGGCTTTCGCCCCTGTTTTATGGGCTCTCGCCCCTGTTTAATGGGCTCTCGCCCCCTGTTTATGTTTATGGGCTCTTGCCCCTGTTTTATGGGCTCTCGCCCCTTATGTTGTGCCTCCTCACCTCTGTGCGCTGTTTGTCTGGCTGTCATCACCGGCATTAATTCCCAGTGATGGTTCCTCGCTCCCTCCCTCTTCCTGGGGGCGGTGGCGATCGGCTTTGGTTCAGACTAATGGGCTGCCTTTGGTCCCGCAGGTACTCTGTGCTCCCGGGGACGGCAGCAATGTCAGGATCGCCGTGTGATGTAGAGATGCCCGACCGGCCTCTATGCTACCTACAACCTTCATTGGATTTACCCAACTCCCCACCAGCTGTTAATTCACCCGAATAACACGTTTGTGTCGTCACTAGCTGCTCACAGCACCCCGTGTGGCACTTCCGGACACTACCGGAGCGTCGGTCAGTCGCATTCCAGGAATCAGTCGAAGACGTTGTCAGAGAGCGCGTCTACGACAAGAAGTTATTGTGTTCTGAGTATAAACATTTTGATTGAGTGCCTGGGGGGAGTATGCTTGTTCGGGTGTAATTAATCTATGAGTTAAAGTCCTGATACGTCTTAATAAACCCTTTTATATTCGTTATTGTCACGAGACGCGTGCATCACTCAGTGAAAACCTCATTATGACGCCTTCCAACTACAAGGAAGGGCAGATCATTGACGACGACGACATCACATACATTACCCTCATAATTTACGTTTCAATTTGTAGTTAACCAAATTGAATTCAACCGTTTCAATTTGTAACCTGCATCTTTACCATATTTATCACTTAATGTAAGTCGCGAATAGTCAGCCATGGTTGACTCTAGATAAGACATGCATAATGATAAAGAAACCACCACCACCAAAAGCTCTCACTTCTCACTTTATAACAGTTTTTGAATCTATTTGTACTGTATCGGTTTTGCTTTTGAGTTTTGATTGTTTTTCATATTTTTTTATTTTTACTTCTTTCGCGATGCCTCCCAAAAGAAGTAGCGTAAACTCGTAATAATTTTTGTTAAAAACTTCGACGTTTTCCATACGATTTGTTGACACATCGATGTTTGAAGTTGAAAAAACAACAAATAGTAAACATCGATGTTTTTCAATCCGATACCCATCCCTAGTGTCGAGACGAACAGCTCTGACGATCGCGGTGTTTGACTCAAAGAGAAGAATTACCTCCCGTGTCAGAGTGACGACTGTGGACAGTGTGACGAGTGTGAGCCTCCGGCGACCGGCAACACCCGCCGGAGTTCGTCGGAGGGGTAGGAAGGAGGGGTAGGACGGAGGGCGCGGCCGGGTTCCTCACGAAGGGGGGAGGGGGAGAGATGTGGCAACGCCGTAATCGAGAAAGGCAATGACCGTGCGCGCAGAGCGGCAACGTCGCGGAGACCTTTTTCGTTATGTCACTCAGGAGCCGCCGCTCCTACGCTACGCGGCTCCGCCGGCGAGATTCAGTAGAACCGAACGAACGTCAACTAATAACAACAATTTAATTAAACCCTTGAGGAATGATTCTAAAAACTAAAATATAGTTGTCTTCGCAGGTAACCCGTTCTTCAGAAATCACGGAAAACCTCTAAAACATCATTTTACAACGAATTCGCATGCTTGTTTTCCACCAGAAGCTCTCATAACAATTAATGGAAAGATGAACATTCATAATGGTGAAAATAAATGCGTTAGAAAGCAATTAAGTTTAAGGAACGAGTTTAGCCACCAAATCTTGTACCTCGAATTTTGGAACAGAGATCACCTAAGGGATTTATGAAGGGGTATTTACCTACTTGTTTATGGATTAAAAAACGCTGCAAATTCTTACACAGGGGTTGGTTATTCCTTGGACCAGGCGCATGGAGACACATTTCTTCAAAATGGGGGCAACCCGGGTGTGTGGCGGGTCCCGGACCAATCCCAATCGATTCAGCGTCCAAAATTTAGTGGAAATGATACCCCACCCGCCTAGGTACCAGAAATTCCGAAAACAAGTATTCAAAATGGGTAGTAGATACCCACATTGACCAATAACATCTTCCAGTGGGTGCCAATCGTTCTGGGACCCATTTCATTGGATTCAGCGTCCAATATTTAGTGGAAAATGATACCCCACACGCCAGGATCGTCAAAAAACACGAAAACCCACTATTTGAAATACAAATTTTGACCCCTCTCCGCCCAAATTTGGTTTTATGGGGCTGAAGAGTTTCGAGGACCAACTAAAGCAGGAAACGGGTCCCTGAACAATATGTCAGATTTTTAGAAAATCGTCTAGTACCTAAATCGGTGTGGATGACGTACGGACATTGCCTTATCCTAATCTAGACACTTTGAAACGCCCAGAAAATATTTTTTTGGGACAAATCGGAGAGATTGACTTTCTGAATGAAAACGTAGGTTGATTATCAAGGAATAGCCAACCAAAACAGAGATGAAGAATACCTGAAGGAAAAAGTATGTGAGGGATTGGGAAGAGGAAGAGAGGATACAGGAAGGGAGAAAAATTCACAATGATTAGGCATGATAGAGGAGAGGTTTCTCTTGTCCAGGTAGCTTTGGTACCAAAAGCTCAGCTGAGGTATTTTAAGGTGAAATGTACGAAGAAGGAGCAGATAAGCCACGGTGGACAAATCGTGAAACTCATAACCGGTAAGGACTCATGATCGGGGGTTGTTGAGGTTCTGTCAAGGATTCATCAACCCCCTCCCCTCCACATTAATTACACATGTACCGAAACATGTTTTTTCGTACGGGTTGTTCAGGTGAGACAAAACATAATGCAATTCTCTCAAAGGTAAGATCGTCCACACTTCATCTCACACTCGATGCACTAACGGTGACAAAAACTCAGAATTTACAGTCAATTCAATCAACACGTGACCAGCCACCATTAGTGTTTGAACTCGAATAACAAGTACTCCCCAGACAAGCTTAGTAAAGCTTCGAAAATACACAATTTTCTCAACAGCTATAGGTTCGTGTCTTTTTTTTCTCTCCAGAAGCGTTAACTCACGAAACTCCTGATGCACATATGTGTTAATACGTGCCCTTCCCGAATGACAATCCCAGTTCCTTCCAGAGGAAGGGGAGGGGGTGATGCGAAAGCCAAAGCTGTGCACCCTAATCCACAAAGAATGGAGACAAATGATCTCAACGATTTTGCGGGTTAGCGGCGGTTCAGTGGCTTTTATGGTAATTCCTGAATCCCCAGTTTCGCCCGTCCAGAGAAGCGCGGAAAAATGTCGTTTTTCCTCTTTTTCATAAATATGGTAAACAGTTAAATCCTCGAACGGTATATGAGTTTGCGCAAGCATCCTCCATATTGGTCTTTCTCGCCACATCTCGTTTTATCTCCTCTTCATTCCACGGAATAGAGCAATTTTCGCAAATGTTTTGAGGTCGTGGAAACTACTCGGAAATACTTAAAAGACGCAGAAACAAAGTCAACAAACAATGCAAACATGTATATTAACAAAGGAAACTTAAAACACAATGCTAATAGCCAAATAAAGGGGAAATACTTTTTTGAAAGAATATAATAATGTATGATAACATGGTAGTAACAGCGTTTGAATGGAAACTTCGTACCCCTACAGGTTCCACGCAAATTGAAAATAATAAGTTTCGTTTAGATTAATATGATCGAGTATTTGGTCAGCAACACGATAGCAAGGAGCTCGGTTGTCGACGATGTCAGGTTCCACGTGAAAACCAAAAATATCTTCTGATTTTCTCATTTTCGAGTTCAAGATTGTATTTTACTTCGCTATTCCTCTTCTCATCTATACGGCGTCCAACACCCTCTACGGTAGCGGTTTTCTTATTAAGTATTGTGGCAGGTTCTTAGATAGTTGAGCTTTCTAACTTTAGATTTTCAACGGATTAAAACTTTGTACAAAATTCAAAGGGCGAAAGTTCAACTAATTTCTCTGAATTTCAAGATGAGTTCGCCCTGATTAAGAGATTTCCTGGGACTACGGATGTGGTAAAAAAGGTTGCGATTTTTCGCACCATTTTGAATTAATATAAGAAATGATTTGATTACAATCGAGCGGAGAATCCACAACGACCCCATAGTAAAATGTGAGAAAGCCACCCGATTATTCGCACCAACAGCCACTGTAATACCAGTGAATGATAACAGAGCAAAGTACTGATAACTAATAAACAACGTGAGCAGTAGGATTGGCTTTTAACACTGCTGCTAATCCTCAGCATGGCGTATGTTTTCAACAAATTTTTTGTCTTGTTTTGAAACAGAGGGTGTGGTGGATCCCGGACCAATTCCAATCGATTCAGCGTCCAAAATTTAGTGGACAATTATTTTACCCCACACGCCTAGGTACCAGAAATCCCGAAAACAGATATTCAAAATGGGTAATAGATAACCCAATTTGACCCATAACTTCTTCCAGTGGGTGCCAATCGTTCTAGGACCCATTTCATTGGATTCAGCGTCCAAAATTTAGTGGAAAGTGATACCAGTTTCGCCTAGATCGCCCAAATTTCCTTTGTTCAATAAACACATTTTGACCCCTACTCCGCCCGAATTTGGTCCGATCGGGTAGAAAAGTTTCGAGGACCGACCTAGGCCGGGAACAGACCCCTGACCAAAATTTCAGATTTTTAGACATTTTTCTATTACCGAAAACGGCGCGGACGGTGGACGGCGTGCGACGTACGGCGGACGGACATTGACCTTTTGGTTTATTATTCCAAACATAATCAACCTATGTTTTCATGCAGAATGTCAACCTCTCCGATTTGACTCGAAATTTGACATTTTACGTTGTAAGGTGTCTAGATCAAAAAACCAAAATGTCCGTCCACCGTACGCCGTCCACGCCATTTTTGGTAAAACGTATATTTTGTTGGCTTATTAAGCTAGGTCTCGATGACTGCCAAAGTTTACTCCGCAGTGTTTATGTGAATTAGGTTCATACATTACGAGGAGTATAATTTTTTCTTTAAAAAATGATATCTACATGAAAGTCCTTCTTATTTTTTTTTACAATAAGTAAATATATGTTTCTTTAAACTACTCACTCTTGTCTGGCGACACGGGTTCTGCCTAATGCCAGACAATAATATTTCTTAAAATACTCAAGTTGTGAGATGTAATAATTATTATTTTTTCTTGAAATATATTTTTTTTTTCTCCCTCTCTCTCTGGTAGTAGGAAATTTTCTAAAAATCTGAAATTTTGGTCAGGGACCCCGTTTCCGGTTTTAGTTGGTCCTCGATTTTAATCTGAGCACCATGAAACGTCCAGGAACATTTTTTGAGCCGGATCGGAGAGACTGACCTTTTGCGTGAAAACAGGTTGAATATCCAAGGAATAACCAACCAAGAATAAAAGGGGAAAAAGACTCTTTATTCGTTGGGAAATTTACTTTACTAGCGAAATTCTTCTTAGACAGTTTAGTTCACTTCATTATGTGAACAGCCATACTAAGAAAAAAATAGCGTCTTTAATCACTAAATTGGTTAAGCATCAGTCGAACAGGGGCGACTTTAGCACGATTTCTGCTCGAAATGTGGATTGACGCAATGTATAGTGCCTATCGTATTTACAGAGTGGCCTGTCTCGAACCGCCACAACTGAGGACTTCCATGGTTGGCCACCAACCCACTACTGAGGAACTCGAGAGATGGAGTGGATCGGGATCTGGTAGGGGACGTGTATCGACCTGAACCCGACAAGAGCCGACGAGACCCGAACACCAAAAAACCTAAGCCACAGAATACGATTATCCCTCGACCAAACACAGCGTCACAGGGAAACATACCTGTCAGGACTTCTTCAGAATTGAGTATAATTTGTGAGGAACACGCTCGATAGGATATGCAGGTGTCATCGGTCGCCCTCGGTGGTTCTCAGCTTAGCCAGGAATGTGATGTGAGAACGGTACGCCATGAAAGAGGTGATGAGATGGAGGGGACATTCAGGTCCGTGGTTGTGGGGACAGGCCAGAGGATACAGCTCAGGGCAGGTGTGGAGTTGCACGGCTAATCGCCCCAGTTAATCAATGTCAATCAATCACCCAGTCTTGTAGGAACCGTTCCACCGACACTGTCGAATGAGGTAGTTCACGTGCGTCAGAGAATCAAGTAGTAATCGTTCTTTTGGCTAACAGCATACGATCAGAAAGATGAGACTTTATACCCCCAATGGAGACGAGGTTGCAAAATGATTTTGATTTAGTTGATGTATTCAAAAAGGTGAACAATTTCGAACGTTAGCTTTCATTTCCATTAGTAACGGATCCAGTTTAAGAATTTCTTTTTAGTTCGATTCTCATCGCTGACGATTGGAGCAAACTATTGCAATGATTGATTCATCAATATACGTCTAACCAGAACCTCTTCACTTGATCTCAGATGCCCACATACACCACAAGGAATCCGTTCGGTTCATTCACATCAGTCAAACAGTTCACAAATTCCTATCGGTGGCTTTCTTTGAAGCTCAACCTGATTCTCGAATTTGATGAAGACACAAACAGACACAAAATAAGTCGAGAGCGAGTCTCGTAACACAATAACAGAGGCGTTGGCCCCAGGCATTTCACATCAAATTTAATTTGCAACAGGTTATGTCATTTGAATGGAGGGAGCTAAGTTCTAAGCGGAATAAAAATTCAGTGACAATGTTAGGATAGGAGAAGCGTGGAATAGGATGAAAGTGAACAACAAAGCGGATAATACCGAGACAATGTAAACCGGTTGAAAAGCCCCCAGTTTCATCCTCTAATTAGCTCTTATCTCGCTCTGTAGAGAGAAAGGGTCTTAGCAGCTTCATGAGCATTTCATTCGCCATAATATACCACGTAAGCGTTGGAAATTCGTGATAAACTAGTGGACATCAAAGAGTGTGTTATGAATCCACTTGCGCTGGGAACCAAATGATAACTGGACGTCTTTGTCGACCAGTAGCGACAAATCTGGATTGGTTTCTCGACTCCGTGTTTGCAAAACTTTCAACAGGGGTTCCTAACACATGTCCTATTAATGTCAGACCGCTTTTGGTTGGTTATTCCTTGAAGAATCAACCCATGTTTTCATGCGCAAAATCAATCTCCCCGATTCGGCCCCAAAAATTTTTTTTGGACGTTTCAAGGTGTCTAAATCAAAAATTCGAATGTCCGCGCCGATTTTGGTAGTAGACAATTTTTTTTAATTCTGAAATTTTGGTCAAGGACCCTTTTCCGGCTCTGGTTGGTCCTCGAAACATTTCAACCTGATCTGACCAAATTTGGGTGGGGTAGGGGTCAAAATGTGTTTTTTAAAAAATGGGTTTTCGATCTAGGCGAGTGGGGAATCATTTTCCACTAAATTCTGGACGCTGAAATCAAAGAAACGGGTCCCAGAACAATTGGCACCCTCTGGATGAGCTTATGCGTGAAAATGGGTATTTATCTACTGAGCTAGAATGAGTGAAGTAAGACGTTATGTGATTTTAAGGCGAGCCGAACTTCATAATCTGAAAATGAAAGGGGGTTTGGGTCAAAACGGATACCTACCTACCTACGTATTTTAAAAGAAGCGTTTCGAGATTTCTGGTTCTTAGGCGTGTGGGGTTTCATTTTCCACTAAATTTTGGACGCTGAATCCAATAAAAATGGTCCCAGAATGATTGCCACGCACTGGAATAGGTTATGGGTCAAAATGACTATCTATTACCCACTTTGAATATGTGTTTTCGAGATTTCTGGTACCTTGGCGTGCGGGTTATGATTTTCCACTAACGTTTGGACGCTGAATCCAATGAGACGAGTCTCGGAACGATTGGTGCCCTCTGAATGTGGCTATGGGTCAAAATGGGTGCCTATCTACCCATTTTGAAAGTGTGTTTTCCAGATTTCTGGTACCTAGGCGTGTGGGGTATCATTTTCCACTAAATTTTGAACGCTGAATCGATTGGAATGGGTCTGGGACCCGCCACACCCACTGATTTCCCCATTTCCCCCATGTAGAAGAAATGAATCTCCATGCGCCTAGTCCGAGGAATAACCAACCCGTGTGAAAGAAGTTGCAGCATTATTCTGAGGAGGAGGTTATGAAAATACCATTCATGGATATGTGTTATCGTGATCGCTTAAAGTGATTAAATCTCTGAATCGCACCGTCAAATGTAGTAGAAGGTTTGGCTGATTTTCATCGTGACAATGATCAATAATGTCCAGAATAATAATGTTATTACTGTAACTGGTAAGTCAGGATTCAGGGACTACTTACTAGTTCTGCAGTTTGTTTTAAATTACGTGGTTTATGAATTTAATTGAACATAAAATCCAGGGATTTAGAAAACTTTGATTGAAAGGAATCCGAATCCTAGTAGCACAACGAGCATTGTGGCGTTTACGTATAGGGCCCCCAATCGATTGAACCAAAGAGTTTGAGAATGATTAAAGATATTGATGTTGTTTGTGTTTTCAAAAATTATTTTTAATAAACTGAAAAAAAAAACTATAAATCATCCCGAAGTGCTGTGAAGTATCTGCATATTATTGAGTGAATTGTAGAATTTCATATAAGTAAGTAGGTACATGACACCTTGGTTCATGCAGACCCCATGCCAACTTTTTTCAGGCTTGAATTTCAGGAAAAGCGCCTTTACACTAGAAACCCTACAACCTCGACGGCAAAACTCAGCATTAGGATGTGTAAATGAGTAGCAGCATTTCAGACGATCAAACTTGACAACACAAAACGTTATAACAGTCCAGTATTCTTTCTTATTTGTGCACGACATTTGAGATTCGATATCACGCGGAAAAACTTTCAGGAATGATTGGAAAGGTTCGGTGGCCAAGTTTCAAGACGACTGCAACCTAATTACTGTTAGCTCGTGTTAGAGGACTGGAAAAAAAAGTCGCGACGAGAAAATAATCTCCGAGGGCTCAAGAAGTAAAATATGGCAGCAAACTGAAACTGGCAAAGTTTTACAAGGAGATGTTTATCGACCTCGGTAAGTTCGCAAAAGAGTTTCCCTTCTTTCTTCGTCGAGGAATCCTCTAATGAAACTTCGCCTAACTACCACATTGTTTATCCACTTTATTCCGCTGGTCCGCCAGCCTTGCTGAGTTTCTTTTTCCAAACCCCCCACCACCATGGGTCTCCCCTTTTCCGTCATAATTAACTTTTTCCGCTCTTTTAAATCTTGCACCAGCTCAAGCAGTACTAAGAGCATCGTGGAAAAGTTGGGCAAATGAATGAGAGCCTGGGAAAGTTGAAACAAAAAAAGAGACTACTCCAACCCCTAGATTGTTTCGTGCGTGGAACGAAGAAAATACTGATTTCTGTTAAACAACATAACTTTGATGAATAGACCTTGGGTACATCAAGTTTTCCAACTGTGAGTGTCCTTCGAGTGGGGGTTATTTTGAAACTTCCCTCCTCTTGAGATTGGCCACTAGGTCATGTTTAAGACTACGTTTACATCCGACTCCCGAGAACTGATCAAAATTTTACCATATGCCGCACAAAACTATCGATATCAAAGAGTTATTTTCTTTTATGGACGTATTTACGGACTAAAACCTTGAACCTGTGCAGCAGACTAAACAACCATTAACTTCACAACCTCCGTTCATTTTGGATTAATTTTTTTAAAAATTTATTTTACTTTATTTTATTTCCTTACTGGCAGCATATTTCTCTGAAAAATATGTGCCCACTGGTTGATCAGGAAGATGTAGTAAGAAGGTCATCTAGTAAGCAGCAGGTTGACGATGAAGCGCAGAGTTGAGACAACACGGAACGAGTGCAAAATGCTTTCTCAAGTTGATGAACTGGTTCGACCTTGAATTTTTCATAACATAGAGTAAACTATTTCTCATAATTTAGTGAGAAAGGTAGTTGCTGACACGTCGGGCAACCTAAACGAGAATCGTTAGTAGAATCAAGTTACGATCGTCTGTCAGTAAAGCTGCATAAATGTTTTTTCAATCCCCGAAAACAGTGCTCATTCATCATCATCAGCGGATGATGGACGGTTTACGCAATACAGGGCTATGATACCAAGATTCGGATTGAATCGGTTCCCATTAAACGTCACTACACGATTAAAAAACTTGAAAACATCTACGAGGTGTATCAAAATACGCTGCAAATTCTTTCACAGGGGTTGGTTATTCCTCAGACCAGGCGCATGGAGACTCATTTCTTCAACATGGGAAAAATGGGGAAAACAGTGGGTGTGCCGGATCCCGGACCCATTCCAATCGATTCTGAGTCCAAAATTTAGTGAGAATAATACCCCACACGCCAAGGTAACAGAAATATGGAAACATACATTCGAAATGGGTAGATAGACACCCATTTTGACCCATAACCTCTTCCGGTGGGTGCCAATCGTTCTGGAACCCATTTCATTGGATTCGGCGTCCAAAATTTAGTGAAAAATGGTACCCCTCACGCCTAAATTGCTAAATTTGCTAATTTTGATCTAGACACAGATGGATATTTCTAGGAATAACCAACCAAAATGCACAAGGCACCAAAGCAACCTATTTCAATCCCATTTGTAGTCATATCGAAGTCATCATTTGTATAATTATATCAAAGAGATGACGGTGCAGATTCATTGCGCTTGGACAATGGATTTCGTTAAAAAAAAAAAGCACTGAATATCAATTGAGCTAGTCTGGTCGTATTCCTTGTTGAACAGGAGACATAGAAAAACAAAGAAACATAGAAACAAAGCAGAAAACAAAGCAATAAAATGTAATCCGCGCCATCAAGTTTGCTCCATGTAACTCTCAGAAGTATTGGTGCATTATTTGTGATTTTGCAACCTAATAGCAATAAAGATCGGCGACTAATGTTTTTAATATTGAAAAACAACGAAAACTATGAGCATGATTGTTTCTGTTCAAGCTTGAACATCCGTCAGACTCAGAAATGATATCAACGTGATACCACAGTAGTACATATATATTTTCTCTCGTGATTGGCTCTAAAGAACGGCGTGAAAAAGCCGGTAGTCGTCCATTTCCATGCGAACATACTATTACCGACAACGTATAATTTATTATTTTATCACCGCCAGCAAACTTCAAGCCTAATTAGACCAAGCGATCTCGGCAAGCATTCTTCATGAATAAATGCATCAAATGGAACGGTAATAACGAAAAACAATTAAAAGTGCTTCATCTCATTATCATCGAAGTATGTAGGTCTTCAGGCTCGGCTGATGAGAATAGTTCGATTCAAGAAGATTTGCGATAATTGCGATAATAAGCCTCTGTTCACGGAAAGTAACGGACGCTGTGTGAACTAGAAGAAGGAAGATAATGTACGCAACACAGTAATAATCCTAATGAAACTGTGACCAGGGATAACTTCGAGTGGACAGTAGCAAGAGTTCTCCTCTCCAGCAACAGTATTCATTTGCAAGAAATTCAAGTGAAGAGGATCATAGTAGATCGTAAGTTCATCTGTTCATGTATCCGCCGCACAGCCTTTGAGGGCGACCTTCAAAACCTCTGCAAATTCTTACACAGTTGTTGGTTATTCCTCGGACCAGGCGCATGGAGACAAATTTCTTTGTGGGCGGGTCCTGGGCCCATTCAGAGCCCACAATTTAGTGGAAAGTGATACCCCACACGCCTAGGTACCAGAAATATCGAAAACACGTATTTAAAATGGGTAGATAGATACCCATTTTGACCCATAACTTCATCCAGAAAGTTGTGGGACCCATTTCATTGGATTCGCGTCCAAAATTTAGTGGAAAATGATACCCAATACTCCTAGATCGCCAAAAATCTCTAAATCCATTTATCGAAATACACATTTAGTTGACCCCTAACCCGCCAAAATTTGGTACGTTCGAACTGATAAGTTTCGAGGACCAACTAAAGCCGGGAACGGATCCCTGACCAAAATTTCAGATTTTAGAAAATTTTCTACTACCAAAAACGGCGCGGAAGGCGTACGGCGGACGGACAATTGAATTTTTTGATCTAGACACCTTGAAACGCCCAGAATAAAATTTTGGGCAGAACCGGAGAGAATTATCATTTGTTTGTTTTCACATAGGTTGATTATTCAAGGAATAACCAACCAAAACTGGCAGAGTAATGATTCCCACAACCAGCTCAAAATGTGTTTTTTGGAAAACTGGATTTTTGAGATTTTTGGCAATCTAGTCGTGTGGGGTATCATTTTCCACTAAATTTTGGACCCAGAATCGTTTGGAATAGGCCCGGGACCCACCAAACCCACTGTTTCCACTATATCGAAGAAATTTGTCTTTTTGTGCCTTTTCCGAGGAATAACCAAACTGTGTAAGAATTCGCAGCGTTTTTGAACTGCTTTTTTTTAGGCCAAAGCGATCGATTCAGCGTTGGAATATTTTGAATAATTTCTATTCAGTCCCCAGTTTGCAATAATCAATTCTGAGAAATATTCAGCAATGAAACTTTCGAATCGCAACACGTCAATGTGAACTGAAGAGGCTACGTGCCCGATGGCCGTGAAACAGCTTTTTTAAATTATCGTTGTCCGAGGTTTCCAACGGAGGTTCAATCTGACGAGCGGCCTCAGCACTATGTAGCGTGAAATTGCACATCAAGCCTTTGTGCTCTTTTAAGCCTTCGAGCTCATCCCCGGACAAGATGAGGCTACCAGGGAGGGAGCTAAGTCAAAGTAGAGAGTTCCTAGTGGTCAGGATGATGTTACGACGGAATACGTACAGAAAAAATCTGCAAATTCTCACACACGGGTTGGTTATTCCTCGAATGAGGGAAACAGTGGGTTTGGCGGGTCCCAGACCCATTCCAATCGATTCAGGGTCCAAAATTTAGTGGAATATGATACCCCACACGCCTAGGCACCAGAAATCCTGACACATACAAAATGGGTGGATACATACCCATTTTGACCCATAACTTCTTCCGGTGAGTGCCAATCGTTCTGGGACACACATCATTGAATTCAGCGTCCAAAATTTAGTGGAAAATGATACCCCACACGCCTAGGTAGGAGAAATCTCGAAAACACATAATCAAATTGGGTAATAAATACCCAATATGATCCATAACTTCTTCCAGTGGGTGCCAATTGTTCTGGGACCCATTTTATTGGATTCAGCGTCCAAAATTTAGTGGAAAATGACACCCTACTCGCCTAGGTAGCAGAAATCCCGAAAACACATATTCAAAATGGGTAATAAATACCCAGTTTGACCCATAACTTCTTCCCGTGGGTGCCAATTGTTCTGGGACCCATTTTATTGGATTCAGCGTCCAAAATTTAGTGGAAAATGACACCCCACTCGCCTAAATCACCCAAAATCTCGAAAATCCATTTTTCAAAAAACCCCTACCCCCTCCAAATTTGGTCCGATCGGGCTGAAAAGTTTCGAGGACCCATCTCGGCTGGGAACAGACCCCTGACCCAAATTTCAGATTTTTAGAACATTTTCTACTACCAAAAACGGCGCGGACAATGGACGGCGTACGGCGGACGGACATTGACCTTTTTTGATCAGGACATCATGAAACGTCCAGAAAAAAATTTTGAGCCGAATCGGAGAGGTTGACCATTATCATGAAAACATAGGTTGATTATTCATGGAATAACCAACCAAAATTAGGTGATTATGACCGTGCACGCGGATGATGTTCACAGTAGCACGGAAACCTAGAACAAAGCTGAACAAAAAGCATTCTGGGGGAAGCTCGTAATTCGTAGGCCAACATAATTTTAGTTCATCGCGTGCTCGCTAATCGCAATCACTCTCGCACCTCGCAATAATGCGATCCTTTATTCAGTTGATTGGGATCTGTCCCACCCAAAACAGTTCGACTATTGTGACATTCGCGTACCGAGGCGAATAGGTCTGTCAGTTTAGAGCAAACATTCATCATAAACGATGACATCCCGATCAAATGCCAGCGTGAACCGTATCACCCTTTATATCATCCCATGCAAAAGGAGATGTGGGCTCAACCCCCTCGCAGAATTCACGGCGCGTCTATTGATTCTGCTGCCGCATGCCGCCCGAGCCTTTTGAATGATTGATAAGCGGCAAATCCGGGCCAATAAACGAACCAGCTCGAAGGTTGGAGAGGTTGGTCGCCCTGTGCAGTGCTAATGACCAGGTGTAGCTCGTTCAGTCGCTTTGATAGATGGTCATGTAAGGGAGGGCCCCGCTCACCGTTGGAACGTAAAATCATCGCCTCGTTCTTCCTAATTTATCGACGCCTCTCAGACGCTTTAGAATTACGTTTACACAGTCCATCATAACGGATTACCAACTGATGAAAATTTGTTCACACTACCGGTGCATGCGGGGTCATTCACATGGACCCCTACTGAGCTAGTCCCTCTCATCTGGGAGTAGCGGCGGTACCGAACAGGAACAAGTTAGTTAACTTATACAGAATTGCGGAAGTGAAAAGCTAGGATTAGTCAGGTGATTGAACCGTATCCAAAGAACTGTAATTCTTGGAATAAAAGTTGTCACGGTTTAGTGAGACCCAAATTGCTATTTATATTCCGTTAGTGTCTGGGTTGAATACAACAGTCACCATTTATTAATCAAGGATCAGGATAGAATTCCAATAACGAAATCTTATTTTAAATATATTATCAGTTAACCGGGAAAATAAACAAAAATATATTTTTAATGTGAAGGAAACAATAATAGTACGATTGATCAAAATTGAGCACTCCGTATATAGGCAAATAGCTTGCGCCTAACTGCATCCTCATTCTCAAGAACGCTACAAATTCGTACACACGGGTTGGCTATCCCTCGGATCAGGCGCATCGAGACTCATTTCTTCAACATGGGGAAAATGGGGGAAACAGTGGGTGTGGCGGGTCCCGGGCCTATTCCGAACGATTCAGGGTCCAAAATTTAGTGGAATGGGTACCCCACACGCCTAGGTACCGGAAATCTTGAAAACACACATTCAAAATGGGTAGATAGGCACCCATTTTGACCCATAGCCTCATCCAGTAGGTGTCAATCATTCTGGGACCATTTTCATTGGATTCAGCGTCCAGAATTTAGTGGAAAATGATACCTACCTAGATTGCAAAAAATCTCAAAAATCGATTTTTCGAAATACACATATTGACCCCCACCCCACCCAAATTTGGTTCAATCGGGTTGAAAAGTTTCGAGGACCATCTAGAGCCGGGAACGGACCCCTGACCAAAATTTCAGAATTTTAGAACATCATCCTCACCATTGGACAGGCATGATTCCATCGCATAAAAACTCCGGGAAAAATACACCCGTGTTTCGAGTTGGGTACGATGGAGACCATAAATTAGAAATCGCCAGTCACAAACTACCATCACTACCTCCTCGTCTATTAACTTATCGGCATCGTATCAATCTCTTAGAGATCCAACATTACTCTGTTGCTGAATTCACATGATTTTATTAAGTTTTCTGCGGACACTGATTGTAAACTGACTACACCTATGTTATCATACATCAAAGTTATTAAAATATAGAACCACTGGATAAATAGAGAGAAATTTATCAATTGAATCGATGCTGTATGTGATAGACCACAGATCCACCACGGATCATCCTCCTTTCAAATTAATTATTTGATGTACCCAATCAGAGCTGTCAATTTCTCTAGGCGTGCTAAGGCTTTATTTGATGCGTTGAATTTAATGATAAGCCAATTCCCACTACATATTCTGATGTAGCTTGCGGTAAGCAGTAGTGAATATATCAAACGAAACATCAAATATCATAAAGAACATCAACTGCCTCAGTAGTACTTGTGTTCAGTCCCTGGGTTTGCTTGTCTCTCATGAGTGTTATCACAAAATAAAGGTTGTTGTTGGCTTATCTTTTTGTCCTCATGCGCAACCCTCATTGGCCATGGGCTCCATTAAATTCAAAAATCGAACATGGAATCAAAAGAGGATAATATAAGCTATCCTCATCGCCTCACTCGATGGCACTATGGCCAAAGGACAGCCTTTCGTTCGTATGTTTGTCTTCATACTGTCACAATAGTTTGATGGTTGTCCGCGCGAGACTCTAGATGCAGAATAACAGGTCCTACCCCTTCAAAGATGCATTCCCACCGACTGATCAGCTTTTCATTGCGATTGTTGTTAACCGTGCGGGACTATTGTTTTGGCGAAGCTCCCCTACAGCGTAGAGAACCTTGCATAATAACGCTTCACCAGCTAAGAAGGAAAGAAAGACCCTGTTTTGAATACCAAAGGACCCCATGTTAGCTACTGCCGCTGCCCTCATGATGATAAAGCCACATCTGCTTTCCTGAGAGCCTACGATCCCTTTGATTTCGTTGAGCGCACGCTTCTTCGCCCTCTAATCTGGCATAGTAATTGCCATTCCTACTTAGTAACTGGGACCCCTAAATTACTAGACAAGTTGGCATCGGAAAATCGTGTTACATTCACAGAAGGAAAAAACTTCACGTTAGACGTGACAAATAACTTGGTGATGTTTGAGCGACGCGATGAGGCTTACAGAAAAATTCGTCGAACGCATTCGTTACTCTTCTAAATAAATTGGTCTTAAGTAATGAGAAAATTGAAGAAACGGCTAACAATGCCAAAAATCCATAAAAGTTGCTCTCATTTGTTCGATGAGAAAAGAAACAAATCTCTCGCTCCTCTTTCTCCATGTGGTGATAAATTTACGTTTTGGTTCATTCAACTGTTAGCAGTTCATTAGCTCAGCTTTATTTATTAGCCCCGTAGTTTCTGGTCAGAATAACGTCTTTACAAATCGTATGAAACCCAGCAAATACCGTATTTTTCGGACCATAAGACGCACCTGACCATAAGACGCACCTGGTTTTTAGAGGAGAAATATAAGAAAAAAAATATTCTGAACCAAATAGTGTAATAAAATATTTAATAAAGTATAACAGTAAAGAAACTTCGTCCATGTTCCCAATCTGGCCAATTTCAAAGCTGTTTTTCTTTCTGGCTTTGATAACCTGCCTAATAGGCCTGCTCCTAATATTCCCGTGGACAAAATGAGAACTAGGTCTAATCCCCTCTTCACCCCCTCTTCCCCCTTCGGACCATAAGACGCAGGCTTCTTCTATTCGGACCATAAGACGCAGGCACTTTTCCTCCTACTTTTTGGTGAAGAAAAAGTGCGTCTTATGGTCCGAAAAATACGGTAACTGAGCAGAAGCCAACAACGCATCTAATGGGGCCCAACCTATTTCCAAAAAAATTTAAATATTTCATAAGGAAATTGAGGGTTTATCCAATTTGCTCGAGGGAAGTTGGTTTGTGGACAAAACGCGTACGGTGGACGGGCATTTGGATTTATTCCTGGGTGATTATTCCTTGAGTAATCAACCTTTGCAAACATGCTGGTCAACCACTCCAATTGGCATTGATGTCTAGATTAAAAAAAAAAAGAAAAAAAAAATTGTTTACAACGTTTTTGGTACTTTATAGACGATTTTCACAAAATCCAAAATTTTCGTCAGGGGCCTCTTTTGGGCTGCAGTTAGTCCTCAAAATTGTTCAGCCCGATCAGACCAAATCTGGAGGGAGAAAGGGGAAAATGCGTTTTCTTAAACTCAATTGGGCATCAGATGGGTATCATTTTCCACTAAATCCTGAGAGTCCCAGAACGATTCTTGCCAACTCGTGGGTATAGGTCAAAATGGGTACCTAAACCTAGAGCACCTACTACCCTACATAAATCGAAAATGGTGTTTCGAGATTTTTTAGGGAACCTGGGCCTTTGGGGGTTATAGGACCGTGCTATTTTGTTAAGATGAACCTATTGACTCTAGAGATTAGACCAACTGATTGCGTTAGGTTGTTAACTTATCTGATGAGCCATTTACCAATACCTAAACTTGATTTTGAAACGTCTAAAACAAATGAAAATTCGGTAGGACTTGGGATATGGTGTCTCACGACACCAACATGTTGACGGGGGTGGGTGATGGGGTGAAGTGAAGTCTAATTAGTTTATTTTGATGTCGAATATTTACTTCGAATTTTCATTGCTGATGGAAATCGTAAGCAAACGCGAAGTAGGTACGTAAACTCACCAAGACTTGTCACGAGAATATATAATTGTTTGTAAAAGAGGGGAAAGTGAACTACACTCGATGTAGTTGGTAGCTGGCGGCTAAACATGATTGGAACACTCCGATGGGATCACATCGTCTACCCGTGTTTCAATATTTGTATAATGTACAACACGAAAATCCAATACACGTCAACAGGACAGAAAATAGACAATATGCTGAAAGGTCAGAATTTTTTCTCTCGGCTCATCTCCGGGAGGGAATAAATCCAGACTGAATCTTTTCATAAACGATATTAAAGTTATAAAGAGAAACGAATAGTGAACTTATGAGTTAACCTCTCCTTCACATTATTTTACCGAGAAGACTGTCATTTCCCATCGTAGCAATAGGATATATATCGTAGAATATCGTAGTGGCTTTTGACATTTCCATATACGTCATCGGGTGACACCTGGCAAGACTCGCTTCTCGTTTAAAGATGCCATCATCTCAATAACGCCGAGTCACCCCTCGTCTTCACGATTTATTTGTATTATTTCCGACAATATTGATTTTAATGCGATTACTCGAATGAGCAGAGGGAAAGGAAAAATACCACCGTGATGGGACGTTGAGTCTGAAGGGGTCGTTTGGAGTTGCTATAATATTTCAGAGAATGGGGAGAACATCCCCGTCTTCCCAAGGGTTTGACCCTTTTCTGAGTGGGAGGGAAAAGCTTTGAGGAGCACGTTCAACTTTATCAATCTCTCCCCTCAATATCTCCGGTCCTGCTCCCCATCGTCTTTTCGGTCGGGAGCGCCTTAGAAGGATCTTCTGCCTCCTTTGTCAGATGAGATCTTTACTTTTTCCCCCTGGTCGAACTTCCTCAACGTTCTACTTTCGCTCGGGGTTTTCCAAAAAGAACGAAGAAAATAAAGGGAAAAAACTTTCAGAAGAGAAGAGATTTATTGTCACGCAATATCAAGGGTTTTAACGCCGATCACTGACGAGGAATTGGTAATCTGATCTGATTGAGGTAATTTATTATTTTGGCGGATTTCACATCCCTTTAGCTTTCAAGTCGGAAGATTCATCTGGGTCCTTTTTCTCCCCCTTCACCCTCCGCGGAAGATTAAAACGTCTTTAATACTGCCGGATTAAGAGTCGTCGTAAATGAACGATTTGATGTTTATCTGGAACGTATTTTCTGAAATGAAGGTGTTATCCAATTGCGTGTCTGTAACTAACGCATATTTGAGTATTTTCGTGAGTTGTCCATTTTGGTTGGTTATTCCTTGAATAATCAACCTATGTGAAAACAAACCAATGATCAATCTCTCCGATTCGGCCCAAAATTTTTTTCTGGGCGTTTCAAGGTGTCTAGATAAAAAATAGTCAAATGTCCGACCGCCGTACGCCTTCCGCGCCGTTTTTGGTAGTAGAAAATTTTCTAAAATCTGAAATTTTGGTCAGGGGTCCGCTTTCAGCTTTAGTTGGTCCTCGAAACTTTTCAGTTCGATCGTACAAAATTTTGGCGGGTTAGGGATGAACAAATGTGAATTTCGAAAAATGGATTTCAAGATTTTTGGCGATCTTGGCGTGTGGGGTATCATTTCCCACTAAATTTTGGACGCTGAAATCAATGAAACCGGTCCCAGAACGATTGAAACCCACCGAACGAAGTTATGGGCAAAATGGGTATACCTATCTACCCATTTTGAACGTGTGTTTTCGAGATTTCTGGTACCTAGACGTGTGGGGTATCATTTTTCACTAAATTTTGGACCCTGAATCCATTGGAATGGATCTGGGACCCGCCACACCCACTGTTTCCCCCATTTTCCCCATGTTGAAGAAATGAGTCTCCATGCGCCTGGTCCGAGGAATAACATACCCGTGTGTAAGAATTTGCAGCGATTTTATCGGTAATTTTATTCTCCTTTTTCATCCAGTTGTTACTCCATAAATTGAGCGGTCCATGTCAATAAACATTTCTGACACTATTCATTATTCTTTATTGAAAAAATAAAAGACATGAAGAAATAAAGACATAAGAATGAATGTCAATGAAAACTTGAGATTATTACAACAGTGATTGCGGAGAACTACATTGCCGTGAAATTGTATGATGCCTACAGTAGTAGTCCTCCCACTACTTAGAATTCAGCCTTTTTGAAATTATTGTATCGTGATGTGTACTCCACAAGAGGCGTCCTTCGTTCCATTCACGTAATTATGTATACATACTAGTTATTACGCTAATTAGAACTATGATAGTTTAGCCGTGTTTAGCAGGCACGGACTATATAATGAATGATAATCTATTCAATTTACTATGAATTAATCCGCGTATAAATTCCAGTCCTGGTGGAAGGCCTGAGGTAACTCAATAATTAAGGGCCAGGCGCCTCTCGTCGTATCGACCCGAGGGGAGACTGTGCGGGATTTTACACAAATATTGACTCGGAATAAATGCGAGCCTGAGCAAATATGAATTATGGAGAGGTAAACAATGTACAGGGGCTCGTTGGTTAGGTCATTGTTTCAAAACGTTCAAAATTTATATGACGAATCGTTCGATTTTACGTGAAAGCCCGGAGGCCACTCGCTTGAATGTCAAACCCCGAAAGGTCATCCATTTATATGTATTCAATTAAACAGTATACGACTCTTCGCCCGACTATCACCGTACTACGGAACGCGCAGTCACGTAATTCAGTTTCATTACTGTGGCGTGATTGATGAGAGTAACAAATAGTAAAATATACAAACGCACGCAGGTACAAGCACAAGGTGATCGTGATCTTTTAAATAATGCAAGCAAGAATGGATGTCGGTAGGAAGATTCAACATTTGGATAAGTAAGTTCTCTAAACCGAACATCTTCAGAGGGATTTTCGTTTCTTCACGGAAAGGAACAGATTTACGGTGGGCAAACGTGAGGAGGGAGGGATCTAACCATCTTCAACAGGATATATTTCCCCGGTTAGGGGAAAGAAGCCAATGAATCCCGTAGGTAACATGGACAACATGGTCGAATTCAATCTGGAGGAGCCAAGAAGTTCAATCCATATCGAAAGTGCTGCAAACGTGAGCATGAATGCTCGTTACAAGTAATGCGGAAAAACAGGTACATCCAGGATTAAACTTGTTTTGGAGGTTCTTGACTGCAGAAAACTGGGTAATTTTACTTTAGAGCTCATTTATGTTTCACTAAATAAATAAGGGAAAAGAGAGAGTTATGTGCTTCAAATCAATCTCAATATCAATACGCTCATTAAACGGAGCACAAGCACACCTGAACGTCCAAATGCTCCATTCACTCAGAGCAATAGAAATGATAATCGTCATTCTGTGAGGTGGTCCTCCGCTACACGAACATAAAGGTTTACTCGTTCCTACACCCCATAAGATTCTTATCGTTTTTTCCCCTCAAGTTATGGCGACATCAAGGATTTTGTAGACGAGATCACGAGCAAGGCAACAGTCCCCTATTAAAATGCCTGACTGAAGATGAGAGAATGTTCAGAGAATAGGATCTACCTAATGTGACTGATAAAATATTAATAGGTCTTCAAATGTAAACGATGTTTTATTCGGCAACACGGACTCGAAGGGTGGCTTGGAAAGGGACCTTGGTGACCATTCGACTTAAGGAAACCCTCCGAGATTATATTTTTTTGTGGAATCAGAATTCGTTCGTGATCCAATACCGGAATACAAGCGAATAAGAAACTTGATCAAAGCAAAGGGTGGGTATTGCAGAAAAACCTAACATGTCCATCCGCTCCTGGGATTGAGGAAGTGCTTCCACACGCATGAGAATTAATACAGCGCGCAATCGTTAATATCTAACTAAGTAAATACGACGTGAAGTTACAGTTATCTTCTACGGAGAACAGGTACCACAGAGAGATTTAGGAACAGAAAAGGCAGGTGTTCCACCATAGTTAGTAAGTTCTCAATGCTTATGTCTGCGCTGAAAAATAATTAAAAACGATGCAAATTCATTCACAGTGGTTGATTATTCCTCGGACCAGCAACATAGAGACTCATTCCAATCGATTCAGTGTCCAAAAGTTAGTGGAAAACGATACCCCACACGCCTAAGTACCAAAAATCTCGACAATACACTAGATCGCCAAAAATCAATTTTTCGAAACATAAATTTTGACCCCTACTCCGCCCAAACTTGGTCCGATCGGGTTGAAAAGTTCCGAGGACCAACTAGAGCCGGGAACGGACCCCTGACCAAAATTTCCGATTTTTAGAAATTTTTCTAATACAAAAATCGGCGTGGATGGCGGACGGAGATTTGCTAATTTTGATATAGACACCTTGAAACGCCCAGAAAAAAAGTTGGTCCGAATCGGAGGGATTGCCTTTTTTGCATGAAAACATAGGTTGATTATTCAAGGAATAACCAACCAAAATCCCACTTAATCAGATGAGTCGTTAAAAAAATACGTCGCTCAATTGGTCGTAAGCCAAGAGCAGTCACCGCGTTGGCCTGTACTAAAAGGATACACTGAAAGCCAATGAAAAATTTATGCGTCTTTTATTCATCACCTAGGAAAGGTTGTGATAAATTATACCTATCGAGTTGTCCTTTGAAGAAATCTATACCCTGATACTAATGTAAGAACGGAGGTAATCGATTGTCTAACTGTATTGCTACAAAAAGAGTTCTTTGGAGAGCCAATAGACATTTCTACTACTCGTATAAATAACTGTGAAGGGCCGTTCCATTCTTGTTGGACCGTGAGCCGATTTGACTTTAGTGGGACTCATCCGGACCTTCAGATGCATCCTGAGCTTACTGAAAGTCCCAGGACCCAGAGAAGAGGATTGAAGAAGTATTTACGATGTCGATCAGATAAAAGCGTAAGTGAAAGGTAACAGGCCGAATAACACCGAATGCTGATAATCGGGGTTACCTATCTCAAGGTTATAAATCAGTAAAACAATAAAGTGGCTATTCTAGACCGATTGAATGTCAAGAGGGCTGATTGTTCAAATTGACTTACCATTTTTATCATTGTGAAAATTGGTATTGAGGCATGAAAGTGGTGATTTTTCAACAAAACCGGCCAACACCACGCCGCCGGGAATTACAATGGAGCGAACCTTGTGAAGTGAATAATTACTTTTAAACGCCGGAAACCCTAAAACGAGGACGAAACACTGGTCTTTACTCGTGTTAAAAAAAAAAAAAATTCGCCTTTTGGTAAACCCTTTTAGACTAATTGGTTCGGAAGCTGGAGGGTGAATGCGCCACGTTTTGAAGGGTGGACAACCCGTTTTCCTTTGCCATCGAAATGGTCGAACTCTCTGCAGAAGTTCGTAATGATTCGGCTCAGAGAGGAGAAGGAAACGGAGGCTTATAACTCCTCGCCATTGTTTGTTTTTGGAAGAGTCGTCCCTTTTCAAACACAACACTACACCAGGGGAGAGCCAGAGATAACAAGGGACGCCCGCATTGTCGCGGGTTGACTCGTGGGAACAGTTGTCGTTGAGGTTATTTCCGAGCGGTTTAATCTGCGAAAACGGTGTCGTTCTAAAGTGCTAACCATACAAGTGAGTTGACTTATGGGAGTTTTAGTTCTAAAGAGATTTTTCTTTTGGATAACTGGGCGAAAGATGTATCCCACCCGGTCCTAGGTCGCGACATCCAACCGGATTCTCTTATGAACGGAATAAGTGATCAATATTCCTAGGCCTGGGGAAGGTTCAGCTGAGTTTCCCCATCAACGAGATCCAATAAAGCGCAAATCACCAGTGCAATACATCAGGACTCCATTATGGTTGGTTATTTCTTGAATAATCGACCTATGTTTTCATGCAAAAGATACAGACTATCTCTACGATTCGGACCAAAAATTTGTTTTACCTCTTTTTTTTTAAAACTTTTCAGCCTGATTAGACCACATTTGGGAGGGGTTGAGGTCAAAATTTGAATTTTGAAAATGGATTTTCAACGATTTATGGCGATTTAGGCGTGTGGGGTATCATTTACCAGTAAATTTCGGACCCTGAATCCAATGAAACGGGTCCCAGAACGATTGGCGCCCTCTGAATGAGGTTATGGGTCAAAATGGGTACCTATCTACTCATTTCGAACGAGAGTTTTCGAGAGTTCTGGTACCTGGGCGTGTGGGGTATCGTTTTTCACTAAATTTTGGACGCAGAATCCAATTTAACGGGTCCCGGAACGATGGCCGCCCACCGGAAGAGGTTATGGACGCTGAATCTATTTTGGTTGGTTATTCCGTGAATAATGGGTAAAATAATTTTTGGGTCCCCTTTCACGTCGACCAATTACATGCAGCACCACCCCCTCAGCCGTCTGCCACGCACTGCCAACCATCTGCTCGCTGCTGCTGATATGGATCTGTTCACCCTCCGTCCCTCCATCCTCAAGAGACACTTGCTGGATGCTTTACTTACTCCAATGTTTGATTCGACCAATATACTGTAAACTAGGCTTGTTCCCGTGTAATGAAATTAAATAAATAAATAAATAATCAGCCTATGTTTTCATGCAAAAGGTCAACCTCTCCAATTCGCCCCAAAAATATTTCTGGCATTTCAAGGAGTCTAGATAAAAAAAAGTCTTATGTCCGTCCGCCGTACGCGCCGTGATCGGTAGTAGAAAAATTTCTAAAAATCTGAAATTTGGGTCAGGGGTCTGTTCCCATCCTAAGTCGGTCCTCGAAACTTTTCAGCCCAATCGGACCAAATTTAGGCGGGGTAGGCGTCAAAATGTGTACATCGAAAAATGGATTTTCGACGATTTTTGGCGACCTAGGCGTGTGGGGTATCATTTCCAGTAAATGTCGGACCCTGAAATCAATAAAACGGGTCCCAGAACGATTGGCGCCTTCTGGATGAGGTTATGGGTCAGAATGGGTACATATCCACCCATTTCAAATGTGTTTTCGAGATTTCTTGTACCTAGGCGTATGGGGTATCGTTTTCCACTAAATTTTGGACCCTGAATCAATTGGAATGGATCTGGTACCCGCCGCACTCACTGTTTTCCCCATATTTTCCCCATGTTCGACATTTTCGACGACTTAGGCGTGTGGGGTATCGTTGTGGACGCTGAATCCTATTTAACGGGTCCCGGAACGATTGCCGCCCACCGGAAGAGGTTATGGACGCTGAGTCTTTTTTAAATCAGTCTCCATGCGCGTGGTCCGAGGAATAACCAACCCATGTGTACGAATTTGCAGCGTTTTTCCACCCATGCGGCCACGGTGAACTGCTTCGAATTACCACCAATCAGTCGGGTGTTTCTTTACGCGTTTCGAGGCCGATTGCGTAACACCTCCCGATAGGCCACGACGGGAAGTGCGCTTTGTATTCGCCTTGCAACGCCTCGCCGCCTTGGCTCCGAAATAACTCAGCCCTCCAACAGCCGTCTTGCTGTCGTATCCCTCTCGCTTCCATTCTACAAACGCTTCAAAGCACCCCAATTACAGACTAGTTCACACGTCATAAACATAGTTTTCACCCCATAACGTCCCAATATATTCAACGATTTATCAACATCGATGGCACGCTTGAAGAATCAAAACTCTACAAGAAGAACATGATGACGGGCAAAACCCGGGGATATCATATATGTTCTTGTGTCAACACCCGAGGCACAGATATATCGTCCCTTAAGATGCCACATGTGCTATCCAACTTCTAGCAACTTTACAGGAGAGCCAAAAAACGTTCTGCCAAATGAAAGTGGTAGATGTCCTCCCATTTTCCCAGTTGACTTCTCACCATTGGGAATGGCGTGAATAACCAATCTCGTGTTCATAATTATACTACCCAGTATATCGTGAATACTGAGTTGACACTCAGACTTTATTACTAGCCACTCACTACTCATCAGGAAGGCAGTGGTTTCAGCTGATTCGACTTCTACTGGAACGCACGCCATCTTGGGACGCCGCTTCTCATTCAAGTCTTCTTGGCTCTCATCTGAAATACTACGCTATGCTAATAACCCATCTTCTGAATTCATCCTGTTTCGAATACTTGGTTTCCTCGCCTCTACTGAAGAAATACATCCTGTGTTGAGAACAAAGTAGTTTATTTCAGTATCAAGTAACCTAGACACCAGATTATTCGGTGAGTTCTTCAGTACCTGAGTACTCCAATATTCTTGATTTCGTACATACCCAGGTTACCTAGGGGCACTAGGTGGTAGGAATTTGATTTATCAAGAAATACTCGCGAGAAAATATTATTCTACGCCAGAACAAATTCTAATTAACCTCCTATCAAATTTTCTATTGTTATTTTTACTTGTTATTATATTTCTCATCCCTTTTATGCATCTCATCTTTTATGCATTTAAAGCGTTAAGTTCTAGAACTACTGATAATTATTAAGAACATTGTGTAAATAGCACATATTATTTTTTGATTTACCAAGATAGCACATGTGATCGATAACATAGCACATGTGGTTTTATGTTTTGCTTCAGATAGCATTTGTGGCCCACCACTATCGTCAACCTCTAGTAATAATTTGTTAGCAATTTTTTTTTAAATTTTGGCTTTTATTGATCACTAATAGAGCGTAGGTCACATCGAACTGATAAGAGCTTAGGTGAGACAGGTGAGGGAAGATGGAAAATAAGTATTATGGATCTCAACGAAAGGCTTTTATTAAAAAAAGAGAAAAACGTGAATAATCTCAACTTAATGTGATTGACTGGTTTAAAATTGGTTCTATCACCAAACTTAGGGGGGTACTTTTAACTGTGCCATTATTTCAGTCACACCAATGTCTAAAGTAAATGTTTGGTTACATATTTCACTTAAATGACTATCAAGTGACAAAGGTGGGCTTCAATTTGGTAACTTAAGGGTATGTCGATATTAATTATTTTCTTCAGACTTTTGCTTTTCTCTTCAGCCTTTTTCTTATCAACAGTATAGCTGTCTGTAGCCTTTCTTCTAATCTTCAATACCCAGTCTTCTTCGTCTTCTTCTCCTCTTCAATCTCCTGGGACTTCTTTGCTTTTTCTTTTCGTTTGGTTTCCCTTCTGCTTTTATCTTCATAGGCGATGTTGTCTTAAAAGGGGTGGCAGTCCGCAGGTATTCTTTTCAACCACTGAAGGTCTTCAAATTTGTCTTTGGGTATTTTCGGTCGAGTTTCAATGAGCTTAGGGATGCAAGACGTGGCTCTGAAATCGATTGACTTAGGTCAGTAAGGCAGCTGTTGGAGCTCATCCGTGAAATTTAGCTTATAGTAAATACTCGACTTACTACTTAAACAATATCAGACAGACAGCCGAAAGATCCCATTTCGTTTTTCAGCCCTCTAGGCTCGAGAGGAATGGCCCAGTATACGTTGATGGCGTGATTCAGAGATGAGACATGCAAACATTGGTATCACCAAAAATTGAAGAGCCAGCACAATTACTTTACGTAAATATCCAACAAACGCAGGGATAATTTGTGCAACGACGGCCAACCATTTTGGTTATTTTAAGGTAGGGCTCGAAATATAACCATGGTGCCCCTAATTATGTGTAAATTAATAGTTAAAAGGTTAAAGTGAAGGTAATTAAAAAGATAGGTTATGGGTAGTTGCATCGGTGTAAACTAAAAACAAGTTTCAAACATTCATCAATCCCGGCAGGTTCCCCTAACCAGATCAATAAAACGTCACGATTGCTTAAGGCAAACAAATGGCACCATGGGTATGGGTATTGAATGGCCTATAAGAAAAGTGAAACACCCATCAACTATGATCGCAATGCATTTTGTTCATTACAACGCCTGCGGCATAGCATTCCTGTTCGCTCAGTTGCTGTTTGATTATTGGAGCTACCAAATTACAAGCTGTACACCTTCGACTCTCTTTTGGTTGGTTATTCCTTGAATAATCAACCTATGTTTTCATGCAAAAAGTCAATCTCTCCGATTCGCCCCAAAAATTGTTTCTGGACGTTTCAAGGTGTCTAGATCAAAATAAGCAAATGTCCGTCCGCAACCAAAAATCTGAAATTTTGGTCGTTCCCGCCTCTAGTTGGTCCTCGAAGCTCAAATGGACCAAATTTGAGTGGGGTAGAGGTGAAAATGCGTCATTCGAAATTGGATTTTCGAGATTTTAGGCGATCTAGGCGTGTGGGGTATCATTTTCCACTAAATTTTGGACCCTGAATCGATTGGATTGGGTCCGGGACCCGCCACACCCACTGTTGTACAACGTGTAGGACAACGGATCCTCACGTAACAGAACTAAACCATTTCTCTAATTACGAGAAACGAGAAGAACGGGGAATTATGAAGGCTGGTCATTCATCATTACAGTTAGGTGAGAGTAAAATTAAAATCATATTCTTCTTAGCGTTGGGACATATATTGAAACCAAGCCTGTAATCAATTGATAACATCGTGGATGGAAATTGTTTTTGGGATAAATTTATTTCATGTACGTGGGATTAAGCTGCCTCTGAATAAATTTATAATATTGAGATGCGTTCGTGTCCCCTGTTCATATAAAAGCATACGTCGATACTTTTTACGAGACGTTCGATGGGGGCTGAGGGTTCCTTAGCGAAACATAAAAAACAAGGTGTGCAACAAAAAAATAAAATAAAATAGAACAAAAAATTGGGCCATTATGTGAATACAGAATGCGAAAAGAGAGGGCCCCTAGACATCTTGAACAGCTGTTGGCCCCCTACAGAAGTCACTAGGGGCGTCGTTCACACCGGGGATGAATGGCGCCCCCTTATTGGTTGTCTTTTTCAACGTCTCGCAAACTCTACCTGTCGTTGAGCTTCTTTTTTGAGATTTCCGTAAATGATGTCGAATTTCGAGGGGGAACTGCTATGCAAGAGGGCGAGAATCACATTGAGCCAGGTGCCGGTAAGCTGTCTGAGCACGTCTGAGCAGTCTTTTTATGGTCAGTCTTTTAGCTGAGGTCCAAAAGAATGAAAGAAAGAAAAAACAAGTGGAATGATGTAAGAGGTAATACTACTAATGAAGTAGTTCACTTTTTAGTTACTGAGGCTGATTGTAAAAGTCTTCTGAATGTCTTCTGAGCGTAGCAGCTCAAAACTGCTCTCAACTTACTATGATAGGGTATCATTTTCCACTTAATTTTGGACGCTCTGAATGCAATGAAATGGGTCCGGAAACGATTGGCGCCCTCTGGATGATGTTATGGGTCAAAATGGCTACCTATCTACCTATTCTCTAGGCATGTGGGATATCATTTTCCACTAAATTTTGGACCCTGAATCGATTGGAATGGGTCCGAACCCACCACACCCACTGTTTCCCCTAATTTCCCCATGTGGGAGAAATGAGTCTCCATGCGCCTAGTCCGAATAATAACCAACCCGTTTGAAGGAATTTGCAGCGTTCTTGATATAGGAAGGAAAATGCTCGAATTCACAATATTTATCCCTCATTGGGGCAGCAGTGAGCTCACATGTAATTAAGAGTCTTCAATAATTTACCTAGTCCCAAATTAGATGCTTCGTTAACTACGACCTTCCAGGGAAATATCCGGTTGAAACACCCGTCGCACAATCCGCTGTAGTTTAAAAATGTTCTTACCGATGGTTTGGCAAATTTCATTACCCTGAACATCTAATTAATTAGCTCAAATCACAAGCGGTGGGAAGATGATTTAAAATTGCAAGACAGCTCCAACCCAATGGCATTAATGAGATAAAACCGGTTTCCAGGAAAAGGTGTCGTGCTTTAAAACAGGAGAGCCACAACGTTGTAATTGGATTTTAATTCAGCACGGTGTTAATGATGAAAGAGAGGGAAACGTTCTCTAGATCTTTATATACATCACGCCAGCATAACTTAGAGGGAATCGTGCCTGTTCAAGCTAGTTTGTACGTTGATTTAGCAGGTGTCCGTAGGTACTACCTATTCAATTTAGTTGACATTCCTACAGGAGGCCATCATTACTGACTCAATATTCTTATTGATTTCAAAATATCTGCCCTTTTAACAGTGCAGTTTCTTAATGCGACAGCATCTCTACAAATGCTTTTGAACAGAGAACAAAATAGACTAGAACTAAATTTTGGACCCTGAATCGATTGGAATGGCCACTGTTTCCTCTATTTTTCCCATATTGAAGAAATGATTCTCCATGCGCCTGGTCCGAGGATAACCCATGTGAGAGAATTTGCAGCGTTTTCATGTGTGGTTTGACAGCGATATTTTCCCCGAATTATACACCACACAACATATGCAATGTTATGAGTGACATGATATACACAACAACTCTACATTTTAGGGATTGATACGTAGTTGCAATAAACCTATCCACCAGAACTATCCTAGAAATGTCCTTCTTGCCTGAGTCAGTGAATCGCAGTCGAGTCGGTGAATGCATTCATTTCAAATATTTCTTCCTCAACTCCTGCCGGTGGGTTCATGAGATTCCAGACAGAACTTAAACGTTCCATTCCGACCCGAAAGACGCCTTTCCATCTCACTCCTCGTCGTTGTTTCTCCACGTGCTTTTCCATTTCCCGGCTGGAAAAGCCGCAAGGAAAGTTTTAAAGTAGATTTTCACTCTCACCGGATTGTGAGCCCCCTCGTTTTCTCCCGAAACATTTACCTCTGGCGGGTTATACGAACAAACACACGGTTATCTCTCGTGTGTCACTTCACTCCTGTATATTTTTCCCTTTTTTGCTGTCCTCGTCTCTCCCTGCTTTGCATCCCCCTTCTCTTCACTCATACAGTCTCTTCTCGCATCTCTTATTCATGACATTCAACTCGGTAATTCGTTTTATCCTTTTCTGCCCTCCCGTATTTTTTCCCCTACAACATGGGAGCTTTTCTTTGTTTCCGTTCCTTGAATTATTAATTTGATACTTTACAGTCAAACGCTGAGTGAGGAAGTCGCCACGCTGTGTTAAACACGCTCTCTGACTAAGTTCGATCATCTAAACTTTTTTCCAACGATCTTATTTGACTTGTTTGTCTTCCAAGCTCGGATGGATATTTCTTAAGCTTGTGAATAGCAGTGCGGAGGATCAGTGACACGTTTAAAAACCGTTTTGAAGGTAAGTAAAACAACATTGGTAGAAGTCGAAAGTCCACAGATAGCATGGCTTCCGAACATTCCAGGAAGTTCTATTATTCATTACCTCTCCATGACTAAAATGATACCCCACACGCCTAGGTAGCAGAAATCCCGAAAACACATAATCAAATTGGGTAATAAATACCCAATTTGACCCATAACTTCTTCCAGTGGGTGCCAATTGTTCTGGGGCCCATTTTATTGGATTCAGCGTCCAAAATTTAGTGGAAAATGACACCCTACTCGCCTAGGTAGCAGAAATCCCGAAAACACATATTCAAAATGGGTAATAAATACCCAATTTGACCCATTACTTCTTCCAATGGGTGCCAATTGTTCTGGGACCCATTTTATTGGATTCAGCGTCCAAAATTTAGTGGAAAATGACACCCCACTCGCCTAAATCACCCAAAATCTCGATAATCCATTTTTCAAAAAACACATTTTGACCCCTACCCCCTCCAAATTTGGTCCGATCGGGCTGAAAAGTTTCGAGGACCCATCTCGGCTGGGAACAGACCCCTGACCCAAATTTCAGATTTTTAGAAAATTTTCTACTACCAAAAACGGCGTGGACGGCGGACGGCGTACGGCGTACGGCGGACGGACATTGACCTTTTTTGATCAGGACATCATGAAACGTCCAGAAAAAAATTTTGAGCCGAATCGAAGAGGTTGACCATTTGCATGAAAACATAGGTTGATTATTCAAGGAATAACCAACCAAAAGACGGCAAAATAAGCATGCTTGCCTCACTAGGTTCGTACGTACGACAAATATTTCATAATTTTATATGGAAAATAGCCGCCCGCCAGTCGCCCGATTCACCAAAGCCATGCAATAACAGCGGTTCACAGGATAGGATTTGATAAAAATGGATTGTTTTGGCTCGTAGGCAATACGGCGATATCAAAATACGTTCGGTATGAATGAAATGAATTGACGAGAATAATATGCAAATCGAAACCGAAAAATAGGAGATCAAAACAGTATACCTTGTACGTAAGAAATCATTTGCAATCAAGCAGAACCTACCATGGTCAATGACGTTAGGAACCATGAACTTTTAAATGCTGTGTGGTCCTTGCTAGGATAGATGAACGCGGTCATGCTTTATGGGTGCTCCCAGCCTGGTACGGTCCGCAGCGAAATTATTGGACAAACAACCGTCAGCAATCTAATTATGAGTCGAAATTACGGGGCCACCAACTATTGGTAAAAATTACCTTGTTCTCTCAATGCGCCAGGGCCAGTCTAAGCTTGCTCTACAGAAAACATCCGTAAGAGTTCTAAGGAACAAAAGCAGCAATTTTTTTGTAACCAATGAACAAAAAGAAATTGAAACAATTCGTCCACCATGTGATAATAGGGTTGCCAGAGGGCGAAAGTAGAATTTAGAGGGGCAAAGGCTATCACAACCCCAAACCTAATCTAGTATGCTCGCATTACATAATTTATTCATCGTCAGGAGGTTGGATAGCCCATTGAGTGGAATGTATATCTTCTCAGCATGAGCCTAGACGCATCAATCAAGACATTCAAAAGCAAAATGAGAAAAAAAGAGGCTGATTAAGTGATTGGAACGACAGTGAAGCTGAATCGGGTCAAATCAATTAATCAATTATTATTTTTATCAAGGCTGTTATGCACCACCACAAGTAACAAGACGGACTCATGTCGTATACATGTATACGCTGATCGACTGGAGATACTCTCAAAAACGTGATATCCTCGAACTTTTGGAACCTCAGCAAGTGTGACGAAACTCGAATCATTATGTTTTTGAAGAGTAAAAAAAGGGAAAAATTACACATTCCTTCCAGTTGTTGATGATCCCTTCCATCAATGTTCATGTCACGTTCCTTGGTTCGTGTGTACGCCCATTCTTGTCTTCCTCAATTTATATCGTTGGATCCACTCTCGCCCAACACGTAACGAAGAAAACTTATGTGCTTTGCCGTCGCACCATTTTCCTTCAAAATGACGACGAAGATTTACATCTTTTCCTCATCTTTCATCTTCTCATGTCGTAGTTCTCACTCAGCTTGACAGAATGTTAGGATGGATTAGGAACACATTCATTGTACATTAGAAACGGATTTCAGATGTGGATACTTTCCGACGTAGCCACTAAAATATATGGAAACGGTTCATCACTAATTAGAGTTTATTGTTTTTATATTCAGTTGGCAAACGATTCCCCGTTCCAAAATCTCAATTCTCATAACTGATAATATGGAATTGTGTCCATCTACCAGGATTTTTCGTCCGAGTGGACAGAGGCAATTGACCAGAGAAGATCTAATATTTAAATTGCTCGGAAAAGATTATCATTAATATTATTAGCCAACTCTGAAATACATTCAAACACCTCAAATAGATCCTGCACACCTAAAAGCTAATAAGTTTTTGACACGGTGCAATTATAATTAACAGAGGAAAAGAAAAATCGCATTCCAACAAGGAAACAAAAGAGGGGAATCGCGTTTACAGCACATTTTTTTCTTTTCATATTGAGCTCAGAGGGCAGAACTGACTCTGAGCGCTGCGTCCTCCATGAGTCCATTGTGGCCCTTCGCCCTTACTAATAAAACATCCGCGAGATTCTCGCCTCCCTAAGGTAGCGGAAGATCTTGTCAAAGGCCATCTTTGCGATGTCAGCTGGGCTGGGTAGCCCTTTACCGAAGATCCGCTACCGAGTAGCAGCGAAAAATGGACACTCGCATAGCGCGTGCACAGCTGTCTACGCCTCCTCGGCATACCAGCGGCAGTTTATTGTATCTGATTTGCCCAGCTTGCCCAGGTGGTACCTGAGAGGACAGTGACCAGTGTACATGGACGTGAGGATTCTAAGCTCCCTCAACTAGAGGAGGGTCTTTGCCCTCTTTGAGGCTTGGTACACACGAACGACAAATGTCGTGTGTCGTGAACGACAGTTTCACGGTCATTGCAGTACACACATAGGCCGGGAATTTTCCCGTATTCCTAGAAATCGAAGGAGTGGGGACTACAAATCAGTGACGGGAACTTACCGTACGTGTGTACCCTTCCATAAGCAAACATGGACTGCTAGACCGATGCCGGGAAACGACCGATGCCGGGCTAGCAGGTAGCCCTCGTCCCGGCACCCGTTAAATTCCCGCACTGTCGGGAGCCGTCGTTCGTGTGAACTGCTCCATACACTTTAACGTAAGGCTTCCCCGGTGACGGGAAACCCCCTCACACGACACACGACATTTGTCGTTCGTGTGTACCAAGCCTGAGTTTGGTGAGATAAGGAGCTTGGACTGCCTGAGGCCAGTTTGCCTCCGCCAGTATGCAGCCACTTGTGAGCGCTCCCACAATTTGACCTGCAGGTTCAGGTAGCAACCGCAAGGTGCAGGTTCAGGTTGGAGGTCCCAACCCAAGGTTCAGGACCAATTGGAGAGGGCACTGCTCCCTCCTGCTTGACGAGGAGGTCGGCATCCTGGTTCCCTCGAATTCCCTGATGACCCGGCACCCAGAGGAGCATCACCTCGTTCCTCCTTGCGAGCCTCTTCAGGGACTGAAGGCACTCCCATACCAGCCTTGAGGTGAACTAGAAGGCCGCAATAGCCTTTCAAGCTGCCTGGCTGACTGGGAGTATGGTGATCCTGGCGCAGGTGAGCCTCCTTCGGTGGATCTCCTGCGCACCTGCAGCAACGGCAAGGACCTCTGCCTGGTAAACGGTGAATAAGACTAAAGCACCAACCCAGTGCTCTCAATTATGAATGGTGTACACCACATATACATAACCTTAATAAAAATAATTAAGGAAGGCTGATACATATACATAAATGAGCGCAATAAATATCTCCAAGTCATACTGGAACTCACATAGTTTCCTAGAACTCCCAAGTTTGGAGGAACGGAGACTTTTCACGTGAACGAAATGAATTTACGAAGACTCAAGCTCAAAGAATGAGTTTAAGTCTTTCTACCACCTTTAGATTCCTCCGATTTCCGATTTCGTCGGACAAACATGAAAACTCGACGCGGAAGCACTCCTGAGCAGAAGTTTTATTGACAATCTCCACAACGTGTTTAATGGTCACCACAGCTCAGGGTATTATTTTACAAACAAACGACGTTAATGAATAACAATTAAAAGAGGATAAACACGATGATTGAAATTTAATAAATAACGAATCAGCAGCATTTGGTTCAAAACACTTACGGGAAGCATCGGTCGACGGGTGGTTAGATCTGTGAGATTTAAAATACCAGACCCGCCGTTGGGGTTAGTAGAAAAAATAACCTATAATCAGCAGGTGAGCTCCGTCATTACGTGTGGAAAATTACAGGCTTCCCTAGCAAAAGGGAATTTGTGGGTTGTACACGCCTTGATACCAATCGTAGAAGCCATCCTGCGATCAGGAGAAAGTGCGGGTTTAATTTTTTTTTCTTTTTCTCTGTTCCCCACCTGTGATAGCGCGAAGCGATTGCTCGGAGAATAAGAGCAAACGGAAGGAATTGGAAATAGTTTTTCGGGTGGCTTTTATAAAGAACTGCTTTGCGATCAACAAAGAGTAGGACTATTTTAGAATGAAAGGGAAAAGGGAGATGTACCTCAAGTCTATGCCAGCTCAACGTTTAGCCAGGGAGTACTGATATGATGAGGTGTGTGATAGTTCGTCATGGATCCTGGCCGTTTATCAGACTGCAGACCAAGATTCAAACCCTTTTTCAGGCTTACAACACCCGTATGGACCGCGTCTCCGTGTGTTAAATTCGCACTTATGACCTTACGTTGTCACATAGTACTGAAAATTCATTTAAAGGGGTTGGTTATTTTCCGAACCAGGAGCATGGAAACTCATTATAATCGATTCAGCGTCCCTAATTAGTGGAACATGATACCACCCACACCTAGATCGCCGAAAATCTGGCCATACCAGCGTTGACGGCGTACAAGGTTGTACACGAATTTATACTTAAAAAAATCATGAACAAAAACTTGCTTCATTCTGGTTTTGTTCTCACCGTCACGAACAAACCGTTTTTGTACTATTGCCATTATCGTTACGTAAATACGCTTGTATTTCATATTACCTTGTGGGAAAACTAAAGTGATGACGCGATGAGCAGCATACAAATATTGTGATGCTGAAGAGATTCACAGTCAGAAATAGGAGCACCCGTGTGCCATAGAGAAAAACGCTGCGTCCAAAGTTTGGTGGAAAATGAGGGTATCATCTTGGGTATCATCACACGCCTATGTATCAGAAATCTCAAAAACACACAGTCTGACCCATAAGCTCATCCAGAGGGTGCCAATCGTTCCGGGACCCATTTCATTCAAAGTCCAAAAGTTAGCAGAAAAGGATACCCCACATGCCTAGATCGCCAAAAATCTCGAAAATCCATTTTTCGAAATACACGTTATGACCCCTACCCCGCCCAAATGTGGTTCGGTCGGGCTGAAAAGTTTCGAGGACCAACTAGAGCCGGGAACAGACCCTTGACCTAAATTTATGATTTTTAGAAAATTGTCTGCCACAAAATCGGCGCGGACACCTTGAAACGTCCAGAAAAAATTTTTGAGCCGAATCGAAGAGGTCCGTTTGCATGAAAACATAGGTTGATTATTCAAGGAATAACCAACCAAAAGGATCCATTTATGTATTCGTGGTCTAATATCATCCTTAGATACAAGAGAGCCTTATAAATTTTTCATCTCCATTTTCATTTTCTCATGCGTCGTTTTTATATCGCTCCCTGAAGAGCACCGTACTTTATTCATGTAACATTAGTTAGAGCCTTGTGAGTTCCGCATAAACAGTGAGGGAGGGACTGTAACTATCCGATATACAACCACTCTTGAGGACTGGGGAGCATCTTGTGACGTCGTGGCAGCCTCCGTACTACACTATTGGGACCGTCGCTGGGAAACTGATGACGAATAATTGCTTTCTACTGACGAGTTGGGGGACGCTCGCAGCATGAATAATTCATTGCCGGCACAAGAGCATAAAGGATGCGCGAGGCCCATGTTACTAGGGTCGGGTGTGAGTCGGATCTGTTACGGCCGGCCCTAGATGCTGATCGGTGCTTGAGATATTCACAATCCAACTTTGAGTTAAACATGGAGTGGAGGCAGGTAAACAAATTTCAACGAGCGACAGGTGCGACGTTGTTTTGACTCAACACGGATCGATACTGTCACCAGTTCCCGCGACGACCCTTCAAATTTTGAAGCTAACTCACATCCTCATTCTTGTCAAGCTTCGCTGATTTGCCCCCGAATGAAATCCACCTCGAAAACCCTTTCAAAGGGAGAATGAAGGCAGATGGACTGATTTAGGCAATTTCCTCTGTAAAGTTATTACATAACATTTTACTGTACGAGGTTTACCAAGTTAAACAGATATCGCTATTTCGTGTCCACATTTTATTCCATGTTTTATAACTACTTATATGATTAATATATTAATGTATAGAGTATTAACCATACATGAACGTATAATATTGTAATTAATCAAATTTTCGTTTCTCCTCCTGAGTCGTACAAAACAAAAAAATGCTGCAAATTCTTTCACACGGGTTGGTTATTCCTCGGACCAGGCGCATGGAGACTCATTTCCTCTGGGATTTAGATTTTCCATGGGGAAAACAGGTGGGTGTTGAGGGTCCCAGACCCATTCCAATCGATTCAGGGTCCAAAATTTAGTGGAAAATGATACCCCACACGCCTAGGTACCAGAAATCTCGAAAACACATATTCAAAATGGGTAGAGTTCGGCATTTTGGTTCGTTTCGGCCCAAAATATTTTTCTGGGCGTTTCAAGGTGTCTGGATCAAAAAAGTCAAATGTCCGTCCGCCGTCCACGCTGTTTTGGGTAGTAGAAAATTTTCTAAAAATTTGAAATTTTGGTCAGAGACCAGTTTCTGGCTCTCATTGGTTCTCTAGTTGGTCCTCCTTTTCGGACCAAATTTGGGGGTGGGGGTACTTCGAAAAATGGTTTTTTAGATTTTTTGTAATCTAGGTGTGTGGGGTATTATTTTTCCAGTAAATTTTGGACTCTGGATCCAATAAAAAGGGTCCCAGAACGATTGGCAGCCACTGGAAGAGGTTATGGGTCAAAATGGGTATCTATTGCCCCTTTTGAATATGTGTTTTCGAGATTTCTGGTACCTAAGCGTGTGGGGTATCATTATCCACTAAATTTTGGACCCTGAATCGATTGGAATGGGTCCAGGACCCGCCACACTCACTGATTCCTCCATTTTCCCCATGTTAAAGAAATTAGTCTCCATGCGCCTGTTCCGAAGAATAACCAACCCCTGTGTAAGAACATGCAGCGTTTTTCTCTCTCCACAAACGCCTTTTGTTGAGGTTACAAATATGGACAAGATGCCGAGCTACTAAATACTTACATCACTGTTGAGATCTGGAAATGTAAGCTCACCTGCAACAGATATAAAAGAATATATTAGAATGGGGACTAAAATCCAAGCTTCAACAAAAATTTACTTGATACGAAGTAGTTTTAGAGACGCATCCCTGCGATAGAATAATATGTTCCATGAACGGTGTCAAGCGGGAATTGAGTGGTTTATGGGACAAGTACGAACTTGCAGACTCTTGTAGTTTCGTCATGCCCATGAATGAATAGGACTTGTATAAAGCAGCAATAATTAATTCTCTAAGCGACTCATTCATGAGATGTAGCTTACGTGAAATGTATGATGGGTTCTGTCCATCGACGTTCGTCTCACTCAGAGCCATTAAACCTGGCGAGTGCATAAGCATTGATGTGTGGTTACAGCACACAAGTCTGTAACTATGAGTAGTCATTCCACATCAAAATGAATTAACTCTACAACGCCTCCAACTAGGGTCACGTGTCCTACAGCGCATTCAATTACCTAAGACGTACCAACAACGTAAAAGTACACGTTCCAATTACATTGAGTTCGCTCTGATGAGGCTTTAGAAAAAAAGTTATATGCTGAACCTACATGCTGGACGGCTGATAACGAATTTGCCAGGTCACTTGCAGTTTCAATGTATTCAACACACCCAATAGTTGATTATTCCCTTAAAGGGCTCCTTAAGGATCGCAGCTAGTACCTGAGCTAGATGAAAATTATGAATAAAGCTTAAGAATTGTTCAAGATTGTACAGAAAAGTGCACATAATGATTCTTCTCCTACAACTGTCCTGGGTCGTGCCTTCCAATTTTTCCACACGGGAACTCCTTTTCGTTTCCTTTGAAAGATATTTGAGCGGCTAAAGTAAATCTGACCTACATAAGCCACCTCGTTTCTTGTTCAATGTTTATTGATCATGTAATAGCTTGTCAAAGGCCTTTGGATAACGCAATTCGCTCCATGATGAACTCTGTGCGAATTCGCTGCCGAAGTGATTGAACGCATGATCACTGATCGAATGAGGCCCTTGTTCACTAGCTACCTGAAGTTTTCACTAATTTTCAACACTCCTCGTTTAAGTTCGCCCAGTTATCGGAGAACAAAAACATTCGTACAAAATGTTCTAACTGGCGTGCTGAGCAATGAAAAAACCTCGGTAGAATCAACGAGAGCAAATGTCAGCCTTTACTGCAAACTTTATTCGCACGAAGAAAAAGAATCTCCTTGGTGGAAAGAACTGAGTCGTTGAGTTTCAAGACGGAAAAAGGAAAAGTTCTCCAATCTTTCAGGTTTCGTTTCTCGAGGAATCCGAAAGGATTGATGGAAACATTCCAATTCCAACGTACAGTTCTACCAGTACAGAGAAGCCAAAATAGTGCTAAGGTTGCCAGTAACACGTCTTAATTTCTTTTGTTCTCATCATTTTACAGTAACGTCAAGTACGAGCTTGAGTTTGTAGCACGGGCCTCGAACTTGGAGCTGAAGTTTCATATTGTACTAAGAAGTTATATTTTGTTAGGGATGTCAGAAAAGAAAAGACTGTCACGGCATCCCATTCGGTCTGCTAATAGAAGAGCAGAAGCTGCCGACCAACATAAAATTTCCTTGTCTTTGGCAATACCCAAGAAAAAGTTTTCTAACATGTAATGCTCAAAAGATTTTATGAACATCTGATGGTCGGTTATTCCTTGGATAATCAACCTATGTTTTCATGCAAAATGTCAGTCTCTCCGATTCGGCCCAAAATTTTTTTCTGGACGTTTCAAAGTGTCAAGATCAAAATTAGCAAATATCCGTCCGCCGAAGTTTGTAGTAGAAAAATTTCTAAAAATCTAAAATTTTGATCAGGGACCCGTTCTGGGCCCTAGTTAGTAACTTTTCAGCCCGATCGGACCCTATTTGGGCGAAGTGAGGGTCAAAATGTGTATTTCGACAAATGGATTTTCGAAATTTTTGGCAATCTAGGCGTGTGGGGTATTATTTTCCACTAAATTTTGGACCCTGAATCGATTGGAATGGGTCCGGGACCTGCCACATCCTCTGTTTTATCCGTTTTCCCCATGTTGAAGAAATGAGTCTCCATGCGCCTGGTCCGAGGAATAACCAACCCGTGTGTAAGAACATGCAGCGTTTTTCTATTTTGTCGTTTATTTGGATTTGGGTTGAATGAAGGTTGTTGCTCTTCCTATGAAAGCAAGTTCTGTGTACAAATTATTGACTCATCTCTTTAAAGTGTCAGGAAGATAGGCAAGTGTACCTATTGTGATATTTTTTGTTACTGTACATATCTATGTTTTCTCATATTTTAGAAGAAGTTCTACATGTAGAAGAATATAAAACTTTCTATTTAAATATCCTTATAAGCATTAAGGTCTGTTATTCCTTGAACATCATATGTTTTTTTACTTATTCGCTATATAGTGGTAATACGTCTGGTGACAATGGCGGTCGGTTTTTTTTTATGATCACAATTAATTTTTCAAAAATCACTGACAAACGAAATTTACCTACCAGTGAAGTATCACAGTGAAAGAGCGACTCATTACAGTATATGTAGAAACCTGATGATCTTTACATAGAGAAGGAGTGAAACTGTCGTAAAGACGGAACATTCAATACTCTCACAAATCTAACAGGTGGCTCGGTATAAGTTGGATCAACGCCGGAAGGATATATATATCACGAACCGCACTACTTTGATAATAACTAAAAATTACGACGATAAAAGACGAAGCCCTTAAACATCTATTAAAATAATGGAACCCCCATTACATCGTCGTCTTTACGACTACGTGAACTACTTGATTGACCACGAAATGGAACAAATTTGTGCTTTGCTCTGTATGAACTTCAACGACAAAGGTGCGATCTCATCGTCAAAGGTCTTCCGTCGGTTCGATGAAAGTGCCCCTTCTGTGTCGAAAGGACAGAATTCGGACCTTCAAGTCTGACCCACGCCGCCAGATGGAGTTTTGATGTCCGTGAAATTACTCGATCAATCTTGCCTCCAGTTTGCCTGCGATTGCTGATGTTCTTCAACTTTGCACATTCGGAGAGTAAGTTAGTAATAAGACAAGCCTCGTGGAGCAGTATTACACAAAATCTATTAGTTTGCTATTATTGTAATAGCTATAAAAGTCCTCACAGTTTTTTGGTTGGTTATTTCTCGAATAACCAACCTATGTTTTCATGCAAAAAGTCAATCTCTCCGATTCAGCACAATATTTTTTTTGACGTTTCAAGATGTCAGGTAGGGGTCCAAATGTGTAGTTCAAGAAGTGGATTTTTGATCCACTAAATTTTGGACGCTGAATCCAATGAAAAGGATCCCAGAACGATTGGCACCACTGGAGGAGGTTATGGGTAAAAATGGGTACCTATTACCATTTTGAATATGTGTTTTCGAGACCTAGGCGTGTGGGTTATGATTTTCCACTAAATTTTGGACGCTAAATCCAATGAGACGGGTCTCAGAACGATTAGTGCCCTCTGGATGAGGCTATGGCTCAAAATGGGTGCTTATTTACCCTTTCTGATTGTGTGTTTTCCAGATATCTGGTACCTAGGCGTGTGGGTTATCATTTTCCACTAAATTTTGGACCGGGAATCGATTGGAATGGGTTCGGTACCCGTTACACCCACTGTTTCCCCCATTTCTCCCATGCTGAAGAAATGAATTCCTTGCGCCTGGTCCAAGGTTTGTCCAAAGGTGCATCACATCTGTGAACGTCAACTTCTAAAGTTCTCGGATGCTTTTTAGAGAAGCATGATACATCAACATGCAACGTGAATGAATTCAGCATTGGAATATTGTACCGAGAGCTGAAATATTCGTATTTGGAAAGCTGCCATTTCTAGTTACCATGAGTGTTTCTTGTGACGTTAAAATTATTCCACTTGCACTCAAGCCCTCCGGTTTTTCAACATCTTCGTCCGATTTCCAATGAAATCTCCGCATTTGAGTTCGATTGCTTTCATTGTTATCACGTCAGCCATAAAGCCATAGATTTCAACTCCGAGCGATTCGATTAGAAAGTTACCTGTGTTACTATATTTGTTTTAAGCACTAATTGTTTTAGGGTGCAGTGACATATGAGGCGCAGAGTACTGATAAACAACATGGAACAATATAGTGTGGATTCTATCCTTCAATACGATACTACGTTGTGTAAACAATCGTGCCTTGTTGAATGTCTCTCATATTTGTTTGAACAGGGTCGACAGGGCCTCGTCGCATTTATTTTATTTGGTTAGGACGGCAGCTCTTCAGTCAACTAAAGCTTTGAATGCGCAGTGCGGTTTTCGGAGAACGTGCTCATCAATATTGTTTGATTTGGATCAAGTGGTTGATATGTTTCGATTTTCGAGGGGAATGCGTGTGATTGTGGCTGTTCGTAGTGTACATTTCCCAAAAGTTCGTTTTTTGCTGGACTTTGGACGGGTAGTTGAGTGACGAGCATCGGGTTCGTGGAGAGAGGGAACAGTCGTGACTAGCTACCGGGTTTATAATTTACTGATACCACCAGTAGGCATCCTCTCGTGAGGTTGTGGAATGGGCGAGCCTATCAGAGCAGATGGTGGAGCGAAACCAAGCTTCATGGTTCTAATAATCGAATTTACTCCGACTTCCTTAGTGATGCCGCGAGAGGGTTGAGGTCACGCAAAGGATTCCCTTTATTGAGGTACAGTACCTTCATATTGCCGGGGGCTCAAAGTCACGTTGGTGGAAGATTATCTCGACCTTGATGATGGAGGTGGAGGAGCCTCCGGAAATTCCACAGCTATGAGCTGGTAACGGCCGAAGATCCGGTCGACAAGGTGGAAGAACAATAGGTTCTGAATCGCTATTGGTGAACACGTATTGAATTTAGGAGGGTGCTATCCTTAGAGGGACAGCCGATAAGGCTCTGGTAAATAGGAGAGATCAACTGAAAGAGGGTTCATGAAAGACAATCTATGCGGAATCACCTGGTGTACCGAGCTAGGTCGCAATGCAGAACGTCAGTTAAAGCCATCTAAATTCATTATTTGCGCAGCACACAGTGGCATCAGATATTTTACGTTCTTTTTACCCGTTGCCACAATATAAGAGTGGTAATCCAGCTTTGTGACCGCCAACCGGCAAAGGGACCTGACTCTTTTGCTTGTGGTTCTAATGACATGTAGATGAAGGTCCCGTTCGTGTCAGCACATGCAGTACGCTCATGGAACTGTTCACACCGTAGAAACGGGGTAAAAAAAAAAAACGCTGCGAATTCATTACATGGTTATTCCTCGGACCAGGCGCATGGAGACTCGTTCCTTCAACATAGGGGAAATGGGGAAAACAGTGAGCGTGGCGGGTCCCAGACCAATTACGATCGATTCAGGATCAAAAATTTAGTGGAAAATGATACCCCACACGCCTGGGTACTGGAAATCTCGAAAACACAATTTCGAGTAATTATTCAAGGAATAACCAACCAACATGCAGGTTTGTGTAAACAAATTAACCCATGAAGCTGTACTAAAATGAAGGTAAGAGAAACGAATGCGCTCAAGTAAGACGTCGCATATTTTTCCCAATTGTCTGAGCTCTACGGGTCATTTATCACCCCTTTTGAAGGCCGATGCGCATAAATAGAAAGGTGGAAATAGTACCCATTTCATTGGATTCAACGTCCGAAATTTAGTGGTAAATGATATCCCAAACCCCGAGGAGCCAGAAATCTCGAATACACACATTCAAAATGGGCAGATAGATTCCCATTTTGACCCATAACTTCGTCCGTTGGGTGCCAATGGTTCTTGGACCTATTTCATTGAATTCAGCGTCTAGACGTTAGTGGAAAATGATACCCAACACGCCTAAATCGCCAAAAACCTCCAAAATCCATTTTTCTAAATACACTTTTTGACTCCTACCCCACCCAATTTTGTTCTGACGGGTTGAGAAGTTTCGAGGACCAACTACAGCCGGAGACGGACCCCTGACCAAAATTTCAGATTTTTGGAAATTTTTCTACTACCGAAAACGGCGCGGACGGCGGACGTACATTTGACTTTTGGTTGGTTATTCCTTGAATAATCAACCTATGTTTTCATGATAATGGTCAACCTCTCCGATTCGGCTCAAAATTTTTTTCTGGACGTTTCATGATGTCCTGATCAAAAACGCTGCAAATTCTTACACAGGGGTTGGTTATTCCTCGGACCAGGCGCATGGAGACTCATTTCTTCAACATGGGGGAAATGGGGAAACAGTGGGTGCGGGGGGTCCCAGACCCATTCCAATCGATTCAGGATCCAAAATTTAGTAGAAAATGATACCCCACACGCCCAGGTACCGGAAATCTCGAAAACGCATATTCAAAATGGGTAATATATACCCAATTTGACCCCTAACTTCTTCCAGTGGGTGCCGATCGTTCAGGGACCCATTTCATTTGATTCAGCGTCCAAAATTTAGTGGAAAATGATACCCCACACGCCTAGGTTCCAGAAATCTCAAAAACACATATTCAAAATGGGTAATATATACCCAATTTGACCCATAACTTCTTCCAGTGGGTGCCGATCGTTCAGGGACCCATTTCATTTGATTCAGCGTCCAAAACTTAGTGGAAAATGATACCCCACTCGCCCAGATCGCCCAAAATCTCGAAAATCCATTTTTCAAAAATCACATTTTGACCCCTACCCCGCCCAAATTTGGTCCGATTGGGCTGAAAAGCTTGGAGGACCGTCCTAGGCCGGGAACAGACCCCTGACCCAAATTTCAGATTTTTAGAAAATTTTCTACTACCAAAAACGGCGTGGACGGCGGACGGCGGACGGACATTGACCTTTTTTGATCTAGACATCATGAAACGTCCAGAAAAAAAATTTGAGCCGAATCGGAGAGGTTGACCATTTGCATGAAAACATAGGTTGATTATTCAAGGAATAACCAACCAAAAAGGTCAATGTCCGTCCGCCGTACGCCGTACGCCGTCCATTGTCCACGCCGTTTTTGGTAGTAGAAAATTTTCTAAAAATCTGAAATTTGGGTCAGGGGTCTGTTCCCAGCCGAGATGGGTCCTCGAAACTTTTCACCCCGATCGGACCAAATTTGGAGGGGGTAGGGGTTTTTTGAAAAATGGATTTTCGAGATTTTGGGTGATTTAGGCGAGTGGGGTGTCATTTTCCACTAAATTTTGGACGCTGAATCCAATAAAATGTGTCCCAGAACAATTGGCACCCATTGGAAGAAGTTATGGGTCCAATGGGGTATTTATTACCCAATTTTATTATGTGTTTTCGGGATTTCTGCTACCTAGGCGTGTGGGGTATCATTTTCCACTAAATTTTGGACGCTGAATTCAATGATGTGTGTCCCAGAACGATTGGCACCCACCGGAAGAAGTTATGGGTCAAAATGGGTATGTATCCACCCATTTTGTATGTGTCAGGATTTCTGGTGCCTAGGCGTGTGGGGTATCATATTTCACTAAATTGTGGACCCTGAATCGATTGGAATGGGTCCGGGACCCGCCACACCCACTGTTTCCCCCATTCGAGGAATAACCAACCCGTGTGTAAGAATTTGCAGATTTTTTTTATCTAGACACACTTTGAAACGTCCAGAAAAAATGTTTGGACCAATTCGGAGAGATTAACTATTTGCATGAAAACAATTCAAGGAATAACCAACCAAAAGCCAAGCAATGAGAGCCCTTTAAACCAGAAAACTAGCGGGTCGAGCAGATCTCTGATTTATCTTTGTGTAGATGTGAAGAAGATAACGGGCAACAACTCGGTAACGATTCAATTAATCTAATGGCCGTTGGAGCGGTCAACATCCCCGTCGCTCTTCCACGCGTGAAGACAATGCAAATCGTCGGCGTATCAGGTTTTTGAATTTTTTTCCTCTCTTAATTCCATTTATTCCCCCGTATAAATCTCACCGCTCTCGGCATTTTATTCTTTTCTATTCTAAATTAAATTAGTGGTGCCACTTCTCGTTTCCACGTCCAATAACAACGGCTGCGGCACGTTAAAACTCAACGATCCTTTCGGGCCCTTTTAGCGAGAGGAGAATAAATTGCTGTGTGAGGAAATATAATGGTTACGCTCATTAAAGACCTTCTGTTTCATGTTCATTGATCATGATTTTGGAACGTCTGGCAATGACATTGCATAACAAAACGGAGGTTTACGCAGTGAACGTCATGTTTAGATAAGCCTTTAAAATCTCACACAGGGTTGCTAAACGAAGAACATACGTATTCATTGTACATAGTTCACGAAATACATGATACATGGAATGTTGTATTTCATGTACTTGATGATTTGCCAAAGTGACCACCGGTCTCTTCGTCGCTCCTTTCATCTCTACTGGAGAGATAGGAACTCGAATTTATAATGTTAATGCGGCTTTTCACGGAATAATATTAGCGATGAGGGCTGACTTCTACATTTAGAATACTCGCTGCGATTTTCTACGGAAAATAAAGTGTAGCTCAGTATACGATTCAGAACATTGTGGGAGCGAAAAATAACCTCCAAAAGGAAAACATTCGAGCCAAGGAGTTATTTCATTCGTAGTTCTGTTTCCTTCTTAACTCGTATTTGCCCGGTTATGGCGACATCCATCATTCATTTCACAGCCATTGACGACTGAACTTTAGGGCATGGTCTTTTCCTTCTCTTTGCATTCTGCTCCAACAATCATCAGCTGCTTTCGCCTGTAACCCTTCAAATAGCGTGCCGGATTGAGAGATAACCCTACAATTTCACTTCAAATTCTTCTGATAATTGAGTATAGATATTTGATAATCGGTTCTCATAATTGAGCATAAGAGTTTAACGAGTGACTTCATTAGGAGTAAGTGTGTATATTGAGTGGCTGATATCGAATAAAAACCGTCTCTCTTGGTTGGTCAATCTAGGTGTGTGGGGTATCATTTTCCACAAATTAAATTTGACCCTGAATCCAATGAAATGGGTCCCCGACCGCTTGGGTTGACCGAGGTATGGGTCAAAATGGCAATTTATTACCCATCTTGAATATGTGTTTTCGAGATTTCTGGTACCTTGGCGTGTGGGGTATCATTTTCCTCTAAATTTTGGACGCTGAATCCAATTAAATGAACCCCGAAACGATTGGCGCCCTCTGCATGAGGCCATGGGTCTAAATGGGTGCCCATTTACCCATTTCGAGTTTGTGTTTTCGAGATTTCTGGTACCTAGGCGTGTGGGGTATCATTTTCCACTAAATTTTGGACGCTAAATCGATTGGAATTGGTCCGGGATTCGCCACACCCACTGTTTTCCCCATGTTGAAGAAATGACTCTCCATGCGCCTGGTCCGAGGTTTATTAAAAACCAAGTATTATGCTCATTGGCGGTGGTGACGTGCCGCCTTATGGAGACCTCAGATCCTTTCGTGCGCTTCAGGTGAACCATGTAGCTGCATACAGCTTGAAAAAGTGGATAAATTTAAGTACTTGGGATTTCACATTGACTTGGCACTTGAATGGGACCAACATATCTCCCACTTATACACGAAGCTTCGAAAATTTGTATACTTATTTTACCATGTGAAGCCATATTTGTCAGGCGAGAGGGTAAAACTGGTATACCTTTCATTGGTCCAGTTTCTGCTCCAGTATGGTATAGCGGTGTGGGGTATTTTCAGTCCTCTGAGAAAACTGGTTATTTGGCAAAAAGCCATTTTCAAGGTGATGCTGGGAAGGTCTTGGAGGTACCCCAGCCATCCGGTCCAGGAGATGAAGGTTTTCACCATAAGGCAATTGTTCATAAAATACTCATTTCATGATTTTGCAATACTACCAGAATCCGTCTGTTGTAAATACACAGTATACCAACAGTCATTCAACTAGATTTCAATTTCTCCAGAACGTAGTGAATCCTAAAATTAATTTAACATTGACAAGTAGTCGTCCGCAATATTTGGTACACATAGTTTATAACTCTCTGCCCCCTCATATGAAAAAACCCTTGTCAAGTTACCCGTGCCACCTACAAAAAGTTTATTGTTTCTTAATTAATCAATCTGGGACCTGTGAACATTGGAAATATGCTCAGGAGTTTTCATGTTTAGATTACATGTTGGAAGGATATATTATATTTTATTTTAAGTTATTATTTTAATAATTTTATATTTTTGTATTAGTACACATATTTTTGTTAACGTATTTTTGCTTGTGTATGAAAATTAGGTACCTATTTAGGTTTTTATTATTATTTGCTTGTTTTTATTTATTTATTTTTTTGTCAACGGAGAACAAACTCAGGCTCGTCAATTCAGGCACTGCCTACAGACGGGGTTCATTATTCGGGCAGTTTTAATTTGTAATAATTCCCTTTATTTGTTGTGAATAAACTTTCTTTTCTATCACTTCTCTACAAAACCTCGGATTCCTGTGATACGTTTGTAATTGACATTCACGGAAGCGGTTTCGGGTCTCATCAACAGAAAAGTGTATTTAAGAGCGTCTTGTCTCATTTGAAAACCTTCCTCGTCGAATATTTATGCACTTGGCGTGCAGTGAAACACGAGAAGCTCAAGAAGTTGGCCTTTGTTGAGAAGACAAGTTACTTCCAGGATCAGAGAGAAGTTCGCTCAAAAGCCCGACTTTACGTGGTCGTAAACCTTTTTCTCTTCTCGTGCTTCCTAAAAGCCTCTACTTTGGCGTTTCGCCTTTCTTAGAGCCTACACAGCTGGGAATAAGGAAAAAGAAAACACAATTTGAAGAACACGCTATCAGTTGCAATATCCCTTGCTTGGCGAACTGAGAAAGAACGTCAATCGTTGAACAGGACAGCGACAAATTGAATTTCCACTGATCAGGACGACGCGTTCTCCATTGCGAGAAACACCTCTGAAAAGTCCCTTTCCTCGTCTACCCCGTTCCCACAACTCAAATTTCTATGAGAAAATCAAGATTAGATAACAGGCATTCCCGTTGTTCAATGATACTATAGCTTTACCCGAGTTAGAAGCATTTGAACTTCGGTACGACAACGCAATCTGCCATTGTGGCATCATTTATCATAGTACGATTCGGCACAACGAAGACTACAACGGTGGTAGTTATCTGAAAGGAAATACAGTCGGAAACGCCGAAAGAAATCCACGATGTCTACCATCTTATACTATTGAAAGCGAGACAGAAATCGAGAAATGAGTTTTTATCATTAAAATTCACATTGGTCGTTGGTAGGCCCCCGAGAATATAACATTTGCGCACAGTCAGGCCTAGATATAAGTAGGAAGATCAACAAGAAACGGAAATTCACAATACTTTGGATTTTGATAAGAAAATCAGGTTTTCCAGCTCATTCAAGATGACAGTATTGCGGAAAAGACGACACACAACCTCGAAAATCCTCACAAACGCGCAAAATGGAGACAGAGGAACGTTCACTAACTCCACGTCGTCACTAATTGGGTAATTAGTCGTGTGAGGTATTATTTTTCACTAAATTTGGGACGCTGAATCGATTAGACTGAGTCCTAAACACTCACTGTTCTCCCCATACTCCTGCTCTAGGGAATAACAAACAATTGTAGAAGAATTTGCAGCGTTTGTTCTGTAATCGTAAAACGTAAACTGACAAATTTCAGTATAAATTGAGACGGATGAATCTACCTCTTGCATGAAAATAAATATACGGAAGGTCTCGTTTTGGTTGGTTATTCCTTGAATAATCAACCTATGTTTTCATGATAATCGTCAACCTCTCCGATTCGGCTCAAAATTTTTTTCTGGACGTTTCATGATGTCCTGATCAAAAAAGGTCAATGTCCGTCCGCCGTACGCCGTCCGCCGTCCGCCGTCCATTGTTTTTGGTAGTAGAAAATGTTCTAAAAATCTGGAAATTGGGTCAGGGGTCTGTTCCCAGCCGAGATGGGTCCTCGAAACTTTTCAGCCCGATCGGACCAAATTTGGAGGGGGTAGGGGTCAAAATGTGTTTTTTGAAAAATGGATTTTCGAGATTTCGGGTGATTTAGGCGATGGGGTGTCATTTTCCACTAAATTTTGGACCCTGAATCCAATAAAATGGGTCCCAGAACAATTGGCACCCACTGGAAGAGGTTATGGGTCAAATTGGGTATTTATTATCCAATTTGATTATGTGTTTTCGGGATTTCTGCTACCTAGGCGTGTGGGGTATCATTTTCCACTAAATTTTGGACGCTGAATTCAATGATGTGTGTCCCAGAACCATTGGCACCCACCGGAAGAAGTTACGGGTCAAAATGGGTATGTATCCACCCGTTTTGTATGTGTCAGGATTTCTGGTGCCTAGGCGTGTGGGGTATCATATTCCACTAAATTTTGGACCCTGAATCGATTGGAATGGGTCTGAGACCCGCCACACCCACTGTTCCCCCCATTCGAGGAATAACCAACCCGTGTGTAAGAATTTGCAGATTTTTTGCCCTCCCGATTTAGTTACATTCCTCTCACATTTCATACTACCCGCGTTAATTTCGGTATAAAAACTGTTCATTTGACTCCTTTATGTCTCACAAAACCAATGAGACCCGCACATACGGCTGATGGTTCACCAAGCCGTATTGTTTGTTGAAGTGACTTAATTCATTAAAGGGTTTTTTTGTGAGTTGTTTATAATAAACTTCTTTTACCCTTCATCACCATCATCATCGAGGAACATTGTGCAGCCTAGTTCTGACAAGTTGATCAATATTAACATCATTTCTAAACGTGGCGGGCTATAACTGGGAACTGGGATTTGGTAGACCTTCAATCAGACAACAAACACTATATTGTAACTATATTGTACCCCTATTGATCAAGATCTTGACGAAAAAAACCATTACGGACCGATAAAGGCGGAGATTTGCCATGAGAATTCCCGCAGCTAGAAGAGAATGTCACTCAATGTGTAAAGTTCTCTGAAATGAGAGCCAACGAAGCGAAACGATGTTCCGGACAATTTCCCGAAGGTTTACCCGGAATCCGCTCCCAAAGCTCGTGATGAGATTATGATTTAATCTGAATTGCTCCCCTCACGAGCCACTGGTTTGATCGATACTGACTCTGTATAAAGATGACTTTCTGATCGAAACAATATTGACGTTTACAAGTAATACACAAGCACCTATCTGCCTGCACGACGGCTTCCTACCATACTGCTGTTCGTATTTGGTAGGCGAATCAAGTGCGGAAATAACCCCATAACCTCATCCAGTGGGTGCCAATCGTTCTGGGACCCTTTTCATTGGACTCAGCGTCCAGAATTTAGTGGAAAATGATACCCCTCACACTTAAATTGCAAAAAATCTCCAAAATCCATTTTTGCGAAATTCACATTTTGACACCTACCCCACCCAAATCATTGGTGTCCGATCGGGTTGGAAATAGTTTTCAAGGAACCAACTAAAGCCGGACGGAATCGGGTCCCCTGACCAAAATTTCAGGATTTTAGATAAATTTTCTAACTACACAAAAACGGCCGCGGACCGAGCGGACGGACATTGACTTTTTTTATCTAGACCACCTAAAAGCGCCAAGAAAAACAATTTGGGCCGGACTCAGAGAGATTGAGCCTTTTTGCAATGAAAACAATTAATCAATGAATAACCAACCAAAAACAAGATAAAAAGCGTAAGCTGTGGACTCATTCCAATCGATATGGCTTCCAACATTCAGTGGAATATGATACTTCACACGCATACGTACAAAAAACTTAAATCCCCACTTTTGAATGTGGTTGGTAGTTACCCATTTTGACCATGTCTACCCCGTACTCCTGCTCCAATAATCAATTGTGGAAGAATCCACAGCATTTTTTGTCAAGACATCCTGTTTACGGATATGGTATGATACGGAAACAGCGTCATTTATGTTCGACTGAACGCTGTGGGAACAATCAATCTTTCCAATTACAGGTTGAATAAGCTAGTAACGTCATAGGGTTGAATAAATACTCTGTCTCATAATTTGATTTCATTATCATTAATATGCAGAAGAGAATTGTAGCATCAAATGCAAATCCGATGGTCTGAGACCGTTAGAAACGAAGTATTACCACTGTTATATTGCCGTACTCCATCATGTCCTTCGGCAATAAGTAGAACCTCGATGGGAGAAAATTGTCGATAGACCGCCAATTGATGTAAAATTGATTCCTTCAGCGGGTAAATGGAGTTATGAGACGTTGAAGCACGAGAAGAGGAGACACTCAGCACCGCGCTCCCCTCTCGATTTTATTTATCGTTCGGCCTGACTGAATGTCACGTCCTCTTCATCATCCTGTGCCTTCAACTACCGGAACTTATTTCTCCTTCGACGAACAAATCATTAGGGCGCAGAAACGATCGGAGCGTCGCCCCTCTGACGGAGAGGTTTATAATTAGAAGTTGATCAAATCTCGAACACCTCCAGGCGAGCTCACCCAGCGACCTGACATGGTCCTCTTGCTTGGTTCATTATTACATAAGTAATCGACCTATGTTTTCATACAAAAAGTCAATCTCTCCAATTCCGCCCACAATTTTATTCTGGGGATTTTAAAGTGTCTAGTCTAGATTAAAAAACGCTGCAAATTCATACACACGGGTCGGTTATTTCTCAAACCAGGCGCATGGAGACTCATTTCTCCAACAAGGGGAAAGCGGTGGGTGGTGGCGGAAGCGCATTGTGATCTAGAGCATGGCGCTATGGTCACAGTCAGGACATGGTCAGCACCCTACTTGTTATTGTACATCACTAATTAATATGATGAGAGATGATGATTTCAAGGTGACTAGATGAAAATAAGCAAATGCCCGTCCATCGTACGCCGTCCACGCCGATTTTGGTAGTAGAAAATGTTCTAAAAACCTGAAATTTTGGTCAGGGACCAGCTCT
>CM033998.1:16673476-16764988 GCA_019603395.1 Cyrtorhinus lividipennis | reverse complement strand
TCATTTGTATCCAAGACCGTTTGACTCCTCTGTAAAACAGTGGCAACATCCATCTGAAACAAGCGTTTTCAAGCGCCAATTACTTTTGATATCACTGGAAATGATTTTGGAACACCGGGTTCAAGCTGACTCAATTAAGGGCCTTAAAGGGCCAAATAGACGATGCGAGAGGAAGCCGAAAAAAAGGCAGAACGTCAACATTTATCCAAGCGAAACGTCAACCACGCTTTCACAAGCGTCAAAGGGATCTCGTGTAGAGCGACTGTGTGGAAACAGATAAAGGACTTGAATGGAAAGCCGATGGGTTTTACGCAAATAAGTTTAGAAAGAGGCCCTACCGACTAAAGTCACCATTTTTGCGAGAATGCTGCGTTTAGAGTTAGGTTTATACAATATTCACTTGAAGCAGCGAGCCTGAGGCTCGTAGACTACAGCGTGTAAATGGCGAAGGGCGATGTCTGAAGATTCGTAACAAGTAACAACAACAAAGAGACCAAAGGAGTGTGGCTGGCAGATTTGCAGTGCTCTCTGTACTTGGCTCTGTGGCTCACTCTGTCGGTCGAGGCACCTCAACAAGTCGCCCACTTTTCACTTTTGGTTTATTTACTGAAATAATAGCTACACCTACGTGTACGAAATATAAAAAAAATTGTATTCTCCCCAAACTTAGTTTTTTGCTTGTACATCCACAACCAATGTGTTCCGTCAGCCGCCCGGGCCAATAAAGTGCTTCAAAAAGGCCCCGAAAAATACCTAAAACGTGCGTTGCTTTGTTGTGGTCGTTGTCCTCTTTTTCTTTGTCTGTTAGCGTCAGGACCTACGTTTAATTGGACGTCGTTCCACAAAGTATGGGACTGATCAAGACGAGTTTCAGTCCGATATCGGATACTATTTTCCACTAAATTTTGGACGCTGAATTTACTGATATGGGTCCGGGACCCGCCACACCCGCCCTTTTCCCCATTTTCCCCATGTTGAGGAAATGATGTCTCACTTTTCTTTAGGTTTCTTGAGACCTACTAACTTGATTCTCCTAGAATCATGATCCAAATAAGATAACATGCTATTACATGATTCATCATTATTTAATTCAACTTAACATTTCTCATGCTGAGTTGACACAGTATTACTTTATATTGAACTTACGAAAATGTGAGCACTGATAGAAAATTCGCTTTCGCCCTTGGGTTTGTTTTTCCATTGTTCTTGAAGGTATCCATTGATGGGGATTCTGAAAACATACAATTTTACCAATAGCGGATCAAAAATTCAAGCACGGTTGTCGGAATGGAATTTCCTTCCTCTGACATACAGATAATGTTTCTTGAAAGATTTGACATGGGATTTCCAAATATTTTCCAAATTGTTTTAGTACTTTTCGATGGCTGACTGCCCAAAGTGCGAATTCCACTGATGAAGTTATCATAATGAAGACAATCAAAGCTACAGAGAGTCCATATTTCAAAATGAGGGTCGGAGGCTTTTTAGGCTATTCAAGGAATAGCCAACCAATGTTTTCATGCAAAAAGTCAAACTCTCCGATTCGGCCCAAAAATTTTTTCTGTGCGTTTTAAGGTGTCTAGATCAAATTAGCAAATGTCCGTCCGCCGTCCACGCCGACTTTGGTAGTAGACAATTTTCTAAAAATCTGAAATTTCGGTCAGGGACCCTTTTTGGCTTTAGTGGTCCTCGAAACTTTTCAACCCGATCGGACCAAATTTGAGCGGGGTAGGGGTCAAAATGTGCACTTTGAAAAATTGATTTTCGAGATTTTTGGCGATCTAGGCGTGTGGGGTGTATTTTTCCACTACATTTTGGACGCTGAATCCAATGAAAAGGGTCGCGGAACGATTGACGCCCTCTGGATGAGGTTATGGGTCAAAATGGGTACCTATCTACCCATTTTGAATATGTGTTTTCGAGATTTCTGGTACCTAGGTGTGTGGGGTATCATTTTCCACAAAATTTTGGACCCGGAATCTATTGGAATGGGTCTGATACCCATCACACCCACTTTTTACCCCCTTGCCTCCTTGTTCGACGACTTAGGCGTGTGGGCTATCGTTTTCCACTAATTTTTGGACGCTGAATCGATTGGAATGAGTCTCCATGCTCCTGATCGAAGAATAACCAACCCTTATGTATGAATTTGCAGCGTTTTTTAGTGGAGTTCGTGGTCGGGTAGAATCAGGGTGAATTAAAGTGTTTGTTGCATCCTCAGGATCCACTTTACACCCTATCCGTATAGGGAGGACGCCAAGGAAAAAGATGAAAAACTAACAGAATTTGAAGAAAGGACGAGCTCATGTCAAATTTCCTGTCAAATTGGCGTGGAAAAAACCTTACCTGAGGTGACTGGAGGTGACCAGAGGCAGAGCGCAGAAACATGCAAGTTTAACTGATCACAAGCGGACTCACGCCAATGGCTTACATATCTTATCTGGGCCCACTTCATTTAACTCTTCAACTGGTCGAACTACACCACCACACCCTAATCCGATAATCGACGGGAAATGTTATTATTTGAGCAAAATCTTTGGCCTTCTGCGTATCTTTCTGTTGCCGGAGGTTGGTAATGCAATCGTGTTACTACCTTCATTTCCTGATGACACATTTAATCAGAGTTGCAATACACATTATTACCCGAGTAGAAACAAAGGATGTTAACCAATGAGGTTAGCCACCTCCAAGGGGTCGTTCTGTAAGCCTCTCTCGAATTAAAATGTGTTTGAATTTACTATAATTTAATTTGGGTTTCTTCGGAGAATTTGGAAGGGACCTAGCGAGAGGATACGGGATGTAAGTCCAAGACTTACGACTGAGCAACTAGGGATACCAAGGATGAGCATAAATACTTGATACAAACTGAATTATAATTGAAACCAAGGACTCGTTGCAAGATAATACCTCAACCTGGGCTAGAATTATACAAGACAAAGTAATTTGACATAAACGAACAGTGAGCATGTGAAAAAGTCTACCACTGGAGTGACGAAGATTGCAACAATGAGCTAAAGGAGTAAAAAGAAAACCAACAGAAACCAAATACAATTAATACAAGATACATGAAATTATGATATACATGAAATACAATTTAATGAGCAAGTGCAACAATACCGGCTGACGAAAACGGCGTCGACGTCGAAGGAAAAACAGGAGAGGGCATGCTGTCCCGCAGGTACACAGCGAGGCTTATTAACTTGAGTCCTTTATCATCTCATGGGGAACACAATATTACAGCTTTGGTCGACTTCAGCATGGTAGCAGAGTTCACTTCAGAGTGAGCACAGGACAAAGCCAGGATGGACTGAGTGAGATGCACTTGCATGACAGGGTTACAAAAATATATATGACTCAGACATGTTGGGCGCCTTGGTGACGAGGGGCGCCTTGGCAATGAGTGAGTGCTGGGCCTCTCTCCAAAATGCGACGTCTGGGCAGGAGCTGCGCGCACATCCTGGCGCATGCTCCCTCCCTTCTGGCCTTCTGGAGGCAGCAAGCCTGGGGGCTTACAGTTCTACGACTCATCAAAAAATTTCTTGAGGACTTTTCCATTGAAGGCATCGTTTTCGAGTTATTCACAATTTAAGATTTTTTCGTGCTTCCGGCCTGACGTCCCTAAATCGGCCATAAATCCCTCAATTTCCAAGACAATCTCCAATAAAGATCAACTGTAAAGGTATTTTTTTTTTTTTTAGCATTTTTCAGTATGTAACGTTGTATATGGGGAGGAAAATATAATAGAAGTTTCTAAAGTAGTAGGTTTTCCAGCGAACTTGGCTGACGTTGGCAAACTTTGGGAACTTTGGCGATATTCCGAGGGTGCCATAAACAAATTGGTGAAAAAGACAGTGAAGTCGGACTCATTCAAATGGATTTAGCATCCAATATTTCGTGGAAAATGATACTCCACACGCCTGGATCGCGAATGTGGTTCGATTTGGCTGAAAAAGTTGGAGGACCAAATAGAGCCGGAAACGAGCCCCTGACCAAAATTCATGAATTTTAGAAATTTTCACTGAAATGGAAAACTTTCTCATTTCAAATCAAAAATTTCAAAAACTATTCAGCCCGATCAACCAAATTTTGGGAGGGGAGGGTAAACATTTGTTTTTTGAAAAATGAATTTTTGAGATTTTGGAATCGATTGGAATGAGTTCGGGACACTCCACACTCATGGTTTTCCCCAATTTTTTCATGCACCTTGTCCGATGGATAACCAACCCCTGTGAAAGAATTTGCATTGTTTAGTACTCGTGATTAAGTAACTCGAAATTGAGGTAAAAGTGAGCATTTTATCTGCATGTGGTTGATTTGTATGATTGGCAGTGATCTGATGATTGAGATTCGCCCCAATTTTGAATTTAATGTCATCACTGAGTGCATAATTGTGCATAGTGCATAGTGGAATGGGTGATTGTGTTTTGCCATTAATTTACCTCCCCGGAATAAAGTGTTGTGAGAATTGAAAATACATAAGCTTGAATTATAGATACTGCAACTTCAAAAATTATTAATAATATTTGTACTATAAAAATTACAGCCAGGGCATAAATATTTGTTTCAATTGAATTATTTCCTAATAAACTTATTAAAAGATGTCCAGCAATTATATTTGCTGTGATCATACTCCCACTTTTTGATTGGCGAACTTTGTGACAGTAAATCCGAAGGTTTTTTGCGCTTTCAGCGCTCCCGCTACGTGATCACAAAACAACTGGTGAACTGTAGGGCGGGTAGGTCACTAATTGAGATGGAGGTTGGTGGCTACAACGGGATAATAAACCCGAGCGGAGGTGGAGTTAGCCGATGGGGCTGTTGTTTTAAGACGGAACGCTCGGGATTTGTTGTTTCGTGGAGTGTTGTTCCGAGAGCGGAATGTCAGGAGGGCACGAGGTGGGAGGACAGATTCGAGGGGGTGGTCACGAGGTGGCGGGTCGGTGGGCGGCAAACCGTCTGCGACGAGTCTGCAGTCTACGAGGATGAGCGACTCCGACGGGAACCCCATCGAAATCTCCGGCCCCCCGCTCATGCCGCCCGAGGAAGTCATCTGCCTCGGGGAAGTCGTCCTGGCGGCACTCCGGCGACACCAAGTGAAGTCCACCGCTCAGGTGATCCCCCTTGTCACCCCGCAGTACTTACCCACCGCTGCCCCAGTCGTTCACACCCTTTTCACTTCACATTGTACTACTGTAGGACATCTGATAAACTAAAACAAAGTAAATTTTTAACCTCGCTTGTGTGAAAAATCATCCAATCAGTGCACCCTCAAAGTTACCTGTACTGTGCAAAAAATAATAATAAATAAAACCCTTTCCAAACATTCACATTTTTTGGGGTCAGTAGATTCCAAATCCAACATTTTAATCCCCCTACATCTATTAAGAATTTCCAAGCATTTACAAATGTAAAAGCTATGAGTCTACTGAAAAAAAATTAACATATCTACCATCCCCTTAGCCAACCATGCTGAGTTCAAAACATTTTTCCAAAACTATTTTGGGAAAACGCAAAAAATCCCTGGATACGGAGCATGGAGACTAATTCCAATCGATTCAGCGTCCAATAATTAATGGAAAACACACACCCCTAAGTCGTCGAAAATGGGGAAAACAGTGGGAGTGGCGGGTAACAGACCTATTTCAATCGATTCAGGGTCCAAAATTTAGTGGAAAATGATACCCCACACGCCTAGGTAGCAGAAATCCCGAAAACACATATTCAAAATGGGTAATAAATACCCAATTTGACCCATTACTTCTTCCAGTGGGTGCCAATCGTTCTGGGACCCGTTTCATTGGATTCAGCGTCCAAAATTTAGTGGAAAATGACACCCTACTCGCCTAGATCTCCCAAAATCTCGAAAATTCATTTCGGCGGACGGACATCGACCTTTTTTGATCCAGACACCATGAAACGTCCAGAAAAAAATTTTGAGCCGAATCGGAGAGGTTGACCATTATCATGAAAACATAGGTTGATTATTCAAGGAATAACCAACCAACAGGGGGACATTTCATCGGAATTGCACTAGAAGGATACAGAGTCCAACAAAACTCGGAATCGGACCTTCCCCGTCAAGAGTTCTGATCATATCGATACCGAATCGACCCCTTGCCGGTCCGTGGAACCACTCGCAAATCAGCTATCAGCTCCATCCTTCCCGAAATCTCGATAACACATTCAAATGGGTAGGTAGATACCCATTTTGACCCGTAACCTCTTCAGATGGATGGAGATCTTTTTAACGCTCCTAATACATGTATATTGGAATTAAAATGCTGTATATGAGTGCCATTGGGAGATCTAACTGATTGACAATTCACTTACTAGAATCACTAAACAAATTAAGGCTTGCTTAAATAAAAAATTAAAAAAAAAAAAAAACGTAAAAATGCCATTTTTTAGTTTAGTTGCCAACATTTTACTTTTGAAACCTAGCAACCAACATTCATACTACCTAGTTGGCGAAAACCAAAAAAATACATGGTTTTGAGTGATGATGACTTTCCGCAAAGTGGATTCCCCCATTCCCCACATGTCGACGCCGGAAAGATCAATTTTCTTCCCTGGACACAAATTGAATATCCAATTAGCGACGATGCGGAGCCCAATTGGGGGCGCAATGGCGCCGGCAAGCTCCGCCGTCGAAATAACGGGGCCAAATTAAGACGCTGATGAGGTGAAGCCTGTAGCGCCACTATCGTCGCCCATACGCTCTTTGGACAAAAAATCGTAATGATCTGCATTCCAAAATCAAAAGTAGTGTTCGTCAATCAAAAGGAAAAAGGTCATCCAAGTTTGAGTTCAGCTTCAAGTTACCAAAACTGCATATTTCAATCTTAGCATCCAACATTAAAAATTAGTAAGCGAAAACAAAACGTTAGAAAATCAAAATTATGAACGATGGTGACATTTCCTTCCCCGCCGGTCGGCGCCGGTAAATGGTTTTGAATGATGATTGTTTTATAATGATTCGTCCCCAACTAAACGGATCTTTATCCTTATAACCCAAAGAGCAACTCTTACCAACAACAACATGGACGGTATTTTGACGGATACACTCCCACAACAATAATAATTTCCCCCACCATCCACAGTTCGACGCCGGCAAGGACCCGTATATTTCCTTCTCTAGACACTAATCACCCAATTGGCGACGGTGCGGAGGCCAATGTGGGGTACGGGAGCGCCGGCAAAAGCTCTGCTGTCCAAATTGCGGTGGTTTGACAGGAAGTAAACAATTTTGGTTAGAGTTTGAGCGGGGTAGGGGTCAAAATGTGCACTTCGAAAAATTGATTCTCGAGATTTCTGGTACCTAGGCGTGTGGGGTATCATTTTTCATTAAATTTTGGATCCTGAATCGATTGGAATTGGTCCGGGACCCGCCACACCCACTGTTTCCCCCATTTTGAAGAAATGAGTCTCCATGCGCCTGGTCCGAGGAATAACCAACCCCTTGTGTGAATGAATTTGCAGCGTTTTTCCATTCTAGGACTACCTTTGAGTTCCGTTTGGAAATATTGCTGTGTACAGTTTCTCATACTCGAAAAATAATGCTCTGTCAACTTCCTGCCTCCCGGAAAGTCTCTGGAAATGGAGGAACGGCGCTCAGACAGTTCCTGCTCTGACGCGTTCCCTTTCCACTTTCCGCCTCTTCAGCTCTCAGGTGGGGCACGGCAGTTCCCTTCACTTCACCCTCGCTCCGTTTCTTTTGTTAGCTCAGGTTGGCGAAGGGTGGAGAATCGATACGGAGAGGAAGCCTGGAACGAAGGAGAATGTGGACAAAGTGCAAAGTACATACCGGCGAGTGGCTGTCAAGAGGAAGAGGTTCGTGAGAGGTGCCAGGAAGTAAGCTGTGCCAAACTCGGTTTGACTGTTGTCAAACACTTCAGGATTGCTGCCTGGCTGACGGCTCAACTTCCTTGCTAGCTGCCTATACCCGGTTGACTCCAAGATGGCACTGTGGGGTGGATTCCACCCCTACCCCCTTTGATATGAGCCACTTCAATACCAGGAATCCCCCACACCCCTACGTGTTGCCAGCCACAGTGTGTTTCTGAAGTCTGTTGCACACCCGAATATGAAGCGACTGGCGGCAATCCATGGGTGGAAACCGTTGTCCGACTTTTGGTTGGTTGTTCCTTGAATAATCAACCTATGTTTTCCTGCAGGAGGTCAACCTCTCCAATAAGCCCAAAAATTTGACATATTCAAGGTCAAAAAACGCTGCAAATTCTTTATCGGGAGTTGGGCATTCCTCCGACCAGGCGCATGGAGACTCATTTTAATGGATTCAGCATCCAAAGTTTAGTGGAAACTGATCACCCTTACGCCTAGGTATTAGAAATCTCGAAAACATGCATTCGAAATAGGTCGATGGATACCCATTTTGACCCATACCCTCTTCCAGTGGGTGCCTATCGGTCCGGGACACGTCTCATTTTATTCGGCGTCCAAAATTTAGTAAAAAATGATGACCACACACGCCTAGATTGCCAAAAATCTCGAAAATCCATTGTTCGAAATGCACATTTTGGGCCGAATCAGAGAGATTGACCTTTATCATGAAAACAGGTTGGTTATTGATAACACTGAAAATTCATTCACAGGGGTTGGTTATTTTTCAATCATATTAGGTATGAGGTACCCATTTTAACTCAAACTTCCGCTCCAGAAGACGCTGTTCACATCATCCACAATTATACGTTTTGCGCCACGAAGTGCATCAGTGCATTTTGAAACTTGAACGAAACAGAAGATGTTATTAGTTTCACCTGTAACTTCCCTTCGTTACATCCCAAAGTGTCCCGTGTTCGCCCCAAAACAATTTTTTCCCTATAACTATAACCCAGTTTCAACGCCTGAGGTTGATCTTTCCACACCCTTAAGTATAAATTCCAATACCAAATGGACCGGTAGCTTTTTTTGGCAGTAGAATTTTTCTAAACATTTAAGATTCCGTACGGCGACTCATTCTGGCTCTCTAGTTCTCATTATGCTTCCCCCGAAGTGTTCCAATTGAAGGCAGGGTAGGGGTGAAAATGTGTATTTTTTAAATAAATTGAATGAGATTTTTGGTTAACTTCACTGAATTTTAGACGTTGAATCGATTGAGATGGGTTTTGAACCGGTTGACGCAAACAAAGATAGTTTATTGATGGAGGGTATTTTTAAAATGGTGGGGGGGGGGGTTTATTTTTGAAAAAAAAAAAGGTTATCAAATAGTGCAAAACGTACCACAATAAGTTGGTGTTGATTGCACAACTGTCCGCAATGAAACGTGAAAATGGAATTCCTCGTCAAAGATCGAGGAGATTTGCCTTCTAAAGAGTTTTTTTACTCACTGCTACGAAGGAAATAAAAAGGGTGGTCTATCAACTAGCTTCGAGAGCCCGTTGGAGTAATTGAAGTGAGCTATGGACCCTTATTGATCCGATCGTCTGACATTGTCTTCCGTGGGGGTGCGTACACATAAATTCCATCCCTTACAAGTTGATCAAACCATTCCGGTTCATCCGACTAGTTTCAGTTCAAATTTGCTGATGAAAAACTGCGCCTTCTCCCTTCAAGTTCATCAGCTGACGAGTTTATTTCGTCCCTCGATCAATGCAAAAGCCTGAAAAGCTCTTTTGTGACGCCGATAAAAATCACAAAGCACTCGCTCGGACAGAATTGATCGATCGGTGCCGGTAAAAGTGGAACACTTTATTATTTAAAATGCCTCTTGCTCCATACCCTTCGGAAACTTCGCCTCAAGGGGCCAAGTAAATTGAACAGCGAAGCCTTGCATTCTTTCAGAATCTCAAGCTCGCAACTGATGATTATCTATTAATACGTAGCTGCGTCTCCACATTTCTTCGCTGCACAAGTTAGTTGCTGAATAACTCACACGTATCATTAGGGGAAGCCCTTGTGAATGAAATAACACCGTACAGAGAACACCAAATAAACTTGGTATTTGTTCGTTCTTCGTAGTATTTTGCGTTGAAAAAACGCTGCAAATTTTACACACGGGTTGGTTATTCCTCGGACCAGGCGCATAGAGGCTTATTTCTTCAACATGGGGAAAATGGGGGAAACAATGGGTGTGGTGGGTCCCGGACCCACTCCTAACGATTTAGGGCCCAAAATTTAGTGGAAAATGATACCCCACACGCCTAGGTACCAGAAATCTCGAAAACACAGATGCAAAATGCGTTTTGACATGAAAACATGGGTTGATTATTCAAGGAATAACCAATAAAAATCCCTTCCGCCAAAGATATGAAGAAATTCGAGGGATAATAATAATACGATGAAACTGTGAAAGGATCACGAACAAGTGGGTGTATTCGTAAACATATTGATGCTATGCGTGGACGAATACAATGTATTGCACAAAACTATTGGGAAATGCCTTGCTCTGGAATAAAACCAGGAGTGCGGAGGTATACTTGGGATATAACCAACCCAGCCACACTAATAGGCTACAATGCTGAAGCCCTACCCTCGTGTGCCTATAAATTGCCCTGCAAGAGGCCCATTTCATCTTATCAGAAGGTCTTACGCCTCAATACTGCTACTGCCAAATTCAAAAATCTAAATTGACCAATATTGCGTCAATAGCCCAGATGGCGGCCATCAGTAGATGGGCACACTGATGAGGACAATTTCGGATACTTTACACTGCTTTTTGGCAAATTTCTGTATCGGTATGGTCTCCTCCCTGATTCCCACCTTGAGCTAATCCAGAGTGTAAGGTCAATGTTTAAAAACTTTTTACCTCAGGTGATGCTCAAATCGGGTGAGCGCGCAGGCCACCCCACATCCTCCTAACCCGAGGGAGACCATTCGCGCGTGGAATATTTGCCTCAGTTTGTCCAATGAAACACGAGCTGTATGAGCAACAGCTCCGTCCTATTGAAACAGGGGTATATCCTTCCAGTTAGACACTACACTGTCACCTTGGTAGGTTGAAGAAATCTCTGGTGAAGCCTTGGGTTTTAAATGCCCAGTGGCAGATATTTAGTTTGCCAACAGCTCCAGAATGATAGAAGTGGGCCTCGTTGCTAGGTACTAAAAAAGGTGATATTGTATGGGTTCGGTTCAGCATTTTCTGAAATCTTTTTCAGTCAGGGGGCATCAGTTCTTGAGCAATCATCATCCTGTAGAAATGATAAATCATAGAAAATCCTTCTTAGAATCGAATTGACACGCCAAAAGCACTTCTTACTGCACGGAAAATGCCGGATGACGAGCAACAGCTTCAGATCGCATGAAAAATCGCATTGTAAGCCTCTCACAATAAAGGGTGCCAAATGAAAAGACTTGATCCAACGCTTGTTGCTGTGTGCACATTTTGTCGAAACTCGCCCAGATCGTCTTGCCAATGCAGTAGAACCATAGGAAGATGATTAAAAGCCAGAATACACTGATGATCCATTTCCCTCGACATAGAATCATGGTCAAGGCCAACCCCTTTCATAACTATTCACCTCCTCTCCCAGAATCATTCCGCTCAATGTTGATACAATTTTGGTAAAGTCATAATGATGAAGTTCTTGAAATTAATGCATTTCGATTATTCTTTGAATAATCAACATTTGTGTTTTCATGCAATGAGTCATCCTCTCCAATTCGGCCCAAAAAAAATTTCTGGACGTTTCAAGGCGTCTAGATCAAAATTCGCCGTTCTCAAGTACACCGTCCACGTCGATTTTGGTATAAAAACAATTTTGTAGAAATTTGAGTCAGCGACCCGTTTCTGGCTCAAGTTGGTCCTCGTAACTTTTCTGCCCAATCAGACCGAATGGAGGGAGGGGGTTTGTGTTTTCAAAAAATTAATTTCCAAGATTTCTGGCGATCTAGGTGGGTGGGGTATTATTTTGGAGTGAATTTTAGGCACTGAATCCAATGAGAAAGGGCCCGGAACGATTGGTGCCCACCGGAAGAGGCTATAGGTCAAAATGGCTATCTATCTACCCATTTCGAATGTGTTTTCGAGTTTTCTGGTACCTAGGTGGGTGGGGTATCATTTTCCATTATATTTGGGACGCTGAATCAATTGGAGTGAATCCTTATGTACATGGTCCGAGGAATAACCAACCTCTGTGAAAGAATTTGCAGCGTTTTTTTCTTCTTCTTCATTATCCTCCAAATTTTGGACGCTTAATCCAAAGAAATGGGTCCGGGAATGATTGGCGCCCTCTTGATGAGGTTATGGGTCAATATGGAATGTGTGTTTTCAAGATTTCTGGTACATAATTAGTTTTTTTTTCTCATGTACAACCCTCATTGCGCTCAATGTTGAAAAAGAGAAGTGACTGGACAGAATGCTGACGCAGCACTGGAATGATTTGGGTCGGGGCCGAAGGGAGGAAAAGTTTGAATCAGAAGTGTCAAGACGCGCTCTTATCAGCCGGTTTCTAAGCGACTGACTCTATTCGAGTTCCACTCCGCTCGCTGAATGCTTTGACCGAATCCTTCCTTTCAGAAAGCGTCCCCTCGTGCCCAGAATATCAATCGTACCGCAAAACACACATACGTGCACGTGCGAGGCTCCTTTTAGAAGGCACCATATCATGACGAAAACCTTGGGTGGGCGAAAATCGTTACAGAGCCTCATTTCAATCGGTTCAATGTTTCTGGCTAACAAAAAATGTCTTCTGATTAGAATAAACTTGAGAATTGTCGTGAGTTCCAAATTGATAGTAGGTACCAAATTGATATTGTTTTCATTCGCAACCCCCCAAATACGGTCATATTCTCATATGATACCCCATACATTGCAAAAAATCTCGAAACCCCATTTATACACATTTTGACCACTACCCCACCAAAATTTGCACTGATAGGGTTGAGAAGTTTCAAGGACCAACTAGAGCCAGAAACAGGTCCCTGACCAAATTTTCAGAATTTTTAGAAATTTTCACCAAAGTCGGCGTGGATCTATGAGAAGTCTCCAGAGTAACTGGTGGTTCCGTACCCTCTAAATTAGAAAATCAAATAATATAGAAAATCTCTTTGAATACCAAAACAGGGAGACACAATGAAAATAACAGTTGACAATCAAAGTCAACGCACACATGCGAAAATCTCGATGCTCAATTATAGTAAACAAAATTTGTTTACTATAATTGAGCATCCAGATGGTGAAACAGTGTTGCCAACGCAACAACAACAATTTCCTCTTTCTTGCCTCTTCTCTGCCAGGCAGCTTATAGGTATGTTAGGTGGACCCTGGGTGCATTGCACAAGGTAAGACACCTCTGGGTTACCATGGACAAGTCGTGCCAACCATGTTTTACAAGAATTAATTGTATAGACCTGCTAAATGTAAATTTATGAACACTGGCATTTAGCGTGGAAGTGCTGAGGCTTTGAAGAAAATTGAGCGCCATTCTCGGTCAGAGGCAGTCGGTCAAAGGGGAAGTTGTTATCTTGGCATCACCCGCCTCTGACGTTTTCCCTGTCTCGTGTCTCTGGGTCCGCTGAATATTCCGAGCTGATATTACCGTGACAATTCTCGTGCGGGGGAACAGCATTGAAACGCTTATCAGCTGTGAGCGGTGTACGAAGGAAAGCAGTCGTTTCTGTTCAAGTACCTGCTCACAATCACGTAGCGGCGAAAGGAAGGCAGGAAACGGTTTTCCAGAGCTCGCGAGTCTCGTGCTGGCAGAAGTCGACCACGTCCACTGCATCGGTTGAAGACAATGTTAATAGCAGAACGGCACCTCTTTCAGCTCGATCTCCAATGATGTATACAAAACTGGATTCTCGGAACTGTCGTTCAACATACGATGATTCGCATAATGCACTCAAAAGGATACTCAGGTTTGCTGTTTCATTGTATTTCCGACGAGGTTTGTCAACTTCGCACGTGAAGAACCGTCAGCTCTGCTGGTTTCAGTTTCCGTCTGGAAAATTGAGTTGGGCGGGATGTAGAGGTCCAAAATCCATATCAATCGACCCTGCGTCTAAAATTCAGTGAACAAATCACACATTATCTATGTATCAAATTTCACCCTTACCCTGCCTCTTTTTCGGGCGGCCGGCCTGAAAGGTTTTGAGACCAACTGGAGCCTGATATGAAGGAACTCACTGACAAAAATTTCGGATTTTTACATGAATTCGAACAGACTGTGACAATGAAACCGAATTTTTTGGTAAAAACAGAGGGATAGGCCTGAGATGAGAACATTATTAAGGTATTTTTTAGAAATCACTTTAACCCTGATGGATGCCACCTTTCATGTTCTTCTTGACTAGACTGAGGCAGCGATTGAGCTTTCAATCGTTGGCTCTGCTGAGCGGTTTGACATTTTCCTGATGCTGGCCATGCTATTGGGGTGACATCCATATTGTTGTTGCCAGTCAGAAACAAGTGTCTTGAAGATAATTGATGTCGATAGTGTCTTCACAACTGGATCTGGGGAAGCCTTGACATCAAAACAGCAAAATAACGCTCAAATTCTCTCACATGGGTTGGTTATTCCTCGGACAAGGTGCATGGAGACCCATTTCTTCAACATGGGAAAATGGAAACAGTGGGTGTCGAAGGTTCCAAGCCATTCCAACCGATTCAGGGTTTAAAATATAGTGGAAAATGATACCCCACTCGCCTAGATCGCCAAAAATCTTGAAAATCCATTTTTGAAAAACGGCGCGGACGGTAGACGGCGTATGGCGGATGGACATTTGACTCTTTTGGTCTAGACACCTTGAAACGCCCATAACAAAATTTTGGACCGGTTGACCTTTTTTTATGAAAACATAAGTTGATTATCCAAGGAATAACCAACCAATAGACGCTTATTTATAGCAAGTACCTATGAAATTGCAATACAACTGTAGTAATGGTATAGGCCGTTGGGAGCGCTTCTGTCCTGAATGAGCTCTCCTCGGTGAAGGGTGTTCAGGGTTCAATGTTTGTTTATGGTCAAGTCGTACAGTACAAATAAACAAGAGTGAGTTGTTGCGTCGGTAAAGTAATCTGTTCATGATCCTTTTTCACCCTCGGAATAAGAAACACCACGTTATTTTTTGTTCAATTTATATTAGAGAGTATATATGCAAGCCACTAGCGGGTGACGTTGAACCTCTTACAAAGCGCCAACACCTCATCAGTAAACACGCCATGTGAACGTTGCCTGTTGCTGGTCAACCAACACGTCAATGCTCATCATTCCCACAATGGATTCTAATGGCAGCTCACGAGAAGAAATGAAAATCGTCAGCGGCGTCATGATGCTGAAGGAGGTAGATTCCAGAGCGGCTTTAGGGTGACCAGCAACAGGCCATGCTCAGATGGCCAATTTTCAGTCCTCATTACTAACGTCATCTCCAAGTCACAGGCAATGTATCAATCCACCCTTTGTTGGGAGGTTCAACGTCACCAGTTTCTTGCAACATCTCTACTGACACCGACCTGATGCTCTAATAAATATGCTGTTTGGATTTAAGGTTGAAGTGGAGACAAGTCGAGAGCTAACGTACGGCCACCTGGTGAGGGAGAGCCTGTCAGTGCTTCAGGGTCTCAAAGCAGAGGGTGTCACGGAGGAGTCGACCGTCGCTGTCGTGACGTACAACAGCCAGGAGGCTCACGTCACGATTCTCGCTTGCATCTTTCTTGGAGCTACAGTCGCTCCCCTCGACCCTTCACTGTCACCTGGTGAGTCCTCTCTCTATCTCTCTGCCAATGCAGTCGCAAAACCATCAAAGAGACTGGGAAATGTAGGGTCTGACAGTTATCACTCAATTGCTACAGTCTGCTGAAAGTGCGTCACATGTGCATAAAATGAGAATAACCTTGTATTTTTGTCTTCTTGAAGCCCACGGGGTTGAAAGAAACTAAATGTGATTAATTATTTATTTTCTTGGCGATCATGTCATGATCGAACCAAGAACATCACACTGACTCGAGAGGGTCAGTGAGTTTTCAGGGGTTGCGTAACGTGGTAGTTATACAACTTTCCTTGAAGCTTGATCATTGTATAATCGATAGCAATTGAACTAAATGATTTGTAAACCTTATCTTAAGAATATTATCAGGTCGAGTTCAGGAAGTTATGAAACGAAAATATCGTGAGAAAATTATTTTTTAGTTCAGTTTTCTCTGGAGTCCTGGAGTCAGCAACTTCTATTAATATGAACGTTGAAACGAAATGGATCGGAAACACGATTAGTAGGTAGCGCTTATTTAACGACTGTGAAGAGATTCGGGGACGGTGGTTTGGAGAATTGCCCAGATCGGATTCTGTAGCAAAGCGATGATAAGAGTTATCGATAAGGACCTGGCGTTCCCTCGAAGAAATACAACCCGATTCTATTCGTCGACTTCCAGCACTTCGGAAGCGCCCAGCGTAATTGACCTAGAAAGGGTTCAGAATTGACTCACTCTTCCTTGCCAAGTCGACCCTTTGGTCAACAGTTGTAGAAAAACGCTGCAAATGCATTACACTCGGGTTGGTTATTCCTCGGACCAGGCGCATGGAGACTCATTTCTTCAAAATGAGTAAAATGAGGAAGCCCAGAGGCTGTGGCGGGTCCCGGACCCATTTCAATCGATTCAGGGTCCAGAATTTAGTGGAAAATTATACCCCACACACCTAAGTACCAGAAATCTCGAAAACAAACATTCGAAATGGGCAGATAGGCACCCATTTTGACCCATAACCTCTTCCGGTGGGTGCGAATCGTTCCGGGACCCCTTTCATTGGATTCAGCGTTCAGAATTTAGTGAAAAATGATACCCCACACACCTAGATTGCAAAAAAATCCCTAAAATCCAATTATTATTATTATTATTTTTTTTTTAATGAAATAGTGTTTGAGAATTAGTCTGGCACCAACAGAAGGACCTGAGCGTTCTTTTATTATCCACTCTAGAATTACTAAAAGTTATCTACAAGGATGGCTACTATGTATTTACTTTGGGTGGAAAAAGACTATTTTCCGATACCTCCGTTTTGGTTGGTATTCCTTGAATAATCAATCCATGTTTTCATGTGAAAATTCAATCTCTTCTATTATGCCCAACATTTTTTTCTGGACGTTTCAAGGTGTCTAGATCAAAATTCGCAAATGTCCAAAAAATGGATTTTTGAGATTTTCGGAGTCTAAATTTTGGATGCTGAATCCAATGAGAACGATTGGAGCCCACTGGAAGAGGTTATGGGTCAAAATTGGTATCTATCTACCTATTTTGAATGTGGGTTTTGAGATTTCTAGTACCTAGGCGTGTGGGGTATCATTTTCCACCAAACCTTTGACGCTGAATCGATTGGAATGAGTCACTGTGCGCGTGGTCCGAGGAATAACCAACCTCTGTGAATGAATTTGCAGCGTTTTTTTAATTTTTACTACTATGTATTTAGCTGCAAAAATGAAACGATATTTATTATTTATACTTGAACGACGAAAAAAAAAAACTTCTTGAGAAGGAAACATTGATGTCTGGTAAAAACGTCATAGGGCAAACATCAATATTTGAGAAAAACGTAGGTACTCATTTTGAGTTTGCAGTTAGCGAGGGTATTTGCGAATACCTACTCGATACGTAACCGAGTATGTGAGAGTTGAGGGAGTGACAAAAGTGAAAGATAAATAGCGAGGGTACGATGGGTATCATTCACTAGTAGGGGCGACGGGAGGAGGTGGCCGGCAAGTGGGAAATAGGCTGAACAGAGGTCCCATGTGCCGGTTCGGGCTGCGATGAGGCGATAAATAACGATCTACCAGTACAAAGGTCAGCTGGAGTTTGCTCCTCTGTACATTACTTCCAACCCAACTACTCGGCCGGGAGATTCCACTTGGTACCAAAGGGGGGTGGATGTTGGATGATGGGCGCAGGGGGTGTATTCCTTATATTGCAGAATGATATGGCCAGGGCACAACCCTTGCTGTGATCACTAATTATGAGAGGATTAGCCTTACTCTGCAGTAGCTGACTTGACACTTAGGTCTTCACTTTGAATGAATGAGTATGTATGTTATGTACTGACTTACCTCCTTTCTGCTTTCTGCCTTGGTCATCTCTCAATGCCTTATAAACATTGTGCCAGCCTCCTGCAGCAGCCTTTGCTCTGTCATGTTACATAGTCTTTTGTACCAGTGTCAATCATTTCTCGTTGCAATTATGTAGAGTTATGTGAATAAAACTTTTAAATTTCATACATAACTGAGGAACCATAACTGGCGCAGTCAGTAAAACTCCCAAACTACAATATAAGGTAGCAGAGAAATCTCAAGATAGTTTGTCCAAGTTTGTGGCAAGAAAATTGTTGTGCAGGGGTCATTTTTTTACTAAATTTTGTACACTGAATGAATTGGAATGAGTCTGGAACACTCCAAAATCACTGTTTTCTCCCTTTTCTCTGCTCCTGGTCTGAGGAGTAACCAACCCCTGTGAAAGAATTTGCAGCATTTTTTGTTGTAGACATCATGAAACATCCAGAAATAAATTTTGGGGCCAATTGGAGATGGTCAACCCCCCTTTGACCTTCAGCATGAAAACATAGGTTGATTAAGAAATAACCAACCAAAAGCTGTGACATCCCGTAATGGTAGGCAGTTTTGTGAATACAGCCACAGCAGTAGTGGTTGTTTGTGATCTGCGCTGCGTAGGTTGCTACGGGCAATCAACAAATCCGATAGGTATAAAGTTCAACCACTGGATAAAGGAAAGTATCCGAGAAAAATGGAACAGTCAGACAGGGTTAATTGACTGACCCCTAAATAAATTGAAGGGCGTTCGACCTTACAGAACTCCCAAAGAGCCGGTGCCACATGAATAAGGGAGCGGGAGAGCCAATCCATTTCCAACTTTTCCTTGTTCCTATTCCTCTCGACTAACTCACTTTTAGGTCAGGACCTTTGGGAGAAATTGGATTTATTGAGTGGCCGTATCGAGGTGGTAGTGGTGTGGGTTGGGAGTAGGGTCTATTTTGGGGACATTAAATTGACTGACTGATCCTGTATAATTTATAATCTTCCCCCGATTGGATTGAAAATGACCGAATATACTTGGTTACAAGGTTCCAGCTATCCAACACACAACTGCTTAAGTATTCAGTACCATCGCCTAACTTTTCCTGTGAAAACGCTGTGAAAATGTCAATTTATTTAGGCATTATGAAGTGATCGACAATCACGGAAACATGAAGTTATTATTTATAGAATAATGAATTTCTTCATAAACGTCCATTAGGCTTGAAAATATTACTCGTTACAACACAAAAATTGATGCTAAAGTAAAAACAATATATTTCAACCGAAAGAACTTCTTTCTTGCCAACGAAGAACGATAGGTAAACAGGTATTATTTCGATCGACTGGCATTAGCCGGTTATGCTTCGTCCCTAGCGATTGTGAACCCATCAAACCGCGTAACATTGATCGTTTTTTTTTTTTCTTTCCAAAACACTGAGTGCTTTCCATTCACAAACGACTTAGCGTAAGTCACCGAAATAGGTCGCTTTAACGGGGTCATCGACGTTAGTCTCTTTCGGCCGCTAACACTTTTCCACTGTTTTAAGTCATTTGTTTTATTTACCTAACAAGACATCGCAAACGTTGGATTATCGATCACAAACATCCACCTGGCTTCTCCGAAAGTAATGGGAAGCCTTCAATAATAGATTGTGCGAAGAGTAATAACGTTTCTTCTTGATGACTTGAATTGATTGATTGATGATTATATTTAACAAACACGAACGGTTTTGGCCATAGGGCCTCTCATCTGCCTCCCCTAAAAAAGTTTTACAGCATTATTACATCCTCCAACATCAGAAGGAATGAAAATAATTACAATTTTAATAAGAAGAAAACAACGGATATTCGTGTGTACATAACCTTTCTATGGGTTGGACATAATTCAAAACCTCGGTCTAGGCGCATAGAGATTAATTTCTTCAACATGAGGAAAATGGGGGAAACAGTGGGTGTTGCGGGTCCCGGACCCATTCCAATAGATTGAGGTTCCAGAATTTAGTGGAAAATGATACCCCACACACCTAGATTGCAAATGCCGGAAATTGTTCCCTGACAAAAAATTTCAGGTTTTTAGGAAAATTTCTAATACCAAAGTCGGCGCGGATGGCGTACGGTGGACGGACATTTGCTAATTTTGATCTAGACGCCCTGAAACGTCCAGAAACAAATTCTGGGCCGAATCGGAGAGATTGAATTCTTGCATGAAAACAAAGGTAAACCAGGTGAAAACCAAAATAGAACAAGAAAATTAATTCTGAACAACAATTTTTGTTTTGTTGAATAATTGTATGGCCCCAGTATGTTGTACTGATACGAGATCGAAAGATCATAGGAACTTTTTAAATCAACATTGATTTGGGCTAGAAGCATTGTTAAAAGGTACATTTTCTGTTGCAAATGCGCTGTAGAATCTATTCCTTAAGCTGCTCCTTCGATATGTGCACCATGTTTGTCCTTCAACCAGTTTCCCAAAGACTGAGGCCCAGTTGTTGGGTAAGAATGATAGGTAAACTTCACAACCTTTATTGAACATTACACCATCGCCAACAAATGATTTCCTCCCAAACGGAGACCCAGTATGGATTATTCATTTGGATGTAGGGTAATGATGGTGACGTAAGATCGTTGAAAGCGATATACGTACTTCACACTTCCTAATGAATCAGGGCCTTGACGGAGTAATGGGTCGATAAAAAATGCCAACAGAGGCTGTTAACCTCACCTGGCACGGTTTGATTTGTTGGAGCAAAAGCTCTGAGCTTTGATTTCTTCGTTCATAATGAGCGAAAGCTTCAATGAAGCTTCACAAAAGCGCAAAAAGCTTCCCTCTGGATACCTTTGGAACATGGAAGAAGTCGTACAAAATGTTTTTGGTTAAAAATAAAATGATAAAACGCTGCAAATTCTTTCACACGGGTTGGTTATTCCTTGGACCAGGCGCATGGAGACTTATTTCCTCAACATGGGGAAAATAGGGGAAACAGTGGGTGTGGCGGGCCCCAAACCCATTCCATTTGATTCAGGGTCCAAAATTTAAGAAGGAAAATGGTACCCCACACGCCTGGGTGCCAGAAATCTCGAAAATACATTTTTCGAAATACACACTTTGACCCCTACCCCGCCCAAATTTGGTCCGATCGAGCTGGAAAGTTTTGAGGACCAACTAAAGCCGGGAACGGACCCCTGACCGAAATTTCAGATTTTTAGAAAATTTTCTACTACCGAAAACGGCGTACGGCGGACGGACATTTGACTTTTGGTTGGTTATTCCTCGAATAATCAACCTAATATGTTTTCATGATAATGGTCAACCTCTCCGATTTGGCTCAAAAATTTTTTCTGGACGTTTCATGATTTCTGATCAAAAAAGGTCAATGTCCGTCCGCCGTACGCCGTACGCTGTCCGCCGTACGCCGTCCATCGTCTGCGCCGTTTTTGGTAGTAGAAAATTTTCTAAAAATCTGAAATTTGGGTCAGGGGTCAGTTCCCAGCCGAGATGAGTCCTCGAAACTTTTCAGCCCGATCGGACCAAATTTGGAGGGGGTAGGGGTCAAAATGTGTTTTTTGAAAAATGGATTTTCGAGATTTTGGATGATTTAGGCAAGTGGGGTATAGTTTTCCACTAAATTTTGGACGCTGAATCCAATAAAATGGGTCCCAGAACAATTGGCACCCACTGGAAGAAGTTATGGGTCAAATTGGGTATTTATTACCCATTTTGAATATGTGTTTTCGGGATTTCTGCTACCTAGGCGTGTGGGGTATAGTTTTCCACTAAAGTTTGGACGCTGAATCCAATAAAATGGGTCCCAGAACGATTGGCACTCACTGGAAGAAGTAATGGGTCAAATTGGGTATTTATTACCCAATTTGATTATGTGTTTTCGGGATTTCTGGTGCCTAGGCGTGTGGGGTCTCATATTCCACTAAATTTTGGACGCTGAATTCAATGATGTGTATCCCAGAACGATTGGCACCCACCGGAAGAAGTTATGGGTCAAAATTGGTATGTATCCACCCATTTTGTATGTGTCAGGATTTCTGGTGCCTAGGCGTGTGGGGTATCATATTCCATTAAATTTTGGACCCTGAATCGATTGGAATGGGTCTGGGACCCGCCACACCCACTGTTTTCCCCATTCGAGGAATAACCAACCCGTGTGTAAGAATTTGCAGATTTTTTTTATCTAGACACTTTGAAACGTTCAGAACAAAATTTTGGGCCAAATCGGAGAAATTGACTTTTTGCATGAAAACATAGGTTGATTATTCAAGGAATAACCAACCAAAAATAAAATAATCGTTAGTTTTCAAATTGTCATATCGGAGAAACTTGCATTAAGCTTAGAATGAACTGTAATTTACTTTAAAGCAAGGTGAATTAATTGTAAAGGTGCAATGGTTAAAGATAGTAGTTTACCAATATACGTTGAGATTCCCCATGAAATTAGAATAGTTTTGGTCGTAATTTAGCCCAATTTTCCTCGCGATTTTATCTTCGTTATGGTGGAGTTGACCGATTGTCCCCGTCTGCTGAGAAGGGCATTCTTCAACCTCTTCATCATTCCGATTTGCATTACAAAACTGGGTCAATGAGCTAAACCAACTAACAATGTCTTACTGGTAACGTGACTTGAAATACATATCGTATATATCAGTCAAGCGTCAAGGAAGAAAAGTGTTAGGCGAAACAAGGCTTAGAATTTGAACGATGTCTTCCTTATGAATGGCTGTTAAAGAACTTTTTTTGATTAAAAGGGAAAAAGAGTGTTTCCCTTTCCGCCTCGATAAATTAACTACCCAGACGACTGTAAACGGGCAAATACCCCCAAGGGTCTAATGCAGAACGTCGAGTCAATAACCGTGATGAATATTCATGATTTAATATACAACTTCGACGGAATGAGAGGTTCAACACAGCGACCAATCGAGGAGATGAAAAAGTTGCAAATTATTTTACAAGTGTTGTAGGCAGGCTGCTAATTACTAATCGTAAAAGTGGTAACCGAAGAAGAAGGGTCTAATCCTTTCGGGCCTTTCATTCTTAATTACTCGAAAGTATTGATTTTGTTGAGAATCGACTACGCACTTAGGGGGATTCGCACAACTTTTGGTGAGGAATTCAACTGTGAATATTATCCCAAAGACATATGACACCAAAGTTCTCAGATATGCAAAATTGACTCTAAAACTTCGTTGTATCAATTAATTGGGGCCCTAAATTCGTATTAGACCCTTTTGGTTGGTTATTCCACGAATAATCAACCTATGTTTTAATGCAAAAAGTCAATCTCCAATTCGGACCAAAATTTTTATCTGGACGTTTCAAGGTGTCTAGATCAAAATTAGCAAATGTCCGTCCGCCGTACACCGTCCACGCCGATTTTGGTAATAGACAAATTTCTAAAAATCTGAAATTTTGGTCAGGGGCCCGTTTACTGCTCTAGTTGGTCCTCGACACCTTTCAGCCCGATCGGACCAAATTTAGGCGGGGTGGGGGTCAAAATGTGTATTTTGAAAAATGGATTTTTGAGATTTTTGGCAATCTAGGTGTGTGAGATATCATTTTCCACTAAATTCAGGACGCTGAATCCAATGAAAAGGATCCCGGAACGATTGGTGCCCTCTGGATGAGGCTATGGCCAGAATGGGTGCCTATCTACCCAATTCATGTGTGAATTCGAGATTTCTGGTACCTAGGCGTGTGGGGTATCATTTTCCACTTAATTTTGGACTGAATCGATCGGAATGTGCCGGGGACCCGGCACCCCCCCTTTTCCCTATGTTGAAAAAATGAGTCTCCATGCGCCTGGTCCGAGGAATAACCAACCCGTGTGTAAGAATTTGCAGCGTTTTTGACTAACAGTAACCCGTTCACAAGTGCGCTAAGTTACGAGGTCACCAGGTTATTGGTTGAACGAATAATTTGGTAGTGAAAATAGCGTTGGCTATGTGACAGGTAGGGCATTCAGAATACGCATGCGTATGATAACAACTATTGACGTAGACACTATTGGCATTATCTATTAATAGGTCCTAGGTACTACTTAATTGTCTCGTATTTTCACTCTGTAGCTTTTTGTGGAGAGTCTTAAGGGTAGGCGAATTCCAAACCTCTTTCCTAAGCTGAACTGCGGATAAAGAAAACAAGAATTGGCACTCGAGCGCTGATCAGACCGATTTTCCTCTCTCTATTTCGCTGACTTATCCTTACTCTTTTTACGTTCCTTTGTTCCCTGTTTTTCTTTCGACAGAGGAAATGGCAACTCTGCTGGACCTCGTGAAGCCGGTTCTCGTGTACACTGAGGGAGGTAAGACGATGCGGAAAGTGGAGGCGGCCCTCATGTACTTGAACTTTTCGCCTGTGATCGTCGTGTCTGCCCGACACAAGCATCCCTTTACCACCTTTCAAGTAAGAGCCTTATCTGGAAGGTACTCCCGATTCTCAATTATTCCCTAGTACAGTGTATAATAACGCTGTAAATTTTCCAAAATGTTTATTGTTCCTCTGAGCAGTAGTATGGGGAAAACAGCAAGTGTATAGGACTCGTTCCTACTGATTCAGAGTCCAAAATTTAGTGGAAAATCACTCAAATCTCTAAAAATTTCAAAACCATTTTTTGAAAATACCTACATTTCTACATTGACCTTCATCCGGTGAATAGCGTTCGATAATTTTCTACCACTGTCCTTTTCAGTAACAGAAAATGTTCAATTCTCCCTAAAAAATCATGAAAATCGAGTCAAAAAAACGCCTTAAACTCTTTCGCACGGGTTGGTTAGTCCTCGGACCAAGCGCATGGAGACTCATTTCAACCGATCCATAATCTCTTCCGATGGGCGTCAATCATTCCGGGACCCGTCTCATTGGATTCATCGTCCAAAATTTAGTGGAAAATGATACTCCACACGCCTAGATCGCCGAAAATCCATTTTTCGAAATACACATTTTGACTACTCCTACCCTAGATACTCCTTTTTATTAACAAATTTAAAGGGTTTTTTTCCTGTTAGGTTAGATAAAAACCTGTTTATTTCCTAAGGTCTGCTTGATATCTTTTTCAAGGCTTTTGTACGCATGCTTCCTGTAGCCGTATCTCCATTTTAAGGCTGCAGATACATCGACTCGTCAGTCTTCTGCAGTCTTCACCATTATGCTATTCTGTTATATAATTCTGTCCAACGGTCCCCCAATACCACGATCATCCCCAATCTCTTCCCCTCTCCGTCCTGTGTAATATTATAAAACCCAGGACTTCGGAAAATAGCCCAAAATGTCTTCTTTTTCTTCTTCAAAAAAAGGTTCTGAATAGACTTAGCTTGTAATCTAAGCTCCTTGTTTGATACCTGAGTGCGCCTCCTAAGAATAATATAATAATAATAATGAGAAAAATACAAAAAAAGTATACCAGTATTACTTTGTTCCATGTAATGTTAATAATTTTTATATTAATTAACTGTTCCTCTCAATAATGCAAAGGAATTATGTTTTTCAATTGTTGATTTATTTTCTACAATTTTCCAATAATTTATAGAATGGAGAATATTTTCTTTTCATATAATTATTCATTTTAAATGATTTTTCCAAAAGTTGTACAATGTAGAAGAATTTTTCTTTTTTAAACCATATCATTATTTTGATTCATATTAATGAGGTGTCTATTGTATATACTTTTAGCCTAGGTGAGTGGAAGAGAGAGCATTACAGCCCTAACTCTTCTAGGTTAATAAATAAACTATCTCAATCAATGAGGGTCATCGCTCATTACTAACATTTTGTATTTTCAATCCTCATCAAATTCGTAAAATTAATAATGAATAGTTGCTACATATTTTTCATGATGTTCTCCGAAACCATCTTGGAATTGGCAACCATAGTGTGCAACCATGAACCTGACAGTATAGTCATAATTTTTCTATGTGAAACATGAATGTGGGTTTCTCCTTAACACCCACCACCATGAATTATGCCTCCATCCCCCTGACTACCTCGTTGGTTCAACGCGTTTTGTCTGCGAAAGCTGTTGAGCATGGGTTTTCTTTGGTATTGAGGTTGGAAGGGCCCTTCAATGCACTATTATCTTATTTGGATGGCTGCTTGGAGCTAGATACCTACGTCTTCCCCTGCCCTGCCCAAAAGCCGTGCTTGCGAGTTACCCAATCAACACCCACTTAAAACTGAATATTCACGTCCATGCCAGCAGGCGGTTTTGTGCAATTATGAGCAAATTTTGCTTATGATTCAATCTACCTTGTCATTTTCTGCTTGCCTCTCTCTTTTTTCGATTCAATATTTGCACCTCATACTTAATTTGATCTTCCATAAAACCTAAATTAAGGTAATCGTTCAAATACATAAGATCAGTGATTAACGAGTTTCCCCGTTTCTTTTGAAGGCTCTTCACCAACCTACAGACCCTGAGTTCAAACCATCTGTGTCCAACCCGGAAGAGCACGTGGCCTTGATCCTGTTCACTTCAGGGACATCTGGACTTCCAAAAGGAGTCATGCTCACCGACCTCTACGTCATCAACCTAATTACACCTTTGTGAGTAATTGAAACGTTTTAGACGAGAGGGGAATGCATCAGAATTAGAGAGGTGCATGGAGAACTGTTACCTCTGGAACTGCAGTTCGAGTTCAAGCGCATAAGTGACTCAAATCTTCGCCATCCCATCCTTCTCCATACTATATCGTCAACGAAGCTTATTCCCACTCATTGGTCAAAAACAAGTACTTAATTGTGATGATTTCTCTCTACTAAATACTTATGATTCCTTGACGGTCAGCCAAATGTTGACGAAGATAAATTCTAATTTTATTGAATTATTTTGTATATGTATGAGATGTGTTATACGAGTATGGGAGTGTGTAGCGCTTCCAGTGTCTATATGTATGAATCATATTAAAAAGCCAGCCAAGACTTACTACGTGTTTTTGTGTGATCCACAGGCCAAAAAGAGGAGACATGTCCATGCTGCTTACGTCTCCCGTGTTCTGGTTGAGCGGCGTCGCCATCTTCCTCACTGCCATCGCCAATGGGCTTCGACTTGCGTTCTTACGAGGACCGGCGAAAGAGTCTGTTGTCATGAGCACGATTCACAACTACCGGGTTGGTATCATAGATGTCTCATACACACAGAGATAGCGACGGATAAATGCGAGCCTCCTGGCAAGAACGTTGGTGGTGCAGTTGTCTTAACCTGTTTTGTAGAGTTTTTCTTCGGGTAAATTAAAAATAACTCACGGGGAAATTGAGATAACCAACAGCTTGCTTCTACGCTGGAGGGGGATGTCAGACTGGGTACAAGGTTCGAGCTATCTTGAATCCGATCAGGTAAGCCGTTCTGCCCTGATCTTTGTCTTTATTCGAATTGCATTTCTGAGATGATGGACATCATTCAAGCCAAATATTTAGGCCGACGAGGGGGAAAAGCCAGACAGCTGGGGTAGATTCCAGAACCACAAGGACCATTTTGTACATCATGACAGATGTATCCAATCGATTCAACGTCCAAGTCGTCATAATACAGAAGACTGATCTGGCACCTTATTCTAACCAGCGTCGTACATACATGTATTGTATCTATTATGTATTAAATAGAAACGCTGCAAATTCTTTCACAGGGGTTGGTTATTCCTCGTATTAGGAGCATGGGGATTTACTCCAATCGATTCAGAGTCCAAAATCTAGAGGAAAATGATACTCCACACGCCTAGGTACTAGAAATCACGAGAACAAACATTCGAAATGGGTAGATAGATACCAGTTTTGACCCATAAACTCTTGCGGTGGCTGACAATCATTCCAGGACCCATTCCATTGGATTCAGCGTCCAAAATTTAGTGGAAAACGATACCCCAGACTCCTAGATCGCCAAAAATCGAGAACATTCATTTTTCAGAAAACACATTTTGACCCCTACCCCACCCAAATTTGGTCCGATCGGGCTGAAAAGTTTTGAGGACCAACTAAAGCCAAAAACGGGTCCCTGACCAAAATTTCAGATTTTTAGAAAAATTTCTACTACCAAAATCGGCATGGACGGCAGACGGCGGACGAACACACATTTTGTGACTCATCAGTCATTGCATTTTAAACACCGGTTGTCCCTGCTTCATTTCAGCCTCAGATCTGGTTCTCAGCTCCCTCAATGCTCCTCGGGATGCTTGCATCACCGAGCAAAGGGCAGTACGATCTGAGCTCTTTGATGATGGCAATGAGTGGAGGAGCTGCCCTGAGCGCTGACTCTGCGCTTCGCATTCAGAAAGAGGTTTTTCGGGGCAGGATCCCAGTTCTCCAAACGTACGGTACGTATACTGAGTAAATATAACTTAGCATAGGGTGCACCAAGATGCGATAGCCACCATAGGTTGATAGCCACACATAGCCCATAAAGGCCAACTAATTCGTGTCAAATTAGAAAATGAAAACTTGAAATATCAGGTTACAATGTAGGCAGAACCTCATGTACTTTTTCTCATTGCTTGCTCTCGTAACTATTTCAAACGAAGTTCATGGGTATCCTCTAGTATTATAGATCGTTATTGGATTCGACAAGTAGAGTTGATTGTCAAATATGTTCGTATTTTTGTGAGGTTTGTGTACCACTGATTCAGTAGGTGCGCCTATATTACAGGTATAATGCATTGCCAGACCCTTCCTTATTCCTTCTGCAAACTATTATCTCGGCATCGAACGCTAGGTTCAGCATCCTCTATCTACGTCGCACGAAAAGAGTCATCTTTTTACCAAGAATCGCAGATTTAGTTCAGAAGAGTCATCAGCATCCCTGTGAACATTCGTTCTTCTTGTTTTTCAAACCTGTCATCGTCGTGAAGCATCAGCCCCTACCTGACCTCATCTGAGTCCACCAGTCGCTGACGCGGTAACATGAGTGTCCGAACAAACGAGACGGTCAGACTGTTTTGGGACCCATTTCATTGGATTCAGCGCCCAAAATTTAGTGGAAAATTATATCCCACACGCCTAGATCGCCGAAAATCCATTTTTCGAAATACACATTTTGACCCCTACCCCGCCCGAATTTGGTCCGATCGGGCTGAAAAGTTTCGAGGACCAACTAGAGCCGGGATCGACCCCTGACCCAAATTTCGGATTTTCAGAAAATTCTCTACTACCAAAGTCGGCGTGGATGGCGAACGGACATCTGACTTTTTAATCTTGACACTTTGAAACGCCCAGAAAAAAATTTTGGGCCGAATCGGAGAGATTGACTTTTTGCATGATAACATAGGTTGATTATTCATGGAAGTAACCAACAAAAATGAACGGAGTTATTGCTCTTTGCTTTCAGGTATGACAGAATTGGGAGCGGTTACTCACAGTTTGCCTTCACTGAATAAACCTGGCTCAGTCGGTGTTCTAAAACCTGGCGTCAAGTGTAAAGTGAGCTACAATAATGTATTCTTCTTGCGTTTTAGTAGTTCTGCAGAATCACGACAATAAATTGATTTACTGAAAATAATTCTACTGAAAGTATTCTAACACTGCTACTTGAAGTTATCTTCAAGTACGCTCACTATTTTCGCACATTTGGTTTCTGCTCATTAATAAACTGAGCCCTGTGCACAAACTTCATTTGTCTGCTTTTGCCTTAAAATTGTTTGACGAAGTATCATTCAATCTGGCAGATAGCTGACCTGGAGGACGGACGCAACTTGGGTCCCGAACAAGAAGGAGAACTTTGCTTCAAAGCATCGTACATGATGAAAGGTTATATTAACAATCCTGAAGCCACTGATGCGTGTTTTGACGAAGATGGATGGTTCCACACTGGGGACGTTGGGTATTTTGATGAGGACGGCTTCATCTTCATTGTGGACAGAATCAAAGATCTCATCAAGTATCGCACTTACCAGGTTAGTGATCAAGTGGTTAAAGATAATACCCGTACCTCCAGATTCCCAACATCTGGGTGATGAGAAGTGATCATAAACTTAACCTACTCGTTCCATTAACCAACGCCAAAATGTATTCCAATTTGCGAGATTCTTACGCCACGTAACTACTGTCGTGCAACAGTACTCAATGTCACATTCTAGTGATTCGAGAAGCCTAACCTACTTAAATTAGCATACGCAATTACTTATTTAGCATTAGCAAACTGAATCAAACCGATCACAAAATGAATTAAACCTTATACCTTGTAATATTTAACTTGCTGTTAATTACAATTTTATTAAAATGCAAGTATTATTGACATTACACGTCTTGTGAATCTGCTTTATGTACAATGTGGCATTCCTCACAGGATGAAGAAAACTAGGAAGCACTGGTATTTTACTTCAGTTTGTAAATACTTTGTTCCAATTGGGAACATTTTGATCCAGTTTGCAAATGCTGTACATATCTTATGTGTGTGTATCAAAGTGCTGTTTTGATGGTTGGTTTTGTACTCAATTGAAACTATTTTTCACTGCTTTGCAGATCGCTCCTGCGGAACTTGAAAATGTGTTGAGGAACCACCCTGCGGTTAAGGACGTGGTGGTGTTTGGGGTTCCACACCCGGTTGACGGGGATCACCCAATGGCCTTTGTCGTGTCGAAACAGGCGGTCAAGGAGCAGCAGCTCCTGGATTTTGTTGCTGGTAAAAGATCCTGTTTCGCTTCTACTCATCATTACCTTTATTAACGCTGGAATGTTATTTAGGGAGTATAGGATAATGATAACATTGAAGAGGTTGCCAAAGGTTCGCGCATCTTCGAATTTAATGACGACTTCTGCTCAATTTGCTGCTGTTGGGATGGACGAAGGAGAAAAGGGAAATTTTACTCAAAGGCTCCGTTAATCTCATGGGAGCTTGAATCTCTGCAGCTTGATGGCTGCACACAAAAGGGATCAAAAATGTGATTGGCACCCTTCGGACGTGGCTATGAGTCATAAAGGGTACTTCCCCATGTATGTCGCAAGTAGGAGTTCGAGATTATTGGGTACCTAGGCGTGTGGGGTATCATTTTCCACTAAATTTTGGACCCTGAATCGATTGGAATGGGTCCGGGACCCACCACACCCACTGTTTTCCCATTTCCCCCTTGTTGAAGAAATGAGTCTTCATGCGTCTGGTCCGAGGAATAACTAACCCCTGCGAAAGAATTTGCAGCGTTTTTCCTCAAAACTGGTAGACTACTATGAAATTGCTTCCCAAACATTTGAGAAGGGGAATTTATGGAGAATTGGAAGGATAATCAAAGATCAAGGCCCACAAGAGGCGATGCCCCCATGCACCAGCCAATCACTTAAGTCCCTCCTCTCCCTCACCTAAGTTTCTCATTTGTCAATAGTTTAATTTTTAAACGATTTCCTCATTAGGATCACCTTGAACAATGAATTTCAGGTTTAATGCACTTATAGGTTTACTAACTTTCTATTCTGTGAATACAGATCGAGTTTCAGAGAAAAAACAGCTAAGAGGAGGAGTCAGGTTCGTCGAATTCATCCCTAAAACATCAACTGGGAAACCCAAGCGACGGGCTCTCCAAGTTCAATTTCTTGCCGAAATGCAAGGGATGAATATCATGTGAGTACCTCCTGCACCTAGTGAGAGCACTCACAGTTCTCATCACTTAATTTCTTATTCACTTCTAGAGCGGGGGATTCGCATCAGCTAGTGATATTGAAGTTTATGTTGCCATTTGCAAGAACGGACGGACAACAATAAAAACAACAATTAAGAAAAATCATGGTGGAGACAACTGTTGTGGATAGGAAACACGAGGAGTATTTTATTTCTGGGAATATTTCAAGGATGAAATCAAAAAGCTAACGGCATAAAATTGCTTGCTGATTGAAAAACTTGCTTTGGGATCAGTCAATGGCGCCTCTGGGACTAATTTCGGGTGCTCGACTATTATTTAGATTATTTTTGACCTTCTTGCAGGCTGACTTGGAAATAAATTCGATGCGGATAACCCTTTTTTGCGTAATATCAGTGGCACCTCAAACACACATTTGATACACACATACTCACTATCACTCCGGACTCGGACTCACTTCTCAGTGATTTATTCGCGCTTCTGCACCCGATAAAAGGCAGTTGTCCGATACACCACGTGCCACAGCAACCTTGACGATTCTCAGGAAATATATTATGAAACCCTTCCGAACCCGCTTCTTGCATCGGAGAATGGTTTTTTCGCTATTTGTATTCCGCGAGGTTCCCTGAAATCAGAGCTATACACCAGTATTCTGATCAATGATTCATTATGTGGTTATCCCATTTTCCAGAACTACACCATGATTCGTAAGCCAAGAATGAATGACCAAGAAGTCGTTATTAAAATTTCTAACCGAACAATAGGTGGTGTTTCAACGCCTGGTGGCAGTCATAGGGTGCTCATACCTTACGTATATGATGAATATGTACAAACTAGAACTTTTAAAATATCTAGAAATCCAAAAACTGTTTACATTGGGTGGAAGAAGCCAAACTGCTCGCATATCTGTTACTGATGGGATTTCTGGATTATTTCCAGAGAGGTGTGCATTACAGGGATATTTAGGTTTTGACAATATTGCATGTCACCTCCACTGGAATGACTTGAACAGTTGCATGAAGTCTCTTGGCACTTGTGACGATTTGGGTTTTCGCTACTATCACTACGTCGAGAGCTGTTGATCATACTGTCAAGAGGGGGAGAGCAGAAGCTGTCTGTCTGTAGATCGGTGCCTATGCTACTGAAGCAATCGTTCTTTTGTGATGAATCGAACTAGTGGGCCAAGGCTCAGCCAGTTCCCTGTAAGAAGAAACGCTTGCAGCTGGTGGATCTCCCTCACTTATCCCCAAATCCCCCTTACCTGCGATTGATTTGTTATTGTAAGAGAAGAAGCGATGGAAGGGCCAGAGAGTACTTCTACAGGGTAGCTCCAACCAGTTAATGGCGTTGGAGTAACTCCTTCCACTACATTTTCTCCTTCTTCTGAAAAGCCCGCTCAGTTTCCACGTTGGCCCCTTTACCACCAACATCCTGTAGCTGATTTAAGTCAGCGGTTGTGAAACCATGAGGCGAATTGATGAGTGGACCAACATGAGAGCAATTAATGAGGCGAGAGCGACCGATTCAGGTTTAGGGAGGCCAATACAAACTCCCATCCTTGGAGGGTGATCACGGAAGGAGATTAGTCCTTTTGATGCAAAAAAGCACGAGAGAATCACAATGCTGCAACTGAAAATTGCCTACCTAGTCCCTCAAAGTGCTTTGATAACTCGTCGGATTTGTGAACTAGCGCGGGAGTGGGAGACCTCAGAAGTTTGAGTTCAAAGGCTGACTTGACTCCCTCATTACGGTAGTCAAGAACTCCGTAGGTGGCGGAAAGGAAATTCTGAAACTATCACGAACCAGAGACAGGGTGGCTTGACGCGTTCTCCCTCCAAGCGGACCTTCTTTCTCCTTTTATCGTGGCTGAACACAACGCTACGAGAATTTCTTCTTTATCCTACATCATGTGTAGTGTACATTCGTATAGTTATAACCTGACTTGACCATTTAAGGCAAACCTAATGCAGGAAAACCACCTCGAGGAAGTTGACGTGGACATGCGTTGTCATTGTTGATCACATTTGAAGTTGGCATGAACTGTTACGTTTTCGACCCGTGTACATACAAACCCCTTATTTCCCACACTGTACATACAAACACGAGGGATCCCTGTACAGCATCATTTCACAATCTCCGAAGATGAATTTTGGCGAGGGTTCTAGTCTCTTCGACGCCTATTGCCATGAATTCCTGTCCACAAGAAGGTTATGGGCCCTCCTTGTTATCACTAACTTGTACCATCACTCTTGTTTCATGATTTGAAATAGGTAACTTACATTATCCTACCAAGATTAGCATTTTTTGTTCCTGAACACGTCACTCTCTTACTACTGTGTTCCATTCGCGATAAAGTCTAGTCATGAAGAGTCCTTGTCATCCTTCAAATATCACTGGAACCAGGACGAATTGATTTGGAAGTAGGTAATAATCATTGTGAAAACTTGCGTTGGTACATTGTAATGTGTAGGTTTCATTCAACTATCAAAATGGACAGTTATTTATTCGATTGTTTGTTTAATACTTCCTTATACTGAGCATTTTATCCATCCTCTTCAGAAGAGTCTACCTAAATGATAAGTAAGTACTGAAATGTTGATTGATAAATAGGCGTGTGAGTCTCAATATCTTGGGAATTCCAAGTTGAATAGCGAGTCAATTTTTCCTTAAACCGACCTATACTTTGGTGATATAAAAAATCTCCTTCTAATCATTATATGCCCACAAATATGCAGATTTGTACATAAATCAGTCAGTCAATCTGATTTCAGTTGGTTGACTATCTTCTTTTTTTGAAAATTGATTCAATAAAGCACTGGGTCATCTGATTTCATATTTGCAGTATTGACTCAAAGCATGACAGAATTGAGGTGAAACGGTAGAATGGAGATTAAACCATTTCTTCAAGGTCGTAGGTAAATGGCATTTTATTGGCCTAGGATCTCTTACAAATTATCCAATGCCCACATAATTCAGTTTCTGCATTAAATTGTGGATTGAAACTATCGCCTGACGTTTGTAGTGTGATTGAGTTGAGCACACTAAGCACATGGAAGGGATCCTTAATTGGTTGTAGAACTAGATAGGTACCTAGGTTTATAATTTTTCCTAGGGGTAGGTGAACGGAATTGGATTGATTCATTTCATCGAGACCAACGGCAGAAAGCTTGAGTAATTAATTTTTCTAAAAACTCCTCAAAATAACCCTTGCGGCAGATTTAATCAAATCGAGCACTATTCTTTGGATTTGATAATAATTGTTTAAAGGTGATGTCTTTGAGCTTGAAATTTGAAAAAAAAAAATAAATTCTACAAGGATAGTTGAATGATGATTGGTTACCATCGAGGGACTATTGAAATTAGAGGCACTAGATTGTGAATACGTCAATTTAGGACGGAAGAGACAAAACCAACCTACAGCCTTAGAATAAATCATATAAACTATTTATTATAAATAAATAAAAAATTAATGATTTTTACATAGCTCGTGTGAGAGCCTGCAAAATTTATAAGAAAAAGAGCACGGTAAAGGGAATATGACGATTCCCGGATTAATACTTCCTGTATCTGGGCGAATTTTTTTGGTGGATCGGGGGCTTAATCCGTATATAGCAGGTGCAAATGAATGAGGATCCATAGCTGGCAAACACTAGCACCTGGCAGGTAACGGATGAGCCGGTAGAGAAAACCTTGCTGAATAATAGTTTACTTTTTCATTCTTTCTTTTTTTTCTATTCAGCGCTCAAAAAGGTTTAGTCGAGGTAGCGATCGTTATCGCCGATACCTCGTTGATTTGGGGGGCAGGTGGATGGATATGTGGGCTTTATCTAGCTCGCTTTGGTCAACAAGGGTGAACGAATCTTCGATTCCCCAACGGTTCACTGTCGAGGGTCAAGACACCGAAATTCAACAAACAATTGATCAGAACGTAGGACTACGCCCAATAAGCTGTGGTATAAATTTCGTTTTTCCGCAAGGATTATTTTGAGGAGATTGTGAATTAATTTGTTTGGGTAGGAGCGCACCTAGAGTGAAATCATTAGTTATGGGCGGTAGAACTGGTAATGTCGCTTTGCGTATGATCCAAATCCTCGTGGTTAGTAGCCTTCATGTTTTCAGACTACCCTTGTGGGGGGGGTTAAGTCGAGTGCAGTCTAGAAATAATATGGAGGGCCTCAATTTTAGACTTTATGCGCATTTTTTTCTAGAGCAAGGAATGATAATAACGGGGACTATCAAACTTATTCAAAAGAGAAACATGATAGGGCTGATGATGCCCGACGAAAATTATCCAAACTCTGCGCTTTCCTCCGGTCATCTTGATGAGAGAATCACTTCAGTCCAATCTCGTCGTGTTGTTTTTAACGCTTCTGCATCTCGAAGGAGGTGGGAAAAAAAGAGAAGAAGACCCGCTCCCACGTCATCAGTCGACGAGGGAAAACTGACAGGACGAGCTCACTTGCTGAGGCAGAAGTCTCGTCTGGTAGGAGACCTCGAATCTCCAAGCAGAGCCGACAGGAGCCGAACGACCAACAAACCGACGCCGAGCCCCTCCTTTGTGCGGCAGTCAACTCTCCCTGCCACTATGTCCAAGCTAGGTACGTGCTGAGCTCAGCCTCGAGACGAGGATTCAGCTTCTAGTATGATATAGCGCTTTTTTCTCGTCCTTTTTTTTCGCTTTATGGCCAGCCTTATTGCCATGTTTTAATCGCACGCTTATTCATCTACTAGATGTTCTACCAGAGCCCTCAGCATACAGTAAGAAGCAAGAATTTTTATGTACAAGCAATATTAATCTCTTACTGTAAGCTAAACGTCAAGGAGAAAGCGATCTCTGGTCTTACAATCTACAGAACAAAGACGTGGAGTAAATTTTCTGATACACCTTTACGGAAGTGAAGAGTGAGTCTAGGAAACTGGAATTTATGCTGAGACATTATGGACTACAAATGATAAGTTCAGATATCGTGCGTCGTTGTTTTTCAAGATAAAAAGTTGAGATTTCGGTATAAATATTGCGACCATTTACAAAACGTACTCGATCAATTAACTTTCCATGAGAAAACTGTGAACTGATCAACGCAACTTCTTCCCATATTCCGTTCCATATTCAGTTTTCCTTGGAAGTGCTTCCAGCGGGCTGGAAGGAAGTTGTCGCTGAAATATCATCACAACTTTTCTTGTGGTGAACTGTTCCAAAGCGCGGGGATCAAATTTTTCCTTTCTGAACTGTATCTAGCGTATATAGTCCGTATTCCCGTGTCTTTAGGACGAAATATGGATATCATATAGATGATCCTCCGTGTCTTACCATTGTCATGGTCTGCTGGCCAGTCGACCCATATTTCTCATTCTAAAGCGTAGGTGCACCGAAATTTGGCCATTAGGCTCTTAAATGTGACCCGAACCTTCTTTGAAAAATGCTACCTAACCGAGTATGTTAAAGTTGTTTAATTGAGTTCAGGAATCCTGGCGTCTGTATGTCTGTCCGTTCCCAGCCATTTCCTCCCTCCTAGTCTAGTCGTCCATTCAATTAACTGCCTCAGCTATAATTTAGCAACCCAGGTGATCCCCTGCCAGAGTCCACGTATAATAGTACATAATGAGGTGTCTCAAGAGTCACAACACCACCGAGTTTACCCTTTCTTCTGTGCGACATAAAATACGGGAATAATGTCCGAACATGCATTGGATTTCCCAAATAGGAATCTCCTTTTTGAGCTCAGATTTTGATTCTATACTCAATTTGTGTAAACACAATCATTGTATGAAGTCTAATGAAAAATAATAAAATTCAAAACTGTATATAATGAAAAAACTTTTTTTAAAAAAATAATCCGCTCAATTAGCGTTTTAGGGGTTTTATCATTTTTCACTTGGATAGTATAATAATCCTTATTTTGTAGTTTTAATATTTTCTGAGAAAAAAAATCATTTTTCTTATCAAAATCATTTTACTCAATATGCTCCCGTAGGCTATTTCACCAGAGATTTTCTCTTTTTATATTTTTTAGTATGGCAGGATAACTCAATGGTGTTGATGTCCACCAGTGTAGGTATTTGCATGCAAATAGATGACCAAGCAACCAATAAGCATATTGCTGATTACCTACAACCGTAGTTTTATTTATTTTATTTTATTTTTTTCCAACTTAACTCTACAAAATATTTGGAGAGCATCCTACTGTCTTGGACTCACTGGTACTTGTCAATTAGAACCCCTCCCGAGGGTGACCTGTTTAATAGCACCGTAACCTTCCCGTTGGACAGCGATACATCGCACAGCGATATATACGATATATCGCAACGTAGCCTGCACCGACTTTAACATATTTCAGAATTATTTATTTATTTCAACGGTAATAACCATTTATGAAGAGGATATAAAAATTTTCAGTTCAGAACCCGAAAGAGGTTACCAATTTTTATACCCTATAAACAACATTAAAAATAGAGTTCAAATTAAAAAAAAAAAGTAGAAAAACATCTATAATAGAGAAAATATTCCAGGATTTGACAAAAAAAACTCAGTGTACAAAAGAAACATTTATTCAACAACATTATTATTTTCAAAAAACTCCACCTGGAACTCTTTAATATCCAAAAGTATTTCTTCAAATGGATCACTGCCACGTATTTTATGTAAGCATATTTCTTGGAATGATGCCACGTTCTTGTAGAAATTCAGCTGCAGTCTTCTCATCATGAACAGTCATGAACAACTTCCTGAGATTCCACATCGAAAAAATAAAAGGAAAATGGAAATAAATTAAAAACAGTGAAGTAAATGAAAAGCGATTCGCACAATTGACAACTGACAACAGCGTGGTAGCATAAACTAAAATTAACCGCTAACGTGGAGGTTATATATAGATCGATATATAGAAAATCGATTCATCACGCCATGTTTGGGATAGTTGGTTACCCTCGGGAGGGGGTCTAATTGACAAGTACCGACTCACCTATACAGACCTGCATGTAACTCATTCAGTTTAGAGCTGATTATATTTCTCTTCTTTCCTTGTACGCTTTTACCTTTCTGTACATGATAAACCACTGACCCTGATTGTAGTGGTTTTCCCTATTGTTTTTCTCCATTTTTATTAGCCTCCAATTAAATTGAATTTACGTATGTAGATGTGAACATGGTACACGTGGAAATACTGTGAGGCCAACACCCACCCAAGGGAATCGAGCTTCGTGTCCACTCAACACATACACACACTACACGAACGGGATACCAACCAGTCAAAAATGTGAGACACTATTTACACACAATACCACTGTTACACCCGTTTTGAGTAAAATTTTGTGCTCAGGTAACCTTACATTCCAATGTGGAACTTTATGGATGATTTCGGGGAACACGATTTTTATTTATACAGAAGTTGTGAAATGAATGAGTTACCAATAAAATTTAACCATGTGCGAGCGTCCCTTGAAATCTAACTGATTAGCATCCTCTCTAGGAGACTGAAGTTGCCCTAATTTACATTCAGGAGTCGTACTTTTAGGAGTTTCTCTCGTCTTCTGATCACTGGAAATGAGGCACATATTAAAATTACTTAACACAATTATTATTTTGTTGACTTTTGTGGCTAACGATCGATTGTCCCTATCTAGATTAATAAGTAACCAATTTTTTTAATTAACTCTGGGAGTGGTGAAGGGAGGGGAGGGGACACAGGGACACGATACGCTCACCTATTTACACTCTGCGTTGTCTTTGGGATCCCACAGGCAAAGATCTGTGACACCAAGAAGGCGGGAGTCACAGAAGAAACGACCCGCAAACAGACAACATCTCCTCCTTCACAGCCACTTCAAATGGTGCTCAACCTGATCAATGCTCCGTCAGTTGTCGCGGATCATCCACGCGCCTAAGGCCTTCCTACGAGGGAGACCACCCGATCGTGTGAGGTTGCGGCTTGAAGACGCCAATCAGATCCGCTGCTGTAGCCCGTCACCCAGGAGACGTTGCTGGTACGACGGGTACGTCGAGCGGCTCGTCCCACGTTTCCAGTACCGCTATGTAGAGTGGACGGACGTGTGAAGACGTCCGAGGAAGAACTTGGGCGTCCTTGACTCATATCACTCCAAAGCGTAGAGCAGGTGGTTCTCAACCCGAGCAGGGTCTCAACTCCTCTGTACCTACTTTGTTGCAAAGACCTCCTCAATCCAACTGCGGGGCGGGACGATGCCAGGGAGGTAACTCTAGGTGGAAACACTATCCTCACGTCATGTGCTTTCAGGGGATGTCATGCGCCTTCTAACACGACGTGATTTCATACAGAGAGCACGCTAATATCACGTTCAATCATCAGTTGTATGTTGACGGGCTCTGAAACGTGAACATAGTAATTTATTTACTGCTCCAGAGGAGCCAAAAGATGGTATTCTCGAGTAGTGATTCAGAATGGGAAGAATAAGTAGAATTAGAAATCAGGGTTAGTTCGGTCGCTGTTTGTCGGACGATGGAATACCGACAATGCTCATCTTTTACGTCGTACAAAAAGTCGTACCTCTTCTATTTCAATGAAAAGTTCTTCAGCTGTTTCAGTGAATGCACGATGTAGAAAAGAAAGCGGGGGCTGGTTGAAAGAGCAAACTTAAACTCACGTCACGCCGAGCTGTAGTTGTCCACACTTTGTATCACGTGATATGACGCGCGAGCCCCATGGCGTGAGAGCGTGAAAATCTTCAGTGTAGCTCCATGAGGACAAATCATTGTCTCTAAAACGTGAGAACTGTGAATACGGTTTTGGTTGGTTATTCCTTGAATAATAAACCTGTTTTTATGCAAAAAGTTAATCTCCCCGATTTGGCCAAAAAAATTGTTTCTGGACGTTTCAAGATGTCTAGAGCAAATGTCCATCCGCCGTCCAAGCCAATTTTGGTAGTAGACATTTTTCCAAAAATCTGAGATTTTGGTCAGGCTCTAGTTGGTCCTCAAAAATTTTCAGCCCCATCAAACCAAATTTGGGGGGGTCAAAATGTGTTTATCGAAAAATGAATTTTCAAGATTTTCTGTGGACATGGCGTGTGGGGTATCATTTTCCACTAAATGTTGGACACTGAATCCAATGAGACGGGTCCCGGAATGATTGGTGCTCACCGGTAGAGGCTATGGGTCAAAATGGGTATCTATCTACACATTTTGAATGTGGGTTTTCGAGATTTCTAGGTACCTAGGCGTGTGGGGTAACATTTTCCACTAAATGTTGGACCCTGAATCGATTGGAATAGGTCCGGGACCCGCCATACCCACTGTTTCCCCCATTTTCCCCATCTTGAAGAAATGAGTCTCCCTGCTCCTGGTCCGAGGATTCTTACGTGACTCTCCGTGATATCACGGGACGTGAGGGCAGTGTGTTTTCACCTTAGGTTGGGACGAGCCATTAGCAGCAGGGCATGGACCCGCGCTGAAAACGTTGATCTAAAACAAACCTAATCATCCCGAACGTCCTTCTGAAATTCTCTAAGCAGTGGATTCAGCATAGAACCGTCGGTCCGCTCGGATCCGGGATTTGAATTCCCACAATAGTAGTTATTAAGTGGTGTATCTTGACTAGACTGAATAGAGAGTACAAAAACTGGTACGAGTACAATGTTGCCACAAAACATCCAATTATAAAAACCCCAAATTATGGTAATTTTTTTTTCTTTTATCAGATTGATTTTTGTAGACTAGGTGCTATAGGTGTTCGTTTTGCTATGAATTCACCCTGAATTATAATCGTCGCCCCTCCTGCCCATGTTGAGGTGGAGGCCTCTAGTAGCTAGTTCTCTGGAATATAATGTCTAATTTATAGAGGTTGAGAACCACTGGTATAGAAGATTTCAATTTTGAGCAATTACGTTCATGCCTTATTACTTGTTATTTGTATAATTCAAATAAGTAGCTAAGGAAGAATAAAGATGTAACTAAAAAAAATTAAAGTACAACCTACAAGAACATTCTTGGAAATATGCAAACGAGGAGCTGACGGTCTCTTCAGGCGATTGTACAGCTTTCTCTTCCAATGAATAACCCAAATTCTAAATTTGTTAAAGACATTATTGACGCGACTTAGCGCAGATTGGGTCCTCAAATGACCCCCATATCCTTGAGAAACCGCCCGCGGTTTGGAAATGGTGTATGACAGAAGGAAATAAAAAGAAAATCTGATTCAACGAGAGAGTGAGGTAAATATGCCATAACTCATTGCATGAGCTGAATTTTTCTACTATTTTATCGAAAAATCTTCGTGAAAGTTCCCGGTGAAACCATTGAGGAGGCCCACGTTTACGTTTATCAGTGACAAGAATACAGCTGATTGAAAGACTGGTTGCAGTGTTTATTTACTTCAGCTAGAAAAAAATTGTGGCTATGCTGCGTTCACGCTGTTTAGGGTTTCATTCAAGCAATAAACTGGTAGATACCACACGCTCACAAATTGAACGCTTATACTTTCACGCAGGTACTACCAATACACTTGAATAATAAATTTTGCAATTCAACCTAGTAGAACGAGTGCAGTCTTGTATGTAGTGAAAATTAATGGCTAGAATTACAAAAGGCTGTTCGAAGAAGATTTCCTAGGTTAGCATGACAATTATCCCAGCATCTCCGCCACCCTGAAATTAGGTGACTTCCTTGAAGCTGCCGTACCGTGAAGTAAAGACTCCAAGCTGAATAAATACTGGTTCAGATTTTTCGAGTAAGTAAAAACCGAGCATGAAAGTTTTTACTTATAGTATAAAATAAAGTATAGATTTTTTGTTTCAGAAATCAGAACCAAGATTAGCGCGGATCTCTTTGGGCAGTCGAATCTTAGCAGCACGAAGTTTAGAAAGGAAAGAAAATTGCTTCACTAGTTGCATATACGCACAGAAGTTGCTTTACCAGATATTTTATTTTATTATTTAGGGTAAGTAATAGCTTTTCCACAGGGTGGTCCTTCACTTACCGGTGATGCTTGACGCGAAATATTCATGTTATGGGTTCATCTGAATGCGCAAGTGTCCTTTTTGGCTTGAAACGACGATTAGTGCGACCCCGTTTACCAGTTTTTGTTGTAATCAACCCGGCTGGAGGTAATTTTAAGATCAAGAGAGGGCCTCGAGAAAAAGTGATGTGATTATCCTCGAGATCACATCGAAGGTGATGTTGAATGAGTACCTGGGATTCGTGGAAATACTTATTTTTTAGATGCCCTTCTAGGTTTTCTTCTTTATTGTTATTTTGGCCTTTACCGCCAATGGAGGATTTGACGTAGATAATACAAATTTTATGGGTGAACAGCGAACAACTGATTTCTTTCCTCCTCATCTTTTCCGCTTTCTTGAGGAAACTATGATAAGTATAGATACAGATAATAATAGTGATGGTTCTTGTTATTAGATCACAAAAATGTTACCATTTCGAACTTGTCCATGTAATGGCCAAGAGCAGGAGCTAGGTGGCTAAGCCAGGAATATGTTTTCTTTGGATAATAAGCGATTGAATCCCATCACATGTTGAATTAGGACAACATCGCTTATACTAGAAGCACTAAGATGACGAGCTTAATTTATTTTATTCAAAAATTTGGCGATTTCATGAAAAAATACCTCTGTCCCGAAAATATTCGAACATTTAATTAAGAACAATTGCTCGTAACGTTGTGTGAAGTCACCTTTCTTTACTGAATATGTGCTAATCTAGATGTGTTTGAATGATGTCCTTGAATTGTATTCCATCGAAAATATAACGGAGGATCCCTTACCGGAGAGTGACTCGGGTGGATCATCCCACAAAGGACCACCTTGATAAATCTATTAAAGATGCAACATTCAGATTGAGCGAAATACATAACTGGTGATAACGTACAAAATCACACCTACTTATCTAATTATTGAGACAATACTTATTCCCGTTATACTCGTGAAATCCATTTGTAAAAGCAAAGTCATAGTTCAATACGTTACGTTAGTTCATATATTATCAAGACTCTGTTGATAAGTACTTTAACCTGAAGAAAAAAAATACAATAAAATACCCCTAATGAGCCGAGTAAACCCGTATCGGCTAAGTGCAATATCACGTGTAGAGAAATGATTAATACTGATTTGTAGACGAGAATAGTTATTAGTAAAAAGAAATAGGCAGGTAACGCTGCGCATATTTTGAGGAATGTCTTCATGAAGTTCCAGTCAAAAATTGTCAATTTTATTTTTTAAATGCTGATTAGAAATAAAGAGTATTTAAATTATTCTAATATATATCAACTTCCCAGTGGTCCAACATAAAAACTCCGCAATATCTACCCTTTTTAAAACGTTTTTTCTTATTTCTTCTATAATTTACTGGAGGTTCTGTCATTAAAAAAAAAAAAAAAAAATGCTGGGATATGCTGCTACTTGCTTGTGGTGCCCGGTGAAAACAGCATTTCTTTTTGGTTGCTTATTCCTTGAATAATCAACCAATGTTTTCATGCAAGAGGTCAACCTCTCCAATTCGGCTCAAATTTTTTTTAATTCACATAATTTTTTCTGGGCGTTCAAGGTGTCTAGATCAAAAACATAGGTTGATTATTCGAGGAATAACCAACCAAAAACCAAAATGTCCGACCGCCATACGCCGTCCGCGCCGTTTTTGGTAGTACAAAATTCTCTAAAAATCTAAAATTTGGGTCAGGGGTCTGTTCCTCGAAACTTTTCAGTCCGATCGGACCAAATTTGGGCGGGGTAGGGTCAAAATGTGTTTTTTGAAAAATGGATTTTCGAGTTTTTGGGCGATCTAGGCAAGTGTGGTATCATTTTCCACTAAATTTTGGACGCTGAATCCAATGAAATGGGTCCCAGATCGATTGGCACCCACTGAAAGAATTTATGGGTCAAAGTGGGTATATAATACCCATTTTGAATATGTGTTTTCGGGATTTTTACGCTATTGTTTTGTGTGCACCATTTAGCAGTACCCTATTTCTACGATGCCGTACATAACAACTACTTGTACAAAATATGTGCCTACTAGATACGGTGAGTTGGTAGATTTTTTGTTCACTGTTGAATGCGGTAACGCAGAATGGAAAGTGTCAATAATTGTACGTATGGTGAAAATTAAAATAAGTATTACATGAAATACGAATATAATTACTGATATATTTATATCAGTAGGGAATATTTAGTTTAACTTTAAAATCAACTTGGGATCAAAGAGCCTTTTCGGATTATTTTCAACAAAACAATCAATTCTTAAAATAAGTTTTTCCCATTTATGATTTTAATTAGATTGATTTTATGTTGTTGCAACTTTATTGAAACATTTCAAAAACTATTTTGAAAACTTAGAAAGACTTTATTTCAGAAATCTGAGGAAATTATTTTTGTTATTTTTTTATTTATATCATCCCCCAGCTTGGGAACCACTGTTCTAGAGGGAAAGAGTTTGTTCCCATTTTCAATATTCTTTCCACGTTGTTTCCGTATTTGGGCACATCAGAATTACTGAAGAACTTCTGATTCATGAAGGTGATTTTTAATATGACGTGAAACATATGCTAGAATATCGATTATCGGGATACCATCGTCTGACAAGCAGCTTGAGGAAATTGGAAAATACCCCTGCATGTCAGGTAATGTATACATACATGAAACTTTTTTTTTTTTTTTGTGAGGGTTGGTGAAATGCCTTACGCACTGACAATGAGGCTGGGATTCCTCATCCTTTGTGTGGGGCTCGCATCGCACCCACTAAAACACCCGTCCCTCTCTTCTTATGGGAATGAACTGTCCCGGTACTGCTTGCGGTATTACTTCGGGACAGCTCCCCTACTTGCCTGTTACGGCTTGATCTTCTGCTATTCTGTTTCCCTTAATCTTGGCGAGGCAGAGGACATTATGCATTTTCTGGGGCATTGTCCGGTCCTGGCTGAGTTTCGGGTTGCACAGTTCGGAGTGGCTAGGTTGACCCGCGACTCCATGATCGGAATGCTCAATGGTTTGAGCTGGCTCCCACTCGCGAGATTTTGCCAGGCTGCTTGGTCATATCGATCCGAGCTGGTTGCCCAGTTCAATTGGGACTGAGACCTCATCCTCGCCTATTAATTGGCAGCCGTGTGCTGTGTTTTCCTTGTTTTCATATTCTGTGTAGTCTTTGTCGCTCTTATTCGTTCACGATTAATTGTTTCCTTGTTATGTTCAAATGTAAAATTGTTTTTATTTATTTATTTGTAAGTGCAATATAATCTCGGCTCTACAAGCATAATAAGGGCTATGTGTTTCCTCAATAGGTTGGTGCATCCTCTGGCAGACGGGCATGGCCCATTGCCATACCGTGTTATTGTTTAAATGCGAATTTATTATTATTGTTGTTCAATTAAAATAAACACGTTTTCTATCTATCTTCTATCTATCTATTCTGTTTCCCATGCCCTGTCTCTTTCCTTAGCTTTCAGAACTTCTGTGACGAAGGTTGTCATAACCTCCCAGTTTCTCTCCATCATCTTCCCCACGATGGTGTCTGGGTCCAGACCACCTATTTCTCTTTGCAGTGTTTCCCATTGGGCTCTCCATTTCTGGCATAAAAAAAATGTATGATAGCTGTCGTCATTTCCATCGTGACATAGCACACAGGTGGGTTCTCTCGCATGGATGGGTCTCCATACATGAAACGTATGGAACTCAGGGCCGGTGAACGGGGAGGGGTAGGGGGGGGGGGGGGCGCTACAGCCCCGGGGCCCGGGCCCCCGGGGGGGCCAGATCCAGGGCCCTAGGTCTGGTTTAAAATACAAACCAGTGGTCTTTTTAAAATTATTTATTAATTATTATTTAATCTATTTAATCTAATTAATTATTAATTTTTTTTGTTTTTGAAAAGGTTTCAATTCAAACCATTTTGTATTTCTTCAATGAGTGCCTAAATTTGTGGTTTACTTAAATATGAAACAGCCTGAAAAGATAATTTATGGATGAATAAGTGAAAACAGGTCTAGATTACACCAAAATGAGTTATTTTATCTGTAATTCAACATTGTTCTCAGGGACTGGGGAGTATCCCTAGACCCCCGGTACCCCACACAAACAAAACGCCTTCATGCATACCATACCTAGGGGCCCGGATTAGGTCCAGCCCTGGGGCCCGCGATCGCTCTTGCCGGCCCTGATGGAACTCCCCTAATTGGTAATATTAACATTGTGGGTGAACATCGGGAAACGGGTGCGTTAGTGGACTTATTCGAGACACGATTAAAAGTGCTGCAAATTTGGGGGGGGGGGGGGGGAATTGGAGGGATTAACCTCTGGCGTAGAAAGCATTAGGTGATTACTTATGAAATAATTAACCAAAATGCAAGGGTTTTACTAATTACCTGATAATAATAATTATATCCGGATTCTTTCGATATTTGAGTCCAATTATCGATAATTTAAAATCTGATAGTATTATTGGTATCGATGACGTTTGGATGTACTTGTTTCACGTATTATCGATATTGGGCTTTCGATGTCTCATCTCCAAGCAACGGAAAGCACAGAAGCGGAACAATACCGTTGTTCGGTTTCCCTCGGCAACTTTCGTGTCGTGAGGCGGGGAGGTGACGAACCGAACAGTCGCGCAAGCGCCACAGCTGTTCAACTGAGCTATCGGCTTTTCGCAGTATTTCTGTGGTCGTCGTGTGTTCTGTTCGTGTGCTGTGCTGCCGTTTGTGCGCTGATTACAGTCCGGTGCCGGTGATATCTTCGTGACTGATTTCTCGCGTTTCTTCAGTGAGTCATCCCACTACTTGATTTATTCTCCTACATGTAACAAAATGTTTGGTCTCCACGTGGTCGTTGGTAAATATAGCTGATAACATGATCGATCGGGGGAAACAGGCCCTTATTGGTTTTTTTGTGATGCTCCCGTTGAAAGGCAACATTATCACGTCCCATCTTGCCATGAGCACATTTCTCTTGTCTTTATCAGCCGACTTCCCACCTTCCTGTATTGTTGGTCCGCGCTAAACTCGTGGAAAATCATCCATTATAGATCAATGGAACAATCGGTTCGCCGACCGTGTGGAGAGCATAAAACATTTAAATTCTGACCTGGATTCTAAAGGCTTCAGAAATTCGCTTTGTCAGTTGTAGAAGGGAAAGTGTTTCAAATGTCGTGAATCAAGACAAATTTGGCTTGCGTGCTCCCTTGTCCTTCTATTGCGGTTTTTGTATTACTACTTAAATTTACACGCCTTAGGTTGATCTCTCCGGCTTGCCCGAACATTTGACTATGCCTAATGATGCCTAGAGTCAAAACGCTGCAAATGATTCTGTAAGGATCTACTATTCTACGTACTTGAGTCTTCCTAGTATCAAAAACGGTATCCTTATAGGGCTTAGCTAAGTACTAGCTGCATATTTTGACAAACATAGCAATCCATATTTGTAAGTCTCAACCCATTTTCAAAATTTCTAGTACTGAATATAATATAGTAACTACAATAGGAAGGAGGACCTTGAGGATTGTCAGGATCTGAACACAACTGAACTTTGAACTCAACCTCATCTCGCCCCAACTGAGATTTTGAACCTTGAAAGATGATATTAAGAAGAAATTTTTTCCGAAAAAAGTATTTCGTGGAGATGTACAAGTTCTAGTCCAAAATGATGCATAATCTTCCAATCGAATGTGTACTTAGGCCAAATGGAGTCCGTACCGTTTATAATGGTCAGTCTCGCCGATCATATACATTGGATTATCAAATTAAAGGACAGGCTCCTCTGAAAAGATAAATTACCGCCAAATTCTTTAAATTTAGAGAACATAACTTTTAATACTTAGGTCTTGAGCATTTACAATAATAATAGTAGGGTATCTAATCCTAGTTTAAAGCATATTTTCATATTTAAATTATAAGGAAAAAATCAAATTAAATATTCCACTAAATAAGATGAATATTTACCTTTAAAAATAAATTTTAATATAAACCAAAAAAATTGAATCTTCATAATTGTATAACCGCAACTGCTGGCACAATTTTTAGTTACGAATATTTATTATAAATATAATTCATATTCATAAACAAATAAAATTAAAAACTAAGAGTTAAAAAAATATTATTTAAATATTAATATTTAATCTCGCCAAACTTATACCACTACACGCCAAACACCTACCACTACATCGATCCCCACTTCTCTCTGAATTCGACAGTTAGTAATTGTGGCCTCCATTTCATCGTTCTCCAGTTCAATGTCCTCTAATCCAAAACGATCAACTTATGGTTGGTTATTCCTTGAATAATCATCAGTTTTCATGCAAAAGGTCAATCTCTCCTCAATCAAAATGGATTTTTGGCAATCTAGGCGTGTGGGGTATCACTTTCTACTAATTTTTTGCGCTGAATCCAATGAAATGGGTCAAAAAGGGTATCTATCTATCCATTTTAAATATTTGTTTTCGAGATTTCTGACACTTGGACGTGTAGGGTATTATTTTCCACCAAGGTTTGGACCCTGAATCGATTGGAATGGGTCCCGGAACGATAGGCACCCTCTGGATGAGGCTATGGGTCAAAATGGGTACCTATCTACCCATTTCGATTGTTTTCGAGATTTCTGTCACCTATGCGTGTGGGGTATTATTTTCCATTAAATTTTGGACGCTGAATCGATTGGAATTGGTCCGGGACCCGCCAAACCCACTATTTCCCCCATTTTCTCCATGTTGAAGAAATGAGTCTTCATGCCCCTGGTCCGAGGAATAACCAACCCCTGTGTATGAATCAGCGTTTTCCTTTGGTACTTTTTCCGGAGTATCTTATACGCATTGATCAAACTACACAACAATGTTAACATCCTCTCAAGTTGTCGTATTTGTTCGAACTGTCGTTCACGGTCCGCTTCCTCATCGATCGGCATTCGGTTATTTACCCAAGTCAAGGCTGAACGTGGTGACTTCTTCACGACCATTTTTAACCCTTCACTTTCCTTCCTTTGATGTTCGAGACCGTGACCTATTTTCAGTGATTCGGCGTCCAGAAATTAGCGTTGGTTTTGGCTTTGGTATCTCGTTAATGAGCAAATGGAGAGAGTTGGTGGGTAAAATGTTGTGTCAGATATTTGCGTAGAGAGGTAAAATGAATTATGAGAAATGCAAAAACCCGATTTTAAAGCACTTCAATGAATTAACAGTGTGCGCAGTTCAAAATGGAGGGGCGGCAAAGCACCATACAGGGTGATTAATGGGTACGTCCTCAAAATTAAATAATCATAGAAATGAAACTTTCAGTTGTACAACCATTTCGCTGTAGGAAAGTACATGAAATTTCATGTCATGGAAATAACGTCCGTAAAATAATGTAGTCCTTCCAGCTCGTAGCTTGAAGTCGATTATAGAAGTTTTGGTGAACGCGCTTCAGAAAGGTGGAATTTGGTAGACGCACTCCAGTAAGGCTTCCTTAATGGACGCCACTTCCCTTCTGATAGCTGATAGACATGACAAGCTGCCACTTCTTTCAATGGGGATATGCTTTGAAACCTCGGACCTTGGACGAACCAAAAGATGCTATCAGAAGAGAAGTGGGGTTCATTGAAGAAGCTTTACTGGAGTGCGTCCACCAAAACTTCATGAATCTAATTCCAAGTTATTTAAGACCCAAAAGAATGTTGATTATTCGAGGAATAACCAATTCAAAAAAGTTCCGAATTCTTCCCCAATGGTTGATTATTCCTTAGTAGCAAGAAACCCATGTTGGTCACGGTCCCACCTCAATGGATTCAGCGTCCAAAATTTAAGAGAAAATGGTGCCTAATTACCAAAAAATCCCTAGAATCGAGTTTCACAGAACAGGTTTACCAATCTCTCCCCAAATTTAGGCCGATCGGGTAGAAAAGTTTTGAGGACCAATAGCTGGTAAGAGGTCACTGAATAAAATTTCAGATTTCTAGAAATTTTACATATTTGCCGCCGTCGATGGCGGACAGATATTTGGGTTTTGGTTGGTTATTCCTTGAATAATAAATTTGTTTTCATTTGTCGACCTCTACTCGTCCCAAAAACATTTGGGCATTTCAAGGTGTCTAGATCAAAATAAGCAAATGTCCTAATAGCTAATTTTTTACAAATCTGAAATTTTGGTCTGGGGCTCTGTGTCCAGCTCTAGTTGGTCCTCTTTTCAGTCGTAACTGAAAATTCAGTCATTTTGATCATTTCAGTCACATCTGACATTTTGGGCCTCGAAACTTTTTAACCCAATCGGAACATATTGGGGGGGTAAAATGTGTATTTCGACGAATGGATTTTAGATATTTTCGGCGATTTAGGCGTGTGGGGTATCATTTTCCACAAAATGTTGGACGCTGAATCGATTGGAATCTCTATGCTCCCGATCCCAGGAAAAACCATCTGCAGCGTTTTGAAATGGAAACTGTCGAATTTGGGCACCAATTGGAGAAGTTGACCTCTTCCCAATTACATAGGTTGATGATTGATGGAATAACATTCCCTCTATATACGCCTACGTTATCGAGCCAATCTCAAAAATAAATTTGTAATAAATAAATTTAATTGATAATTATTGTTGTCGACTATGTGATGAAGGTGTTCCAGGAATATTCTTCCATAATGGAATGCTTCCCGGTTTTCAAATCTGGGATAAGGTGGTTGCACACTGAGCCTTTTGTAATAATATACCTAAACTAATTATAATAATAATAATAATAATAATAATAATAATAATAATATAACCTAATTATAATGTATGTTTAGACACGCAGGTGCGAATATGAATGATTACCAGCACGTGATCTTATTTAAATTCATCGAACGAGAAAAACTACATAATTCATGCAGTTTTTAATGAGCAGAATTATTCGTTTGGATCTTCAATCGCCTCGCAAATAAGTTCGTTTCGTTGAATACCAGCAGGTGTGTCCTGCTTCAACGCGGTATTGTTGAATCGGTCCTTTCTAGTGACATGGTCACCTCGGCTGTGGAAGGGACGTGTCCGTTTAAAGTCTCTGGGGACGGTCGATGTTTTATGGACTGCTTGTAAGGGGCTCTCTAGGTACACATTACCTAGGTCACTCGGTACCTGTGTGCAGGTACTCGTCGGGGAAGCCCCCACCCCCCTCTCTTCCATGATCGTACTGGTCTAGATCCTGCACCTGCAGAACAAACGAGACGAGCAAAGCATTTTACTGAACAAAAGACTGAGATTTCTCAACTGGTGGTTCTCATCTCATCTCCATCTTTGGAGCAATGTCCGGAACATGGTGACTGTACTGACTCCAAACATGGATCTAGGTAAACCTAACGGTTCTGCAAAATTCAATGTCACTTTTCCAAATAGTTCGTCGAGTGTTAAAAAGTGGTGAATTCAGGTCATCAATTTTTATAGAAGCCGGAATTATATAGCATAGTCGCTGGAATTTCGATTCAGCCAACATGATGCTTCCATAGGATTCTGCTGGGTTCACGTTTTGAAATTGAAGTTTGTGTTTATTATTTCTTGAATGATCAGCCTGTGTTTTCATGTCAAAGGTCTACCCCCAAACTCAAACCAATGTTAGTACTCCTCCGTCTTACGTACTTTCTTTGGTGAAAAATCAGCTAAAAATTTGAAATTTTGGGTCAGGGACCTCTTTCCGGCGTTAGTTGGTCCCCGACTTTAGTCAGCCCGATCGTCCCCAATATAGGGAGGGTATGGGTAAAATGTGTTATTTGAAAAATGGATTTTCGAAATTTTTGGCGATCTACGCGTGTGGGGTATCATTTTCCAATAAATTTTGGACGCTGAATCCAATAAAACGGGCCCCGAAACGATTGGCACCCACCGGAAGAAGTTATGGGTCAAAATGGGTACAAATCTACCCATTTTGAATATGTGATATCAATATTTCGGGTACCTAGGCGTGCAAGGTATCATTTTCCTCTAAATTTTGGACGCTGAGTTCAAAGAAATGGGTCTTGGAACGATTGGCGCACTCTGGATGAGGTTATGGGTCCAAATGAGTACATATTTACCCATTTCGAATGTTTTCGAGATTTCTGGTACCTAGGTATGTAGCACTAAATTTCAGTCGCTAAATTTAGAGAGATAGAGTCTTGGGCCGATTGACACGCACTGGGAGTGGGTATGGGTCAAAATGAGTACCTACCTACCTATTGGATTCATTCCCAGACGCTCCGCATACACTGTGTTCCCATACATTTGCCCTAAGGAAAATTAAACCGTTGTGGTAGAATTTGCAGCGTTTTTTTCCCCCATATAATTGATGACAATTGCTGCTAGTTGCTGAAATCTGAGAAACCGTCCATCCCGTAAATAATTTGTTAGCGATGGGTGTTATATACAGAGCGCTGAAATGCATGTGGCTTGTTCGTTCGGAATTCCCGTTTGTTACAGATATACATCCAGCTTTGTAATTACATAAAATTTAATCCTGATGATACCACCAGTGATCGGATATACCCTTTAAGGGCACCCTATGGCCGATGCTGAATCATTCGGATCCTGTTCGATGAAGTTCAGCTGCATTCAGAATACATAATTACTATTTGGATGGGTGACCGCTGAATACATTTGTCATGGCGGTGAGGAAATGAGGACCCATGAGGGCGGCTGACCACGTCCACGACACCATTTTGGTAGTGGGACGTGAAGCTTCTGGTAAAAATGCCTGTTTTCTTCACTTTTCATTACCCTCGGAATATAGGTCACCAACTACTGAATGTTCTCGTGTGAGGCAGACGAATTTGAGACGATGGGAAGGAACTCGAGTCTAAACACTTATAATAACTAATGAATGGAATTCGCTGCCCCTTCAAGGCGGATCGTGTCGAACAACCTTCATCGTTGTGTGGGACTCAGCTAAAATTAGACACTACACCGAAAAAATATCACGCGCGTCCGTTCGAATCGTGCTCTTGCACTATCAATATTATTATTGCGTGTTGTCTTCAGGATCAAATTGGTGCGATACGAATGTGCCCTTCCAAAACTCCAGTGTGTAACACCCAATCCAGTGCAGTTGCGACATTGGCAGCTCTTGCTCTGATCGTCAAAGTTAATTGAGGTGAAATGGAACAGTGCTGAGCTATCAATATGCGGACGAGACAAATCTCATCTACTTCTCCACATCAAATGATTATATTTAAAAACGCAACAAAGTCATTCAGACGGATTAGTTATTCCACGGACCAGGCGCATGGAGACTCATTTCTTCAACATGGGAAAAATGGGTGTTAAGGGTCCCGAACCCATTCCAATCGATTCACGGTCCAAAATTTTGTGGAAAATGATACCCCACACGCCTAGGTACCAGAAATCTCGAAAACACTTATTCAAAATGGGTAAATAGGCACCCATTTTGACCCATAACTTCTTCCGGGGGGTGCAAATAGTTCTGGGACCCATTTCAGTGGATTCAGCGTCCAAAATTTAGTGGGTGGTACACCACACGCCAAGATCGCTAAAAATCTTGAAAATCAATTTTTTTAAAAACGCATTTTGACCCCTACCCCGCCCAACTTTGGTTCGATCGGGCTGAAAAGTTTCGAGGACCAACTAGATCCGAGAACAGACCCTGACCCAATTTTCAGATTTTAAAAATTTTTCTACTGCCAAAGTCGGCGTGGACGGCGTACGGCCATTTGACTTTTTTGATGTAGACACCTTGAAACGCCCAGAAAAAAAAATTTAGCCCGAATCGGAGAGATTGACTTTTTGCATGAAAACATAGGTTGATCATTCAAGGATTAACCAACCAGAATGGTGGCATCAAAAAAAGCATCTTCTTATCAATATGTACCGAGATGGAAATTCATACATTCAGCGAAAACCGCCGTGGAGGTTTTTTTACTCCACGGGCCATATCACTTGTTATATTTTCAAACCAAGGTTTCATTAAGTACCTAGCATTATCGCAGCAAAGCAGTCAAGGGAAGCAGAAAAACTAATGTTCATCTCACTTCCGTGATGCCGATCTATCTTTTTGTAGTTCCGTGAGTCCAACACGCTTTTATCATTTCCTCCCGTATGGAACTGGCGACCATTGCGAATTCCGGCCTTTTATTCGGCCAATAATTGATCTAACTAAAATATAATTGACTCCTTTCTATTCTCTGTGTATATGTACGCACTTCACAAAAAGGAACCTATCAGAATAGGATAATGTATGATAAAAATACATTCAAGGACTGTAGTGGAGTAGTTTCTGTTAGTAGAATCTTAATAGTTCTTTGAATAGACCTTCATAGAACTTCAAGTAGTGAAACGGAGAACCAAAAATTAGGGATCCAGGGTCCAAAATTAAGTGAAAAATGATACCCCACACGCCTACCTACCAGAAATCTCGAAAACAGGCATTCGAAATGGGTGGATAAGTACCCATTTTCACCCATAACCTCTTCCAGTGGGTGCCAATCATTCTGGGACCATTTTCATTGGATTCAGCGTCCATAATTTAGTGGAAAATGATACCCCACACGCCTAGGTACCAGAAATATCGAACACAGACATTCGAAATGTGTAGATATGTACCTATTTTGACCCATAACCACATCCAGAGGGCACCAATCGTTCCGGGAACCATTTTATTGGATTCATCGTCGGTTTAGTGGGAAATAATACCCACACCAGAACGCCAAAGATCTCAAAACCCATTTTTCAAAATACACATTTTGACCCCTACCCCGTCCAAATTTGGTCTGATCGGGCTGAAATGTTCGAGGACCAACTGGAGCCGGGAACAGACCCTTGACCCAAATTTCAGATTTTTAGAAAATTGTCTACCCAATGATTCGCAGCGCAACACGACTGATTGAAGCGCTAATGTCTGGCACCAAAATCTGACACAAAAAAAAATGTTTGTTACACATGGTTATGATATAGTCTGTCCAAGTGAGCATTGATTTTTGCGCCATTCAAAATGGCCTTTGGTGGTAGTTCTCTAGTTTGATACCCATTATCTGAGTTCCTGTTTGAGATAACGGTTCCGGATTTTTTTGCAACCTAATTGCAAAAAAATTAATTTGTGGTAAATGCATTTCGATATGCGTGATGAACCGAAGTTAGATTTATTACTATGCAGGCACCTATTCTAGGTAACTTACCTCTTAGACTTGATAGAGGGAATATATGAGAAAAACTCTCAATTGTGCTCAACGATCGACACAACAGGATGTGAGATTTCAACGAGTGCCCGGGATTTTTGTTTTTCTTTTACCATCCATTCTTCTGTTCGCTCAATTCTAAAGTTATAAGTTAATAGCGGGTAGTGCTAACTATTTTACTCTTGAAGGTATTTTAAACTTGTCACAACTTACTAATGACACCCCCACCCACTCGTCGTTGTCACTTGCCAACACCATCCTTCATTATTCATTGCTCAATCACGTACACGAGGAACAGCTCCATAAAATTACTCTCCCGACTGAAAAATATGGAACGAAGCTCGTGTATGAAGGAAAAAAACGGCTTCTCAAGGTTGAGAAGAGTTTTTTAGAGGAGTCTATTGTGTCAGAAGATTTCAACAATGCGCTTACTTAGAACGAGGCCAACGCTTGGAGAACAAAACCGAGATGGGACATCTGTGACGCCCTGGACCGCAAAGACCGAGTGCAAATCATTCGCCACTTATCATTTGGGGCAACAACTTGAAAACGTCCTCAATGCGCTGAAATTGTCTTGTAACAATCATAAAATCCAAGCTTATCCAACTATAGTCAATATCTACTGCGTGACATCAATTACATGGTTTTCCGGAAGGATTGGGTTCAGTTCTGTGGAATACGCTTTTGTTAGTGATTTTCTCTGGCGTACAAAAACCATCTATCCGAATACATTCGAACATGAACAGAATTGTTGTAAAAGGCCATACTGAACTGGCTTCCAATTTCCTACTCGCCAGAGAGAACTGGCAAGCGACCTGAAAACTAGCGTTTCTTAGTTGGTTAATCTCCTTTCATTACCTTCTACTTTGTTGCTTTTTCCTTATTAAACTACGTAATATAGTTACAAACACTTAGTGCGTCCTTCACCGAATTTTCCTCCATCGTGGAGCTTGAATAGGTAGATTTTGAGGTGTCACAGAATGGAACGCACAAAACCAATCAATTTAAAAGTCCGAAATAATGCGTTCCTATCACCACATTTCTACGGGCTATATGTGGTTGATGTGGATTAATGCGCGTGATTTTGCGAAAGAATATAAAGAGTATAAAATACTAGGGGTCAAAATGTGTGTTTCGAAAAATGGATTTTGAGATTTTTGGCGATCTAGGCAAGAGGGGTATCATTTTCCACTAAATTGTTGACCCTGAATCGATTATAATGGGTCCGGGACCCGCCACACCCACTGTTTCCCCATTTTCCCCATGTTGAAGAAATGAGTCTCCATGCGCCTGGTCCGAGGAATAACTGTGAAAGGATTTGCAGCGTTTTTTAGAAAAATTGTTACTGCCGGATCCCACACTTACCAGCGGACGGAGCCGGACGTTCTTAGTAGCAGTATTTTGAATATTGTTGATAGCTAAAAAGCTCGTAAACTTTGTGTTGATCGACTGTAGAATGAGTGTGAACGGCAATTTTACTGGTGAGCACAGCTGCTCATATCTTACAGCGAGATAAACAAATCTTTAAAAGTCCACTGTAATCACTGAGAAACGCTGAAGTGTTCGGTTTTAGTGGCTTTATCATCCGACTGTCGTTTGAAAGAGTACCTACAGTGCGAGGGCCTCAGCTTCGTCGCCTTTATTTAACTATACTTTTTACCAACAATATATTGAAGGTTCGTCTGTCCTTTCTCTATTTACACTAGTTTTTCCAAATACCCAATTTGTTTCTGCTCGCTCAACAAGAGAATTCAGGCGTATGGAGACTAATTTCTTCAACATGGGAAAATGCGGGAACAGTGGGTGTTCAGAACCCATTTCAATCGATTCAGGGTCCAAAATTTATTTAGGATTTGCAGTGGGTAGATACATACCCCTTTTGACCCATAACCTTTTCCAATGGGTGCCAATCGTTCTGGGACCCATTTCATTCGATTTAGCGTCCAAAATTTAGTGGAAAATGATACCCCACACGGCTAACTACCAGAAATCTCGAAAACACTTATTCAAAATGGGTAGATATGTACACATTTTGACCCATAGCTTCTTCCGGTGAGCGCCAATCTTTCCGGGACCCATTTCGTAGGATTCAGCGTCCAACGTTTATTGGAAAATGATACCCCACACGCCTAGATTGCCAAAAACCTCGATTGTAATATTACACATTTTGACCTCGCCTAAATTCGGTCTGAAATGTTCCGAGGACCAACTGGAGCCAGAAACAGGTACCTGACCAAAATTTCAGATTTTAACAAAATTTTCTACTACCTAGATCAAGGTATAACCAACCGAAACAGGTGTTGATCGACTAGTTTTCAATGGAAACATTGTCGTGCTGAGCACTGGACGTTCGACCTTCTTGTCCCTCAGGGCGGAACAGGACTCCGTTTGGTTCCCTCATTAGTTTGCGACTTCGGCATAAGAAAATTACAGGACTCTGTCCCACCTGAATCGGCTATGCAAAAATGAGAGACTAGTGACTAACGGTATGTACCGAGTGGAGAGCTAACCTCTCGCAATCTTCGAAGAAAAAGACTGGGTGTATGCGGAGAGCAAGGATGTAGCCAACAGAGTGAACAGCAAGGAGCAAGGAGTGAATATTTGACATTTTGTTTGGTTATTCCTTGAATAATCAACCTGGGGACCCGCCACACCCTCTTTTTCCCCCATTTTTCCCATGTTGAAGAAATGAGTCTTCATGCGCCTGGTCCGTGGAATAACTAACTCGTGTGAAAGAATTTGCAGCGTTTTTCATTTGAAAATGAGTCATGGACGCAACGACGCACTTCCTCCTAAACACATCACTACGTACGTGGTATTTAACAGAATCGGGTAGGAACTCACCTAATCAATCGATCGCGAACGTTCACGGTGAATTTTACCATCTGTTCGTCGAACTGCAAGATGGCCCTTCCAAGTTCAGGGTCAACAGTGGGAATCAACAGTTTTGAATATTTGCCAGACAAAATCCAAGGCAACCTAACTATGAAGAGGACGTATTTTATCCTTCACCCAATCGTGTTTGAGGTTTCGTTTGTCTCACACCAGCATCCTTGTCAGCACTTTTCGGATATCTGGACAAAAACGTCCATTCTAGATACGGTGTTCGATTCGCTCAGATCAAATTAAAATCGGTCCCTTCTAATTCCCACTTGATGGAGTCCTCAAGAAGTGTTGAACAATGGCTGAGCCTCTCAGTCATCAAGGAGCCAGATAGAGTCCTCCTATGCCTCCCATCCCTCAGTAGAGAGGGAAGCCTACCAAACCTTCAGACGGTTTGTATTTCCTACGAGAGCAATCCAGTTATCTCAAAGTTTGTACATCGATGGCTTCCTGCATAAAAAACGTTTCTCTAAAGGAGAAAAAACCCTGCAAATTTTTTTTTATAGAGGTTGGCTATTCCTCGGATCAGGAGCATGGAAAAAATGGGGGAGAATAGTAAGTGTGGAGTGTACCAGACTCATCGATTCGGCGTCCAGCATTTAGTTGAAAATGATACCTTACACAGCTACTTATACGAAATCTTGAAACTCCTCTTTCAAAATATGTAGGCAGGCGCCCATTTTGACCCGTACCCACCTCTGGGGGGCACCAAACGGTCCGTGACCCATTTAATTGGATTTAGCGTCCAAAATTTAGTGCAAATGATACTCCACACGCCTAGGAGTGGGCGAACATGGTACCTTTTTTTCTATTCTAGACATCAAGAAAATGTCCAGAAAAAAATGTTGGGCTGATCGGAGATTGCCGCCATTCCGCGAGGGGCCTGGAACCAATCGGAATTTTAGTTATGGTCTTCCTCTCAATCATTTATGGCGAACGGTATTCGTAATATTTTGTACGCCACAACTTATACTACAACCGTGACGGTGCGGTCGGTCGTTATTCATTATCCGCTCCTAATTATTTTTTGAACTTAATCGAAAAGACTGAACTGAGTCATGGGTGTCGAGTATATGGAGCTCACCTGCCTGAAATAGGGGCCTCGCTATTCCTTATTGATTGAGCCTGAGACAGGGTGCCAAAACCTGATCCTAGAGTAACAGACTGTATTACACCGTCTCCTAGGGCTTCCCGCTTCCGAGGCTTGGCAGAATCCTGAAGCTGTCATGTGAGTGTCGTGCAAAAAGCTAAGGTAGGCAGTGTAACTGCGTTAGAGAGAGGGTCAACTACTGCTCATTGCCCACTGCACCAGATATGTTAGGTAAGGCCTTCTCTCTAATGTAATTACATTGCCCAACGGGACCCTATGCATTCACATGCTAGTGTATATTAGGAATGGGGCCGCTAATATCTACTGGATAATCATCACGCTTTTAGCAATGATGAACATGCCGTGAACCACGTTCCATTTGTCGTGAAGGGCAACGTAAAATTTAATTAATTGAGATGGCAGACAACAACTTATTCATTTATTAACAAAAACGCTGCAAATTCTTGCACAGTGGTTGGTTATTCCTCGCACCAGGCGCATCGAGACTGGAAATAGATTCAGCGTCCATATCTCTTCTGGTGGGCGCCAATAGTTTCGGGACCAGTCTCATTGGATTCAGCGTCCAAAATTTAGTGGAAAATAATACCCCACTCGCCTAAATCGAAAAAATCTCGAAAATCTATTTATCAAAAAACACATTTTGAGCTCCCCCCCCCCCGGGACGTTTTAAGGTGTTTAGAACAAAATTAGCAAATGTCCGTCCACGCCGATTTTGGTAGTAGAACATTTTCTAAAAATCTGAAATTTTGGTCAAGGACCCGTTTCCGGCCCTTGTTGGTCCTCGAAACTTTTCAGCCCGAGCGGACCAAATTTACGTGGGTTAGTGGTCAAAATGTGTATTTTGAAAAATGGGTTTTTGAAATTTTTGGCAGTTTAGGCTTGTGGGGTATTATTTTCCACTAAATTTTGGACGCTGAATCCAATGAAATGGGTCCGAAAACGATTAGCATTCTCAGGATGAGGTTATGGGTCAATATGTCTGTCCACTCATTTCGAATGTGTGTTTTCGAGATTTCTGGTGCCTAGGCATGTGGGGCGTCATTTTTCACTAAATTTTGGACCCTGAATTGATTGGAATGGGTTCGGGACCCGCCACACCCACTGTTTCCCCCATTTTCCCCATGTTGGAGAAATGAGTCTCCATGTGCCAGTTCCGAGGAATAACCAACCCGTGTGAAAGAATTTGCTGCGTTTTTTGACACCTTGAAACGCCCAGAAAAAATTTTTGGGCCGAATCTGAGAGATTGACTTTTTGCATGAAAAGATAGGATTATTCAAGGAATAACCAACCAAAATCTGTGAAGGGCAACTCCCAAGTCACTTCATCCATTTACCATTGTGTCATCTTGCTATTTCTGACGTTCTCAATTTGAAACTTCATTCAGCGTTGTTTCTTTGCAGGACAAGTTTCTTGGATAGTGATCACTCTGTAGCTGGGAATGCAGTCCGAAGATGAGTCCAAAAAGCCCCGTCACCCCCGCGCTCGTGCAAACTTCTTGTCTGCGGCAACTTTCTGGTAACTGTCATGCAGATTTATAAAACTGAGATGTTATATGGCATTTTCCTTCTGAGCTACAGCGGTGTGAAAATTAAATGCGGAGGAATATGAAAGAAAATTAGGTAGACACAGAGCAAAATTGAGACTTACCACAGAGTTATCATTTCAGTCGCTGACATCAAGCAAGATTCACCTTCTTGGATAGAGAATGGTCGTAGGGAAGGAAATAAGGCAGTTACTATCTGTGGAAATTCATGAGTGTTTGGTGGTCGACGCGAAGGGACGATGATGTTTTTTCCGCGCCAACGAATCCCAGACGATCGAACTTTTATTCATTGATGATGATTATAAGGCACAGTTTATGACTGACTCGCGAGGTAGCACTTTAATTCGGTTTTAATCGATAAATACGTGATTGAGCGAATTTCATGTGTAGGGGAGACCGGGGCGTGTTGGCACAGTTTTTGGTTTTTGATTTTTTTGATTTCTCAAAACAATACTTGGAGAAATTCTGATTTATGCTGGTGTTAGCGCAACAGCATGGCAACAAGATCCCCCTGAGCTCATTAATCAAAATCGATGCTAAGGAGGTTGTTCCGGTTATTTCCTGAAGGCTTCCAAATGGGCCAACTAACCCCACCCTTGGGGTGAGTTGGCGTACCCCCTGGGGCGTTTTGGCATAGGCTGGGGTGAGTTGGCATAATTCAATAACTAGATTCGAAAAACGAATTATATTTCATACAATCATGGATTACAAAATCACTCATCAGTCTAGGAGATTGGGAATGCGTTTTCATGGCTTCATGTCAACAATAAAAGTCGGGAGTGGTGAAACTTGTACAGGTGGCTGCAATTTCCTTATTATTTCCGAATTGTGGTACCAAATGATGTCTTCCTCTTTTGACCACCTCCAAGTTTTTCCTTCTTTCGTCATAGTTGACACGAGATATTGGTTGTCATCACGATCAACTACCCTTCCTGGGTAATTACGGCCGTCGTATTTCACCAACACATATTCTCCAATATTGAAACGAGCGTCACATGGAGAAGGAGGTGCAGGCTGGGAATTATCTTCATTCTGCCTTTGTGAGCATTGCTGGTTAAAACCCTGACTTATTGAAGGTTGGGTGGATTTCCTTCGTTTTTCCTGTGATGCTGGTGGTTTTGAGAGGCAGTAAGCTTCTTCGTCAGAGTCAAAAAGGGAGCCCAGACTGGCTTCACTTTCTGCATAGCTGATGTCGTCGGATGATAGTTCGTCAGAATCAGATGGTGGTTCAGGTTTTTTATTTTTTCTCTTCAAAGCCTTGGGCTGCTTTGGTGGCTTTAGTTGTCTCTGTTTTCGGTTGGCTCTTTCAGCGGCAATGGCATCTTTAGTCGGTGTATCAGTTAGAACCGCAGCAGTCCTTCTTTTTCTTCCACGGTTAGACTGCTTACGGGGTCCGGCTTTTGGAAATGGACGTATTTCCTCAGGGGTCACCGGTTGGGATCGAGAAGATGGAGGGGTTGAACACAGAGGAGTTGGTGGAACGTTAGTTGGAGCCGTCTGAGGTTCACTCAGTTCGTCATCATTTTCTTCAGTTTCAGGAGCGGGGCGATCTGTGACAAATGATGGAGCAAATTCATGATCCTGAAAGATGTCAGGGTTGAGCGGACATACGCCACTCACTCTGAAGCCTGATTTGATGTTTGAGGGGGTCATTGCAAGCGGAAAAGCAGTGTTGACGATGGAAGGAATGTCATATATAGAAATAGTTTGACCTGGATGGTTGTTTATCCATGCATCACAAGCTGTGTTTATGTATTTTTTGAAGGGGCCATAAACGCTCCTATCGAGAGGCTGCAACTTGTGGCTACAGTGAGGAGGGAACGATAAAACTACTACCCCATTCAGTTTGAACAGGTCAAGTGCTTCAATTGACAAATGCGAGTCGTGGTTGTCAAGGAGGAGGAGGACTGGTCGATCTTTTGAGCACCTAGTAGGTACACACCGCTTTCCGTATGCAGAACACTCCCCGTGGGGAGGGGGATGGAGTCAAGCAACACGATCAAGCATGCTAACATCTTAAGGGGTTCATGAATTATTGAGATGATTAGAAGGCATTCATTGCCGCTAAAAATCCCAGAATTTATGTCAGCATTTGTGTGTTCGTTTGTAAGCCGCTACGAGGAAAAGCAACTCTCGTATGAGGTGCTGCAAATAAATACGCAATGATCCCAATTCGCTTATTTTCTACGTTGTACGCTCCTGGGTATGCTGTTTGCTATTAAGGTCTGTCCTGGGATACCTGCGTTATCGGACGGTGTACTTTGTTTATTCGCTGATAGTCGGGCTGACCTGAAGGCATTGACCTCGCCAGTAGCAAGATCTCTTCTTGTGAGTGGTTGCTGGAGGCCATTGAATTTTGTGCAAAGGTGAAACAAAGCCACATTGGGCCAAGTTCCTGGCTATACAGGTGAGGGAGGAGGGGGGGGGGTTAGTCCAGTGAGCAGGTTAGTCCAGAGTAGGGGCATGTTGGAGTGCCTCACTGGTGAGCAGAAGATGAGCATGTACTGGTGGAGCATCGTGGAAAAGCCGAACGGGAGAGCATGACGGCTGGCCCAGCTCGAGCCTTGAGTTGATCAGTCATTGAAATGAACAGTCAGTAAACGAGGCTCACGGGGAGTGGATGCTTTTGGAAGCACCTCCCTTGCAGGATGTGCTGCGAAAAGGACAGTTGCACATGATTCCTTCGAGCGTTCAGCGCATGAAGGCCCGCGCCACAATGTCTGTGGGACTGAGCTCACATCTCGCTTTTCCTGTTTTCAAGTTTTCCTGTCGTCCGAAGGCCCTTGACAGGTGGGTTGCAGTCGGCTAGGTTGAGCAGGTAGGCCTGCGACCGCATAAGAAGCCTGAAGGCATCAGGGTGGGAGTAACGATGCGCTCCTGTCCACAAATCTACCATCAACAAGTGTTGATATATTGTTGCCCACTCCACTACCTACTCTTCTCTAGTGACGCCATGACTAGGCCTGGCACTGGATGTGAGACAGCCTAGGGATACCAAATCACGCTAAGCCATGAAATAATTGTGTTATCTAGCAATGAATATTTGTATTATACTTAATATTGATATTGCAAATATTTTAAAGGATTATTCCACAATCAACTGAGTGAGATAGCTTGTTGTTATTCAAGGCTTCATAATTTGTGTTTCACCCCTAATTGGGAACTACATATTCTGATGGCAGTGTTCTATATGATTTTGTGTTCTGCAACCCATGATTTTCACACATGTGCTTTTTGAGCTCCATGTTGTGCCTTTTTCTCTGAATATTCTTAGTTTCTTATTAAAAAGGAATCTACCCATCTGTGTTCTTGCTTTATGAGCTTCTAAAACCCGGTGAGTTCTAGTAATCTGATGATTCAAGTGTTTACTTGTTAATAATTTGAGGTTTTGACTCAGCAACAAGTTCAATGTCTTTTGATTGAAATAATTATTCTCACATTAACTGATTTCATCCCTTCTATTGCAGTTGGATCATTCCTTTCTTCATTAAGGGCTATAAAAGCGATCTCGGAGAAGATGATTTATATGAAGCACTCAAAGAGCACAAGTCTGCACATGTCGTCCGAGGCTTGGAAAAGTGAGACGGATTATCAATACTTCCTTGAAAATTGCTGTTATAAATTGCCTCGTTCCAATGTTTCACATAACCCTAGGCTGCTGCGGAACGACCTCCGAAAATATTCCTTGCTTCAGGTTACCGCGGCTTCGGTTTAACATTTTGTTGAGAAACATTGATTTTTGTTAAGTAAACTAGCTTGAGTTTCAAGACGTACCAGAAAATCGGGACTGAGCCATTGTAACAGAACCGGAAGCTATAAAACGAGGTTCTCCTAATTTTTGTTGGAACACGAGGCAGTTTAACGTTGTTCACAGGCAATCTTTTTCAAGTTTGTTGGTAAAGGCACACGCCAGGTTATTTTTAGGTTATATTGAATGAAAACGCAACCTCTTCTCATTATTCTCTAAAATGTGTATTATTTGGCGTTTCAGAGCGTGGAATCTTGAATTGGAAAAAGCTAAATCGTCGAAAAAAGAGCCTAGTTTCACGCAAGCGATTATCAGAGCGTTTGGGCCGAAATTCCTTTTATACGGCATTCCAATATTCGTAGCAGAAATAGGGTTGAGGTAAGAAAATTCCGTTTACATAGTAGTAGTTATTGTAAGTATGATAATTCACAACCACTTAACGTAATGCGTTTTTAACTCACAAAGCTCAGAAATTCGTTATTTCGGTGGTGCCTGCCTTGAATGTAAGCACTAACCTGATCAAATTGGCCTATAACATTGGCAATAGATCTGAAAGAGTAGAAATGTTATCGTAATTGAATTTGTTTTATAACTTTGATAAGGGTTTCTTTGCATAACAATTGAAAACCGCAGCTTTTTTGGTTGTATGGGGTGATCAAAATGTGTATTTCGAAAAATGGATTTTGAAGATTTTAGGCGTGTGGGGTATCATTTTTTACTAAATTTTGCACGCGGACTCCAATGAAATGGGAACGATTGGTGCCCTCTGGAAGAGGTTATGGGTCAATGTGGGTATCTATCTACCTACTTGAACGTGGGGTTTTGAGATTTCTGGTACCTAGGCGTGTGGGGTATCATTTTCCACTAAATTTTGGACGCTGAATTTATTGGAATGGGTCTCTATGCGCCTGGTCCAAGGAATAACCAACCCGTGTGAAAGAATTTCCAGCGTTTTCTTTCTTTTTCGTATATTTATTGTGCGAGGTGTTTTTTTCATTGCGTGAAATACAAAAATTTGAGGAACAAAACTGAGAATGTGAGAGAACTCTACCTACAGCAAGTTCTTATTTTAATCCGTTCTCATGATTCGTGAATTTTTATATAAGATTTCTATTTCTAACGTTCCGTAACAACTTCTATCTACTCGTGACCACATTTGTGGATTCAGAATAATTTCACTTCCTGTAATTGTTCTGAAAGTACTTGTAAGTTAACTGCATTTTCAAAAAGCATGTTGAAAGCTGTCATAAATCAGGGAATCATGCAAATGTAATCAACATTCCAATTATTTATGATCAGCTCGATAATTTCTTAGAGAAATTCATGTTTGAATGGGGAAAAGAGTAGATTTTCCTCACATTTTCATTGCGAAAAAACTCCACGGGACAAACATCCATTGTATAAAATTGATTTTTGCTTATTCATCTTTTCAAATTCGTACCAAGACCTGAATTAATTGAGTCATTTTTGAGTCATTATTCCATTAACATTAACCGTGTACGGATCGCATCAATCCTTCGAAATCTGATCATGATTTCGTAGTGGTTTTGTAGTGCAGCTATTTATCCAATATATCATTATCGTAAGGCAAACCATACGATAACATGGAACTCGGCGGAGTTTCGTTGTTTTTCAAACGAGTTGGTTCACATGTTGTTTTGGCTCTGATCTGACCGTGTCATCAAGCTAAATATTCTCAAAGTTACGAATAATTATGATATTATGTGAATTTCAATAACCAAATTTTTTTGTCAACAGCAAATATGTATGTGGCGAATGAGTTGGTTATTTCTTAATACATGAATTACCATTTGAATCGAATTTGAACAGTGGTTGCTAAAGATTTTGGTCTCTCAGTTTCTCGTTAGATGTGAACTAGAACGTACGAACAACGAAATTTAATTCTGTTATGTTCGTGTAATTTGGGATTTTATTAAAAGCGTTTTATTACAATTGAATTTGTTTAAATTATTTCAACAGGATTGGCCAACCTCTGTTGCTAGGGCAGTTTTTACGGTACTTTTCTCCCACTGACGGGCGTGACATGACTTTACAAGAAGCCTATGTGTTTGCAGTGGGTGTCATCATCTGTTCTGCTCTGACAGTTTTCATTATGCATCCCTACATGTTGGGTGTCCTCCATCTTGGGATGAAACTTAGAGTGGCTGCCTGCGCACTCATCTATCGGAAGGTTGGTTTTTTTATCGTTCGTTTAATCGCTCTATTGTTCTCATGACAAATTAATTATATTCTGGCTTCGTGCACGTTTTTTCATTTATTTTTCAACTTAAACAGGGATTTATCGTGCGTAACGCTATTAAGAAGACGATTACCTAGATTGCGCATGTATTTTTCAACAGTTGATCGAAATTGGGCCACTCCGGTCCGCCACCCTAAACACACCCTTTGAGGGCCTGAGCGCTATGGAAATACGTTAGCAGATTTTTTAGCCATTGTGTGGTTCATCATTCATACGGTAGCTCTTGTGGGTGAGCCAAGTCAGGCGCCCTCCGAATTTACAAAATTCCTCGCCATTTAAGTAAAATTTCACGCTGATTAATGGTTATTCATTTTCAACATTCCTTTTATACCACTAAAATGGCAATTTTTAACCTACCTTCCAGGAGCTCCTGGCGGGCCATTTGGAGTACCTCTAAGCCATCTAGCTCTTTTTGGTTGATTATTCTTTGAATAATCAACATATATGTTTTCATGCAAAAAGTTAATCCCTCTGATTCGGCCCAAAAATTTTTTTCAGGACGTTTCAAAGAGTCTAGATCAAAATTAGCAAATGTCCGTCCCCCGTCCACGCCAACTTTGGTAGTAGACATTTTTTTTAAATCTTAAATTTTGGTCAGGCGTCCATTCCCGGCTCTAGTTGGTCCTCGAAACCTTTCAGCCCGATCGGACCAAATTTGGGCGGGATAGAGGTCAAAATGTGTATTTTGAATGATGGATTTTCGAGATTTTTGGCGATTTAGGAGTGTGGGGTCTAATTTTCCACTAAATTTTGAACGCTAAATCCAATGATATGGGTCCCAGAACGATTGACACCCCACTGGAGGAGGTTATGGGTCAAAATGGGTATCTATCTACCCATTTTGTATGTGTGTTTTCGATTTTTCGGGTCATTTACGAGAGCTGCATATGAATCATGATATAAATGGTTCACGTTTTAAAATTCAACAATTACAATTCCTTTTTCTCTTGTTTTATCTGATTAAACGAGTATTTTTTGTGTGGTGTGATTTGAATTTTATGATTGCAGGCGTTGAAATTGAGCAAAATGTCCCGAGGAAACACTTCTACCGGTCAAATCGTCACTCTTTTGTCGAACGACGTGAACAAATTCGACATAATGTTTTTATTCCTCCACAATCTCTGGGTTGGCCCACTCCAGTGTGTTATAGTCACATACCTTTTGTGGGAGCACGTGAATATAAGCTCAGTCCTTGGCATCGCGTCGCTTCTCGTCTTCATTCCTTTTCAAGGTATCTTTGGCTTCTTATGTTTTTCAGGCTTCGAAATAGACTTGGTTTTCCAACTTTTCTAATATTTTCGCCCAGTTTTGGTGATATTGGTTCATCAAAACATGATAAATACGAGGCGACGTAATGGAGAGCCTTGAGTGTCAATGCTTGGATTAAAAATTCAGGATAATTTAGCGCAGATTCTGCATTCTGGCACTGCCTAGAACTAATTGATTAGTTGTTGAACAAGTAACTATTGATGAATGATTTTGATTCTATGAGAGAAAGCATTTTCGATTATATCGACATTTCTATTTATTTCACGCTTACGTGTTTCAGGTTTTATATCTAAAATGGCTTCGGTATATCGAGTTCGCACAGCCATGAGAACGGACGAACGAATTCGTTTGATGAACTGAAATCATATCCGGTATCCAAGTGATCAAAATGTATTCATGGGAGCAGCCTTTTGAAGCTTTAGTGCGCATATCCCGAGAGTGAGTGGCCCGTAAAAACCTACAGGTTCGAGAATATCAGCCGACAACGAGCGCATTAGCCGCTGTAGAATGATTGATGATTAATTGAAGAGCTTTCATACAGAGCTATATTTATCCACTTAACGATTTTTTCGGGTAATGGCTAAAAATACATCGCGCTCCCGATAAAATTGTTTAAATTCTCCAATTGTGTAGGTCTGAAGCCTATTAGCAAATTATTCCATTGATATCTCAATCGAGTTTAAGCACAAAGCAGTTCTCATTTCGGATATACCGAGTTTTGGCGTGAAATTCGGATAAGTCGAGTTCTGGTGGAAAGAATATTGTTTTGAGATTAAATTGGTGTACTTTTTGGTGTATTATCTAGTATTTAATTAGAATATAGACCGGATTACAAGCAAAATACGCGTTTCTACAAGAAAAAAAACATTTTTTTGGAACATACTAGTAGGTAACTAGATAATTTGAAATCCCATAGACCACAAAATGTACATTACAATATAAAATGTATATAATATTAGTCCGGATTTATCCGGTAAGCCGAGTAAGACTCTTCTTGAATGCTTGCATAGGTCATCCATGTCCTTGTCTGGCTTACATGCTCTTTCTCTTTATAATTACGAAACATATGAAAGTTTCCAGTGAAGTTACCTTCCAATTAGATGATAATATTATTCTGCATTCTTCTTTTTTCGAGTGCTCACGTTCTGTTAGACCTCGTTTAACGATAGATCTCATAATCAGCTTGGAATTTCACTCTTAAGGTGTCGCTCCATTCCAGCAATAAGCACATGAAATTCTCCGAGGTACGAGTACTTGGCTTTACGTTGATTGATTGTTGGGTTTGCAGAGAAAGCCCATGAAGGCAACACTTCCTTCCAACGGGTGCTGCCCCTTAAGGGCAGAGAGTGATGTCGTTGAAAATCAGACATTCATCACTGTGCAGTTATAATACATCTAAAAAGAGTAGTAGCGGTAGTATAGTATTTTCAGAGGGTGCCTACAGTTTTGGTGCTAAAACAACCACCTGTGATGGGAGAACGTACGCATTTTGGTCGGTAATTGATACCCCGAGTTGTTCTTGTGACAGGATAAGATTGTTACTGTTTGGGAATCAAGGTAGAAATCGATGTGACTCAGCGAAATGATACTGCAAAATGAAGAAATACTGAACAGATGCAAAAGTGGATGGACGCAGTTTTGATAGAAATCTCATAAATTTATCTCATCAGATTTTAGATTCTCAATTAACCTGAGGATTTGTACCCTTGACTGACCCTCTTCTATCTTCCAATCAATTTTTGGTTTTACAGGAAAGAAATTGCAGAAATCAGAAAAATGTCTTACGTTCGAGCCATCCTGCTGTCTTTGATCGTTTTCCATACGCGGTCCGCCATTTTCGTCACCATCATGTCTTACGTGCTCCTTGGTGGGAACATCACCGCTGAGAAGGTGATTGAATGAACTATTGATGTGTGTAGACGCTCCCATGATCGTAAATATCCTTCGTCAACTTTTCAGTTCGTCCACAAATTGACAATTTCTGCTTTCTTCAGGTGTTCGTGCTCACTGCTTTGTTCAACACGCTACGGCAAACAATGTCGGTATTCTTCCCTTCAGGTGCCTTCGCTCTCGCTGAAGGATTGGTCTCGTCTAAGAGGATACAAGTGAGTCTTGCATTTATACTGCGTGTGTTGTTTCTGTTTCTGCAGGTCAGGTGGTTTAAGCTGTTGCAGAATATGCAGGAAAACAATGCAGGAAGGCCTCAGGTTCAGTACCAGTTCAAGGACCTTGTGTTGTTTTGGAAATCCCACCAACAACCTAAGAGTACTTTGGATTGTATTGTACTTTGGATTAAGTTCTTCTTAGTGTCCATGCTGAATGGTTTTCACGAGTACGAATTAAATTAAATTGATGTGTGGAATTTCTAATTTGAGATCACTTTAGTGGCCGTTTTTGGCCTGGGTCAACCTGCCAAGACAACACTTTGATGTAAAAATTGTAAATAATTTGTGACCAAAATGCTATGAATACAAATTGTTGCCTGTCGAATTGTGAAGATGTTCCAAGATCAGCCTACGATTTGATCGTTGTATTTTCTGCTCCCAGGCGTTTTTGCTCTATGACGAGCATACCATCGATGGGGTGACGTACACTGATATCAAGGCAGAGAAAAACGAAGTTGACAAAGGTTCGGGTCCAGACAGTGGCTCCCACGTGGGGGTGTACGCGAGACAGGTGTCCGCTAAATGGACTTTGGACTCCACCGAGGACACTCTCAACGACGTTTCCCTGGATGTTGGTCCCAAGGAGACCGCTGTCATCATCGGTCCAGTCGGATCGGGAAAGGTTGGTGACTGAACTCTTCAGACGATTCATAAAGATCTTGATAACTTCATAAATAACTGTAGAGTGTGATGTCAGTCGGCTGAGTCAAGCGTCAAGTCTCAAGAGCAAACTGGGAGCTCACAAAAGTGTAGAATATTGTAAGGCTTAATCGTTGAGGTAAGCATATCTACTATATAAAAATGAAAAATGAATAAAAAATGTATTTTTTATTAAATTGCATAATATAAATTATTATATTATATTCAATAATAACTATATTTTATAAAGAAAATAATTAGATCACTCGTATACCCCACTAATATCAAATGAATAGAAGAAACAAGGCGAAAATTGCAGCAGTTAGACAAAATATGATTATGGGGTTTCTACGTAGGATTCATGAATATGCATTGGCCTAGTGATTGGGATAGTTAACGTGAAGATGGGCACTGTATTTGGATAGGTGCTTTCAAGCGGTGGAACGGAGAACGAAATAGGCTTCATGTTTCTTGAGTCTGATTTGCTCTTTACTCAGATCCTGAAAAATATGATACTGTGTAGTAGAAAATAAATTCTGAATGAATGAGATGAAAGCGAATTGTTCAATTCAACAGTCTTCTACAAATTACTACAGTGTTGAACAGTATGGTGACGGCACGATTGCTGGTGTGCTAAGCACGAAGTGCAAACCTCCCTCAACCGTTAACTGACTCGTTCCAGCATTCACACTTAACTCCTCGCTTGTTCAGTTTATGTTAAGGTACTGAACTCGTATTATGCATCTAACCGCCACTTGGCCTGTTGCAGACTTCACTCATGCACGTCATTCTGAAGGAGCTGTCTCTCTCGAAAGGCTCTCTGGAAGTGAGGGGAAGGGTGTCATACGCCTCGCAGGAGCCATGGTTGTTCCAGGGAAGTGTGCGGCAAAACATTCTATTCGGGTCACCCTACAACCGCGCCCGTTACCGTCAAGTGGTCAAGTATTGCGCTCTGGTCCAAGATTTCGAGTTTCTTCCCTACGGAGATCAAACTATCGTGGGCGAGCGAGGAGTGTCCCTAAGTGGAGGGCAGAGGGCGAGAATCAATCTGGCCAGGTTGGTACCATTTTGTTTGGTTATTTCTCTTATAAGTAAGTGGAGCCCTCGAACCTGTGATGTGTTTGGTGGTTCAGTCCTTGAGGTAAAGGAAGGTCAGAGTAGAATTCAGCTTTGCATATTAGATCATTCCTCGTCCGCCGATCCTCCCTTTGTTTTGCACTGAAAACACTCTTAAGGTCTGAACGGATCCTGTCTGACTACTATTGCCTTCTTTGACCTCAGCGGATGACGGACTGGATGTATTTTGATAAATTACATTATCTGACTCTCATTTATCACGCAGGGCGGTGTACAAAGAAGCAGACATCTACCTTCTGGATGACCCTCTTTCTGCAGTGGACACTCACGTGGGAAAACATCTTTTTGAAGATTGTATTTTAGGTGAGCTTGCCACAACTTGAGTCGCTAGTACGATTCCTTTACAGATGTAGCTTCCAGGTATCTTCTCCATAATTCCGATCCTGGTATGGAGACCGACCATGGTTACTACTACTACTTATCGACTTCTTAGATTTGAAGAAAGCATTCGATTCTATAGACAGGACTCTTCTATTGAGGCTTTTGGAAGAGCTGGGTATATTGGACAAGGGTCTGGAGTACTTCTGGGGGCTATTTATCCGGCCGAACGCAGTTTATGCCTTTACTGATACAACCAGTCAGGAAAGTTACATAGATTCCGGAATGATTCAAAGAAGTACCCTAGGACCTGCACTCTTCGTAATTTACATAGATCGCCTCGCCTCGCCTCCTTTCCTCACAGGGTGACATTGACCTTTTTGCCGACGATGCAACTGTGCTGGTTTCGGGTCCTACTCGGGAGGTTGTGCTCTGTGGGGAACCCCTGCTGCAGTTGGTACGGGTTGCTGGGTGGTTACTTGGAAATTTTCTCTCTGAATATAATCAAAACTGTGTGCATACTCATTGGAGGTGGTGACGTGCCGCGATATGGAAACCTCAGGATCCATTCATGCGCTCCAGATGCACCATGTAGTGGTTGAAAAAGTGGGTAAATTTTACATAGATTCGACGCTTGTCTGGGACCAGCATATCTCCTACATATCCTCGAAAGCTCGCGTTAGGTCATACAGGCGATAGAGTGAAACTGTTATACCTTTCATAAGTTCCCTGCTCCAATACCGATCATTGGTGTGAGCTAGGACATTTTTTAGCATCTTGAGACAATCGGTTATTTGGTAAAACACCATTCTCAAGGTGAAGCTGGCAAGATCCGGGAGGTACCCCAGCAATTTGTTGATCCAGGAGATGGTGTTTTCACCATTCCGCAGCTATTCATTGAATGCTTAATTTTGTTCTACCACCGGAGTACATTTATTGTACATTCAACCAAATTTCAATTCCTCCAGAACGTCGCAAATCCTACAAGTAATTTGACCATGGCAAGTAGATGTCCGCAGTATTTAATATACTACTTGGTTTACAACTCCCTCCCCCTTCCCCTCACATGAAAAACACTCGACAAATTACCCGCGCCACCGGGGTTATGTTGGGAGGTTGTTTACGGAAGTGTTTTTGATGATTTCGGATAAGCACCCACTATTATTTTTACTATCGTTATCTATTTCATTTTTTTAATGTTTTTATTAACGGAGAGCAAGTTAGTCCCTTCAATTCAGGCACTGCTCGCAGACAGACTTCTTCATTATTCTGGTAGTTTTTATTGGAATTTATTTTCTTGTGAATGTACTTCTTCTCTATCTCTTTACGATACAGCTGCTGGGCTGTCCTTGGATGGCATCATGCAATTTACAGTGCCCTTGCTGGGACGAGCTGATGACATTATTGCGATAGTGTAATATCTTTTGGGGTCTTATGTGCTGTATTTGTACATTTCTGCTTTGTTGAAAATCATCAATAAGACTTAATTGAAATTCAACCTGACCTCTTGGCGCAATTTCAAGGTCGCCAGCTCGCTAGGGTTACTAGTCGAACCTGAGCCAGGTGCATCAGAAGAGGGTTTGGTTGAGGATTGCGCCATCACACTTACATGAACACGAGCCCGCTATTTGAGGAGTCACGAAACGCCTCTCAAAATCGGATTTTCGCCCTGTCTGACGGTGTCATCTTCCAAACACCGCATAGAGAGAGTTGCCCATCATGTCGCATTCATTGAGTACTTTTCACTGATTCCCTTCATTTTACTTTCTGTTTCAGGTTATCTTAAAGATAAAATCGTGATTTTGGTAACTCATCAAATCCAGTATCTCGACAACATGGAGAAAATAATTTTCTTGGAAAAGGTAAATTCCTTCATTCTAAGAACCAGAAGCTTCTGAACTCAATTGTTTAAATAACATATTGAGCGTTGTTATACTATACCTACTTGCCTTGGACCAAGGCGTGTTTATTGCGTATTTCTCAACGTAAATAGACTTCTTCAAAAACGTACAGAAGATACTCCTAAGCGGTCAACCCCCAGTGCTTAAGTTCTTCAAAGACCTGCTCAAAAAACCCCTCCTCCTAAAAAAAAAAAAAGTTTTTCGTTTGTATTATTTTTTATAGTTCAGCACTCAACCCAACGATTTTCTTATATGTACATCAATAATTAATTAATTACTATTAAATTAAAACAATTAATTTGCTAAAAATTTCCAATAACTGAAAAAATAAAGCATGTATCCAAAAATGCAAGCATAAATTAGAAGTTCGAGTCTTTTTTTCAAAACCTTGCGCTAACAGCACGCCAAGCCAGTCCGTTTAGCTTGAGGAGAAGTTCAAGTAGAAGCTTTGTGAGACGATAGTTAGGTCATTCTTGGTGGCAGAAAACGAGGTGGATAATGTATGGAAACTGGGGAGACCAGCGTTTTTCAATTACCGCATCCATGACGCTCCATCCTGCTGCTCCCAAGAATGGCCAATAGGCAGCCGGTGCAAAGCATTCAAACTACAGCCATGCCGCTGAAATGGCTGCAGGGTCGTACTCGCTTGAGACAGAGCCTTGCAACATGATTCTCTTATCATTGGCTGGACTGTTGAGTCTGTTCATACACACCAAGGCGCTATCTACACTTCGTCGGCGTCGATGATTCCATTCGACCAAAGCGAACAGGACAGAAAACGTAAATTTTACGCTACAGGAAAGAAAATTGTTCCACAGGAAACAAGGGAAGAGAACCCTTACCCCTGCTAAACCTATTCACCTTTTGTGCGCCTTGACTACTTTGTTTAGCGCTTTTGTTTCATGTTTGTTTCTCTCTCAAGTTGAATCGGCATTTAAAAACATCCTTTCTGTGCGAATGCCAATTTATATCTCTGTACTGGGAGCTATATATTTGTTCATAATATTTTAATTCCTGTTCCTGCTTGTTTTCCAATTTTAATTTCATGAATAATAAATCAGTAAACTGGACTCTAGATAACTGGTTTGTAGAGAGATTTAAAAAAATAATAATGTAAGGAGTCAGTCTCAAAATGTCCTACATTTGCAAGACTATCAACATAGTTCATGATCCTCTTCAATTGATTTAAGGGCACGGTGAAAGCAACTGGAACTCTGCAGAAATTCAGAGAAATGAAGTTGGATTATACCAATGAGCCGTTAAACCCAGAAGAGCCTTCAGGTGAACTCAACCCCATCAGGTCCAGGCAGTCGTCGTTGCAGGTGCGTTTCTTTGGTTGGCTGTCCTCTCCTACTCGCCCAACCCGGAGTCCTGACATATATATTATCTGGTTTAAAATGGGAGCGAATTGTAATTTATTTAGTTTAACGATTTCACTTGCTCAATACACTACCCACGGTACATCGACTCTCCACATTTGTTCTTTTTTGTTTCATTAAATATAAAAAATATTACATTTTCATGCATTGTATACCCATGATTTAAATTTACAGAGCGTTACATCGCGCATTCTCGAAGGGAATGCGGGAGCTCCCACAGCAGTTGCCGAGGCGATGGCACAAGGAGCAGTGAGAGGCTACGTGTATTCGTCTTACTTCAGAGCTGGTGGCTCCTGCTTGGCAATACTGCTGCTGATCACGCTTTTCATCTTGTCACAAGGATTGGCAAGCGGTGGAGACTTCTGGATCAGCTACTGGTGAGAAAACGTTACTCCTCGGATCAGAAGCGTCTAAAATTTAGTGGGAAATGATACCCCCAGTCAAAAATCTCGGGAATCCATTTTTCAAAGAACAGATTTTAGTTTTGTATATCTATCAGGCATGTAAACATAGGTCGATTATTCAAGGAATAACCAACCAAAAAGATACAATGTCCGTCCGTCGTCCACGCTGTGTTTGGTAGCAGAAAATGTTCTAAAAATCTTGAAATTTTTATCTCGGACCCGTTTCTAGCTGTAGTTGGCCCTCGAAACTTTTCAGCTGGATCAAATTATTAAGGGGGGGGGGGGGGGGGGGAGGCCAAAATATGTTTTTCGTAAAATGGATTTTCGAGGTTTTTGGCGATCTGGTCTGAAAAATAACCATTCGCGTTTTTAGTTTTATTGAATGCCTACTGGAGGAGTGTTGAACATCCTTCTCTGGTCTAACTCTGATCTCTCAGATCTAACAAGTCGCTAGATGGTTTTGCCCGACTGACTGTTTATGTCGTTCCAGGGTGAATCTCGAAGAACACGTGTACACGAAAGGAGGCGAAATGTTCGCGGATGTGTCTAATCGCACTTTCCATCACCACCACCACGCGCTCTCGCGAGCCATACGAGCACTCAACGACACTTTGGGCGCTCTGAATTCTACGGCTGCTCAAGGAATCCTCAACACCACCGCTCCTGTCTGGAATGTGTCACAAGCTGTGGTGGCCGTTGAAACTGCGCTCAACTCGACCATCAACAAAGTAATCGCTGCGACGTTCGATGATGCTTCGTCGTATCGATTGATCCTGTCGCGCCATGAGTGCATCATCGTGTTTGCCGTCATCACCATTCTGACAATTGTCGTGACGGTGATCCGCTCGCTGGACTTCTTTTACGTTTGCATGAAGGCGTCTATCAAGCTCCACAACGACATGTTCCACTCCATCACTCGGGCGACTATGCATTTCTTCAATACCAACAACTCCGGTGAGTTCCCTCTCTCTAAAATCACACTCTGTGATGTCGACACTCACTCAGCGGTGTTCCTCCGTTCATTCCCCGAGAAAAAATAGACTCGTAACATAAGTTATCAACCAAAGCTCCAGCATTAGCTACCTAGAACTGTTTGAATTCAAGTTTTACGGAATTTTTTCAGGTAGGATCCTCAATCGTTTCTCGAAGGATTTGGGCATCATAGACGAAATGCTGCCCGGGACTTGCATCGATGTTATGCAGGTATGCACTTTGATTCTTAATACATCTGTTTTGACCCTACAACCGCACATCCTTCATACTGACCCATATAAGTATTATACTGACCTCCTTCTGAGTGAAAATTATCACCTACCTTATATCAAGAGTTAGCTCAGTTGGAACTTCCGATCGATCATGTGAATATAATCAAGAAAATGGGAAACGATGACTCCAGGAGAAAACTCAATCAATCAAAGCCCGATTGAGAGCACATCCTCGTTGTAAAATCTCTACCTTTCCTCCCGCACCATGGGACATACACAGAGGAGGTGCAAAATGGTGTCCGCTTCCAACAGGTTGCACAGGGGGCAGTCTTGGTCTCTTATGAACTTCACAGAGCCTTCAGGGATGCTCAGGCGAGCAAACTTCTCTCCTCCAAATCTAATCTCTTCATCTGCAGTCCAGCGTCCAGGCAGAGATACGGTGCGCTCCCAAGACCAGGGGGCTGTATACCATAAACCTGTAATCCGCACTCTCCTCGTCCACCATCCTCATCGCCCACCACAGGTTTTCCTTTCGCAGCCGAGCGACGTCTTGAGTGCCCCATACATCCGTTAAACCCGCGATCCTGAACTGACTGAAGTCCGTGGAGAGCCAGTAGACGCTGTAAGCAATACAGGGAAGTCTCTCTGGGCTCATCTCCACCAGCTTCATCCACCACCCCAATGCCAGCTTCCGAACCTCGCTTTGAGTGTGACTCAGGTAGCACTCCGTTCGCACAATGTGGTCTGAAGTGTTCCTTGAGAGAAACATGAGCGCCTTATATGTTCTCACTTGGACTCTTTGAATTTCCTCGGTAAGGTTCATTCCCCAAACCTCAGCTGCATAAAGTGCAGCCGATTGTATGAGCGACTGGGCAACCTTGGACCAGGACTGCAGTGAACCCCAGGAGAAAACTCAAGTTTATTTTTCACCCTCAATCCCACTCATCCTATTCTCGCTGGTAATCTGGATGGTTTAGAATGCGGACTTATGAAAGAAACGGGAAATGTCCAACCAGCTAAAGACGGACTTCTGCCGATTAATTTATCTCCTAATAAATGCTAAAAACCGACCTGTCTTCAATCGTGGTTGGAGAGCTATGTGATTTTGTTTGCACACACACGTGAGTGGGAAATGTTGAGCTTCCGATTCCAATAGCATTGTTGGTGTTTGCATTCCAGAGTTAGCCGGGAGTGTAGTCATTTCCCGACCATATTAGCAATGAATATACAGGGTGAATCCCAACGTTTTATCACAGATTGGGATTCTACCCAATATTTCATGAAAATGATGTCGTGGGACTTATAGCCGCACGATTTGGTGTCACACGGCTCCTTATCCCTCTATTCAGCATGGAGCCAGTTAATTTTTCCCCCGAAGTCATCCACTTTGTCCCAGCATTATTCCTTTTGGTTGGTTTTTCCTTGAATAATCAACCTATGTTTTCATGCAGAAAGTCAATCATTCCGATGTTTTCTATAAATACCTCGTTTGTTACTCCTTCACCACATGATCATAATTGAATTCACTCTCCATCCTCCTTCTCTTTTGCAGATCGGATTGGCTCTGACCGGTATCGTCATCATGGTTTCCATCTCAAACCCTTGGCTCCTCATTCCGACTGCTTGTTGCGGAGTCCTATTCTTCTTCCTCAGAGTCTTCTACATCCACACCTCTCGATGCGTGAAGAGGCTCGAAGGCATAAGTGAGTCTCGATTTGTCCACCTTCTCCAATGGTTGAGAAAACGTATGCGCTACTGTACAATTCGTTGGTACATAGTGTTAATAAATGGTTCTCAATCATTATCTTGTCCTTCTGTTGACTTTGTTGTGGGAAACCGCAATCTTAATTACACACGGTGAATCAATGTGGTAGCAAATCAACGTTTGTCACGTTTCAGCTCGCAGTCCCGTCTTTGGACATCTAAATGCGTCTGTTCAAGGAATCACGACCATCAGAGCCTTTAAGGCTCAAGAGATCCTCATCAGGGAATTCGATAATCATCAGGTTGGTACCCTCCTTCTGCAGGTTAATTTTTAATGACTTCCATATCCGACTTGTTGACAATATTCAACATTAGATGTTGGACATAGACAAAATGACAAATATTTTCAGTAGCCACAGCTCACTCAGTTCTTTTGTCGTAAATTTCTGGATAACATGTACCTATCTTCTTTTCCAAGGACTTGCATTCTTCGGCATTTTACCTGTTCATCGCCTCCAGCCGTGCCTTCGGTTTCTGGTTAGATGTCGTTTGTTCTGCGTACATCGCCCTCGTCGCTCTCAGTTTCTTATTCTTGTACAATGGAAGTAAGAAATCTCCCATTTTTAACCTAATATTTTCTGTTTCAGACGTTATATTGTTATTCAAATTTATAAGTCTTATTCAATAGCGAGCTGGTAATTTGTAATTTCCATTTTTCAGCGGCTTTTGGAGGAAACGTGGGCTTTGCCATCACGCAGGCCATCGGTCTCACTGGTAGGCTCCCAATGTATTTCCAAGTTGATTATACTGTTGAATTAGGATCTACCCTATCTAAAGGCCGGTCGAGACGCTCCGTTTTCCACCACGACTTTAGTTTGCGCAGACTTGCTGATGGACCAGACGGAATGAAAACCGTAGCGACTTGTAGCGTCCAGACGATACAGTTTTGTATTTGTTACGGGTTTCAGAGGTCCTCAGTGGACATGAAGCCTCACCGTTTTCCGGTTCCCACGCAACCTTTTGCCTGCAACGACTTGGTATGCGCTGGCAAGTCGTGGTGGAAAGCGGAGCGTCTGGACCGGCCCTAAAGTGTCTTGCTAGTCATTTTCGTGCTGCAGACGCTCGTGCAGCTTCCTGATGTTCAACACTTTGAACAAAAATCGTGGCCCATAGGGTAGGGGTGGGGGCTACTACGTGGGACAATGTTAGTGTGGCAGTCACGAGGGTGAGCCAAGGCATGGGTAGTGAATTTTCCACTGATCAGGTACTTTTAAGCAGGTACCTGAAAGTGGTTGAAGACATCTCTTCCTATTATTTCCCTTTTGTACACGTTTTTGCGGACACCGAATGTCCTTAAATCGTACCGTCATTACGGGGTTATTAAAAACTCAGAAATGCAAAATCGCCGCCATAAAAAAGTCAAAAGCGGTCAAAGGGTAGCGTCGGGGTCTCATTTTAAATAAGTCAATTTTTATTTTAACGTAGATTCGGCAAAATTTTATTGAACATCTAAAGAACTGTACAGCAGTTTTGGATTATGTGTAAAATGAGTATTACTTACGTTAATACTATTAATCAGCGTCTATTTGAAATACTCATACAATAATTATTGGTTCAATAAAGATTACTTGTGATGGGATATGAATTGAACTTGAAACTGATTTTTAGGCATGTTTCAATGGGGAATGAGACAGTCTGCTGAACTCGAAACGAATATGACCTCAGTTGAGAGGGTACTCGAGTATTCCAACTTGGAGAGTGAAGCGGAACTGGAGTCGCCACCTGGTGAGCGCGTTTTTTGGCTGTACAGTTCACCAATTTCGACGGAGTTTGTTTTAAACTTGATCTTATAACTTTTAACCTCTCCACAGATAAGAAACCTCGTACGAGTTGGCCGGAAGAAGGGAAGATCGTTTTTGTCAATTTGAAACTCAGATACAGCCTTGAAGAGCCTTGGGTGCTCAAAGGTCTGAATTTGACCATACTTCGTCAGGAAAAGGTAAATACGACCTACTGGACCTTGTCGTTATGTGTACGCCGACATTTCACGGGAACAATACTTTGTTGGTTGGTTATCCCTTGGATAATCAGTCTATGTTTTCATGCCAAAGGTCACCGATCGGTCTTGAAATTTGGCAGTATATGCTTTATAATGTCTAGATCTAGAGATTTTCGGCGATCAAGGCGTGTGGGGTATCGTATTCCACTAAATTTTGGATGCTGAGTCCAATGGTCGAGTCCCAGAATGATTGGCGCCCACCGGGAGGGGTTATAGGTCAATATGGGTATCTATTTACCTATTTTGAAAGATGGTTTTCGAGATTTCTGGTACTAGGAATGTGGGGTATTATTTTCCAATAGACGTTGGATGCTGAATCGATTGGAATGAGTCTTCATGCGCCTGGTCCGAGGAATAACCAACCATGAATTTGCAGGTTATTGTTCTCTACCTTATCAAACGTCTAGAATTTGGCAGCCGATCAGAGATGGTCGACCTTCAGTGACCTTCAGCATGAGAATGAACCAAGACCGTCCGCCGTACTCTATACGCTAAATGGATGTAGACAATTCTCGAAAAATCTGAAATGTTGACCTAATTCCGACTCTAGTTTGTCCTCAAAACTTCACAGCCCAGCCGGCCCAAGTTTGGGGAGGGGATATGTGTCAAAACGTGTCTTTTAAAACGCTGAATCCATTGAAATGGGCATGAGGCCGATTGGTGCCCATTGGAGGTTGGCATGGGCTGCTAAAATGGGTACCTACCTATCTATTTTTAAAGTGGGGTATTGAGATTTTTGGGTACCTTGACGTGTGGGGATCATTTTCAACCAATTCGATTGGAATTAGTACGGGACACTCCACACATACCGTTTCCCCCATGCTGCTGCTCCAAGGAATAACAAGAATTGTGGATGAATTTCCAGCGTTTTGTTCTTCTCACCCCACTCAGAAACCCAAGGACCTAACTATTCGATTTCCTTCTTCGGAGTCATACTGCACTAATACCAGTCTAAACACCTCCGACTATGAGCGCCCCCTCCCTCTAATGTTTGGCTGATGGAGCTGAACGTTGGGGGAAATTCGAACGCATCCACCTTATCGATTTCATGTTGACCGTCTTGTAAAATATATCATGATCATAAAGCAATACAGGTTTTGACGTTTCAATCTGTGTAGTGCAGTGCGGGGAGGCGAACAGCCAGACATGCATTTTCGCCGATACTACTATTCATTTCATGTAGGCCAACTATAAAACCTGGGACCAGGCGCATGGAGACTCATTTCTTCAAAATGGGATAAGAGTAGGTGTGATGGGTCCCGAACCCATTCCAATCGACCCATTTCATTGGATTCCGCGTCTAAAATTTAGTGGAAAATAATATCCTACACGCCTAGATCACCAAAAATCTTGAAAATCCATTTATCGAAATACACATCTTGACCCCTACCCCGCCCAAATTTGGTCCGATCGGGCTGAAATGTTGCGAGGACCAACTAAAGCCGGAAACCGGGTAAAATTATTTATGAAATTTTAAAAAGTTGTTTTGTTTGGAGCTCTGATTTTAGTATTTTTAGATTAAGGTCTAGTCGTACGCGTCACTGCTCCTTCACCCTTTTGTAAATTAAGCTTTTTTAATTTTTGAAGAACTTGATGTTGTTTTTTCACTAAGGTAGGGATCGTTGGGAGAACTGGGGCTGGCAAGTCCTCGCTCATTGCCGCCCTGTTCAACCTTGCCCTGCTCGACGGTCGTATCGAAATCGACGGTGTGAACACAACTTCTGTTGGCCTCCACGAGCTGCGATCCAAGATCTCCATCATCCCTCAGGAGCCGTTCCTTTTCTCCGCTTCAATGAGGAAGAATTTGGATCCATTCGATGAGTTCACCGACGATGTTCTCTGGAACGCTCTCGAAGAAGTGAGTTCCTGCTGACAGATACAGCCCCTATAAGAGACTCCACTTCCCCTCCACAATTGACTCTTCAAATCTATCCAAACTCCACATTCTACGGCTATCTCACTTTCGTTGTCTTCCCACCGACAGGTCGAGCTGAAACAAACCGTCCTCGACATGTCACGAGGGCTCGAGAGCCGAATTGAGGAGGGTGGTTCTAACCTGAGTGTTGGGCAGAGGCAACTGGTCTGCTTGGCTAGAGCAATCATCCGCAACAACAAGATACTCGTGCTCGATGAGGCCACAGCCAATGTGGACCCCAGGTGGGCAACTCACTATCTATAATTTATTCTCACGTGCAACCAGCCAGGTGCAATAGTATTGCTCGAATACACATCATCATCTTCTGAGCAAAAACTCGTACTTGTCATAAAATGTTGTGCATGTAAGGTTGAGTATATTGGTACCCATCGTGGCCAGCCATTCAGGCTTCAATCAACGCCTAGCTTTGTTTTAGTTCCCCCTTCAACGTTCATTACCGACGCGGAAGATAATTATCAACCCTCTGAAGGTTGTGATTCATATTTTTCAATACGAACTCTGTTTCATTCGCAGAACGGATTCTCTAATCCAGAAGACGATTAGGGAGAAATTCCGCTACTGCACGGTTCTCACCATCGCCCATCGACTCAACACTGTGATGGACTGTGACAAAATCCTCGTGATGTCAGGAGGGACTATGGTTGTAAGTACTTCGAACTATGTTTAGTGGTAACAAGAAGAAGAGGGCGGACATTATTTCCGCATAAATGCATTTTTTGTCGTTGACTGGTCGTTTTAAACGCGGTGTTGTCTCAGGTAGGTATAACCATGGATGTAAGACATACAGTAGGGTTCACGAGGAACGGGCGTCCAACCTCAACTCTGGCTATAAGATTTCACTGTTTTTATCAAGTTTCATACTACCTGGCAGCGTATACTAGAATTCAAGCTCTGAAAGTCTGTTTATATTAATCCTGGAAACTTTTACAATCGTTTGTTTTATTTTAGGATAGGAATAGGTATTCCTAGGAATTCCATCGGAATTAGGGTAGTTAGGTCTATAGCAATCTATAACAATAGGAAGTGAGTAGCTAGTAGTTCGAACACAGGTTATATTCGGAATAAGATGAAAGTACAGTGTTTTCTCGACATACTATAGTTTGTTTCATTTCGTACTGATACAATCAATAATTTACTGTACAATATCCAATTATAGTTCAGTAAAATACCGGAAATCTTAACAGTACCATCGGATGGTTACGTATAGTTGAATAAACTATTAAAACAACAAATCATAATGTACTCAGTTAACTATTTTTTTAGAAAATTGTCCACTACAAAAAACCTTTGACTTTTTGAATGAAAACGTGTTGATTATTCAAGGAATAACCAACCAAAAAAGTTATAAAAAGGCGCCTAACGAATAAATATGACGTATAATGTCATTATGCAATCAGTTTTTTTGTCAATATTGCATTTGTTGAATTTAATTTAATTGATTTAAATGTCAATCAGATCTTAGAACTTAATGTTAACCTAACCTGATTTAATTACTTGCCTGCTACAGAACTTAAATTATTCATGTGTGCGACCTACAGCCTTATGAGGTCTTTCTGATTTTGCTTGCAGGAATTCGACCATCCGCACGTTCTCCTTCAAAAGAGCGATGGAATCTTTTCGAGTATGGTCCACCAAACTGGGAGAAGCACGGAAGAACGTTTGAGAAGTATAGCGGCTGAGGTTAGTCATCTTGGTCATATTATACTACGCTTTCTAACCCCCCAAACATCAATCTTAACTTTGTTACTGAAAGTGGGAGTTTCTCTTTCTACATGTTTAAACAAATATCTTCCTTTACATAGCCGGAGGAGATATATTATGTCGGCAATGTACCTTTCTGTAGTTTCTAGCGCTGTTTCATCTTCTTTTCTCTGCTGTTGTAACTTATGAGGCGTGTCCAGGAAGTATGTGTACTCAATTTTTGTAGGTTTCAAAAAAAAAAAAATAATAACGTGGTCACATGAATATATTTGTGTGCTATTTTTCTACATAGTCGCCATTTCTTTCAATGCAGGTTGTGAGACGGCAGATTAATTTCTGTATGCCTGCCTCGTAGAACTCTGCCACCATCTCCTTTGTCCACATGTCGACCGCCCCCTTCAATTTCTTGTCAGCCGAAATTTTTTTTCCACCCACGTGCCTCTTCAGAGAAGTGAACAAATGGTAATCTAAAAGCGCCAGGTCGGGGGAATACGGGGGGTGGTTCAAAGCATCCCATTCGAACGAGTCCAACAATTGCTTGGTGAAATTGGTCGTGTGGGGTCTGGCGTTGTCATGCAGCAGGCATACTCCGCTTGTCAACAGACCCATTCTTTTATTTTGAATAGCTCTCCTTAATTTTAGGGTCTCACAATATCTTGCTGCGTTGATGGTCTTCCCCTGAGGTAAATATCCAATCAAAATGATGACTTTGTGGACCCAAAACACCGATGCCATGTGGGTGAAGTGGTGTGACGCCTTTGTTTGGACTGTCTCTTATTTTCAAGTGTATAGTGTGCAACCCAAGTTTCATCTCCAGTAACAATAACTTGAGAAAATTATCACCGTCCAGTTCATAGCGTTCCCAAAACTCTAGAGGCCTGCACTCGATTCAACACGTGTTGTTCAGTAAGCTGTTTTGGGACCTATCTTGCACACATTTTATGAAATCCAAGTGTTTATGTGACTGTGTGTCTTTGTCTCGAGGAGCGGAGACCTTGACAGATGCGGAAACATCGTAGTAAGTTCATCCAGAGTCAATCCGTGATCGTCACGAACCGCATCTCGACTTTTTTCACAATGTCGTCAGTCAAAATCGACTGTCTCCCACTCTTCAGATTGTCATGTACATTCGTACGGCCATTTTTAAACTCCCTTCACCACTTGTATACGCTGGTACGATTCATATGGTCTTCACCATAAACGGTTCGTACCTCATTAAAAATCGCATGTGGAGTTTCCTTTGCAACTAGGTAATGGATAACGGCACTTGGCGGCAGATTCGATCGACTTGTTTAACAAGAAAAATTCGTGAGACCACAGTTTTCAACGTACTAAACTCGTTCTGGTCTTGTTTTAAAGGTTAGGAGTAAAGCTATACGGAAGTGTAGCCAACATAGTATAAAATATTCCCTATGGCCGTGAGAGCCTCAGTACACTTACTTTCTGAATACGCCTCGTAACTTCTCAGGATACTTTCAAGAGGATACGGAAATATTAGGTATTTCTTTCCTTCAGCTTAGGTGTACATGAGTACAAATTTACTCGAACCAGAACAGTTTTTAAAAAAACGTTGAAGTTAGATCAAGTGGCGCACTCTAGTGCGCACTGGCTTGCAATGAAGCACTGGTCAAGTCAGAGACTGGAGTTTTAGGGTACCCTCAATAAAAACGCCAATAAAATTTCCTTTCCATCTGAAAAATAAAATAATGAATACATACTTGATATAAATTTCAGATGAGTCTTGCTTCCTTTTTCAAATTTTTGGGAATTTATTATCCTTTGCTTTTCCTTGGCTTGTTTTTCATCCTCCAGCTCCACCAAACTCCCTTCTTCCCGCTTTTGGTTGGTTATTCCTTGAATAATCAACCTATGTTTTCATGATAATGGTCAACCTCTCCGATTCGGCTCAAAAATTTATTCTGGACGTTTCATGGTGTCTAGATCAAAAGAGGCCAATGTCCGTCCGCCGTACGCCGTCCATCGTCGGCGCCGTTTTTGGTAGTAGAAAATTTTCTAAAAATCTGAAATTTGGGTCAGGGGTCTGTTCCCGGCCGAGACGGGTCCTCGAAACTTTTCAGCCCGATCGGACCAAATTTGGGCGGGGTAGGGGTCAAAATGTGTTTTTTGAAAAATGGATTTTTCGAGATTTTGGGCGATCTAGGCGAGTAGGGTATCATTTTCCACTAAATTTTGGACGCTGAATCGATTGGAATGGGTCCGGGACCCGCCACATCCACTGTTTCCCCCATTCGAGGAATAACCAACCTGTGTGTAATAATTTGCAGATTTTGAATATGTGTTTTCGGGATTTCTGCTACCTAGGCGTGTGGGGTACCATTTCCCACTAAATTTTGGACCCTGAATCGATTGGAATGGGTCTGGGACCCACCACATCCACTGTTTCCCCCATTCGAGGAATAACCAACCCATGTGTAAGAATTTGCAGATTTTTTCTTCTTAAAGTAAAGAAAACTAACAACTCTTCCGCCTTTTTTCAGAGCTTTAAGCAGAGAACCTCGTGAAAACCTTCAACTCCTTTCCATCCTTCTCACGTTGGAAAGGACACTTGCCGTATGGTATCGTTTTTCGCTTGTACTTAAAATCCAATGCCTTTCAAATGCGCCCAGCGATCGATTCGATGACCATATTTTGATGTTCCTTCATTTACTTGGACCTAAATCCAAACTCTGCGCGAATTTGGATTGTACGATTGCGTAAATCGCGCTCAAGTTCAGTGCCTTAAGTTAATCGCGTTTTTTAGCGAACTTATTTTCCAGAAATTCCATTACTATTAGTACATCCTGTAATTTTGGAGAGGCTGTTACAACTTAGCCTAACTAAAAGTTAGGCTAAAACAGAATGTGACTGAGAGATGCGACATTTAGGAATGACAACATACTGTAACCTAGTTTTCAATCTGAAGAAATAGATCATGAAGGCCCTCAAGGGGATGTGAGGTCAGTAAGCAATCATGCGGTAAATGCTGTAACGTTGCTAAGTATTTGCTTACTTAGACTTTTTTGTTGTTGACCTTTTTAAATGCAGTGAGTTTTGTACTAAACCAAGCCAAAGCGCAGATACATCACGTATTATTTTCATTAATTGTATTTTTACTAGCCAACTGTTGAAATATATTGGCCTTTTTTTTTTTTTTTTTTTTTTTTTTTTTTTTTTTTTTTTTTTTTTTTTTTTTTTTTTTTTTTTTTTACTTTGATAGGCTTGAGGAAAACGGGCCCGTTCTTTGTTTTTTTAATAAGAAATTGGTCAACCTTCCTTTATTACTTTCCATAATGGCAATCACCCTACTTGAAAAGGCTGTTGGTACTGTATTATCTCGCCTCTCTATCGCAGTCATTTCCAAAATGTTCCCGATTCATTTTGTATGTGAAATGTAGTCAGATGAATATTTTGTGAAAATATAATTAAAGTGCCTGGGTGAAATTAAATTTGTACTTAATTTAATAGCGTCCTTGTTCATTAGGATCGGTTTATTAAGTAGAGCTTATGGCCAGCAATTCTCAATACTTAATTCCTGTGAAATATTTGTTTAAGTAAAATATTTGCTTTGTGATGGTTTTTTTTCCTCTCTCGTCCTTGTTATGGTTGTACTTTTCATTCTTAGCGCTCCCCACCAATGAACAACGTACATTGCTTGAAATGAAAAATTTTTAAAAACTCTACAAGTTTGATTCTTCTAATTTTCAATTCAAAAAACATCATCTCCTTACTTGAACTTCCGTGATGCAAAATCCGTTTACCTCAATGGTACTATTGAGTGATGCCGAGCAATTGGAGTGGAGGGCATATAAATGACCGGGGGCAAATAACGTACAAAACAACGTTGTATTTTCCCATTGCAAGAGTAATTCACAATACTGACAGAACATTGTGAAATGTCAAGGCTGTAAAGGTAAATTTCCACTGAGCAAACATCGTTTGCGAACGTTTGCGGTTGTTCGCGCGCAGGTGCTCGCGCGCAAAACGTTCGCGAACGCGAAGAGAAGGGTGCTGTTTCCACTGCCCGCGCTCGGCCAACAGAACAGTTGTTCTCGAGCCATCGCCGCTGATCCGTATGTTTAGTGCGATCATGGCGCCCGCTTTATCAAAGGTTGCAATATGTGCAGCTTCGATTTTGATTCTATCGGAGCTTGAAAAGAAGAAGCGTCGGAGACACAGGATGTGGGTGTCGTCATTTCTGAGGGCGAGAAATCACGAGAAACTGCTCAGCGATTTGCGGGCGGATGAAACTCGACTGTTTGAAAATTTCAACCGAATGTCTCCGTCGGACTTCGATTTCTTATTGAACCGAATTGAAGCAAAAGTGTCGAGGCTTGATACCACCTTTCGTGACAGCATTCCTGCGACGACACGGCTGGCAATAACTCTTCGGTTTTTAGCCACAGGGGACTCGTATGCCAGCCTCATGTACCTCTTCGCTTGTGATCGGGTTGCCACAGTAGGGGGTTCCCCTCATACAATGACACCAAGCGAAGGGACATTTCATTGTCCCACTCCATACTTGTCACAAAATGTTATTATAATAAGGAAAACCCGGCACTCAGACGGACAAAACACAGGGTACTGAGCCATCGTGACGAAGTTCGTTGGAAACCGGGGACATGCGCAGGGCGCCTGTTTCCATTGTACGCGCAGCGAACGCGAATCCCTTTGATGATTCGCAGGAAAACCGACAGCCGACGGATCAACCCCGCGCACGAACGAACGCCGTTCGCGAACAACGTTTGGCGCGGAGGAGTGTTTCCACAGCACGCGCATCGTGTTTGCAAACGTTTGAAGACACTGTTCGCAGCGAATGTTCGCTCAGTGGAAATTTACCTTAAGGATCTCTAAATATTACAAATAGAATGATAGAGAGGTTGTAAAGCAATAATCAAAACCTTTTTCAAAACGGTTCGCTAAACCACCCACTACAGCTGCGTGAACTTGTGCCAGGTGCCAAGCGATGGTCGTGACATGTTTCTGTAAAGCTGGGTTCACATGGACGCGGTTTCTCCGTTAGCGGCAACTGCGGTAGAATGGTGGGGGAAATAAGTTTTGATTTTGGGTGTCCACATGGATGCGGTGCGGCGTTCGTGGAGCTAACATAGTCGGAGATAACATGAGACGACAAAAACGGCGGGGAGAGCTGCGCTGAGACCAACTGCGCATGCGTTACTGCGGTAAATATCAAATTGATTTTATGTGTACATACCGCTTCAAAAGTTCACCTGCGGCAGCTGCGATAGACCCGTGGAGCCGATCAGATGGCCGAACGCGTTTGCTGCCCAACGGAAAAACCGCGTCCCAGCTTAAGCCCTATCAAAATGTAACGTTTATACCAAAGGAAATATTTAAAGATGGTGAAGGATATGAAGCTACACTGCCACGCTTACGTTTCCCAGAGTACAAACTGGCCGTGTGTGGCCAGTATAGAGCTATTCACTTATCAAAACCGGGTCAGGTTGGGTTGAAAATTGGAAAATAGACAGCCTATCTCAAATAGGGCAGGTTAGAGAGGCTACAGAATAGTATCCAGTTGTAACAGCATGACAGTTATTATACTTTGCCATCTCGTTTTGAGTTGCCTCGATAATCTGACACCTTCTTTCCATCATAACCTTACCGGTCTACAGAGACAATAGGTTAAAGTTACTTATTCTGTTGTACGTTAACTATGATCTCCAGCCTTACCAGCTGATCTAACATCTTGGGTTAAAACTTAAGGCGGCTGTGCTTCCTATTTTAATGTTACTTGAAAATCAAAAAGCTGAATTTATTGATTTGTTTTGCTAATCATGGGTCTTTTCTACAGCTGTAAGGTTAATTTTGCTTTGAATACACTGTTGTATTTACACAAAATTTTACATACAAATTAACTAGCCTTGTTAGTATTTTTCGAGGAAAAAAAATAGCACGGGGTGGAACATGAAGCGTAGTTTGGTTTCACACCGCCTTTATTGAAAAGTCTAGCCTGCACGAATGTCGCGCTCTTTCTCAAGGGCAGGTGCTGTTGCTGTTGCTGGTGAGTGACATAGTCCTCAGAATGGTGACAGACCGAAATTAGGCGGGTAACTGGGGCAAACCGAACTCATCCACTGGGACGCCGTCGCGATTTTTCGGGAGGGGCTGGGAATTGGCGGAAGGTTCCTTCTCGGGAGCCGCGGGGGTGTTGATGGCGTCGTCCAGGTAGGACGTGTCGTCGTCGAGGGCGATGTCGTCAGCAAGGGCGTCCAGTTCGGCGGCGAGCTCGTCGTCGTCGATTTCTGGCATCCCGTACGATCGGCCCAGAGCCTCTTGAACCTGCAAATTTGAAGGTTAGTTGAGAGTTTATCACCAATAAGAGGAAGACTGAGGTAAATGTCCAAACATCATCAACGCCAGGAGGCGACGACTAGGCAGGATACGACAATATTTTAATGACAAATTATGGTCAGGGGTCTGTTCCCGGCCTAGGACGGGTCCTCCAAGCTTTTCAGCCCGAATCGGATCAATTGGGCGGGGTAGGGGTCAAAAGTGTATTGGAAAAGGATTTTCGAGATTTTTGTCAATCTAGGCGCGTGG
>CM033998.1:16601376-16673376 GCA_019603395.1 Cyrtorhinus lividipennis | reverse complement strand
GTAAATCAACTTAATGTTTCGGGCTTCTTTCAACATACCGAGTATTTCTAATCTACCGCGCTGGCATTAACTCGGGATTAACTTATGAAAACGAGGTTAGAGAAGTAGTAGGGTAAGCGGCACGTGACTGGGCAATGATTTTGTAAATAAACTGCGTTAGCCCTCGGTGACAGCTCAGGGTGGCTGGGGTGTGGGCGAGCGGTGGTTTCCTTCCGATCTGACTCACGCCTCGATACACAGGGGGTTGATATTTGGATGAGATCGGCGTCGCTCAATTGCGGTCACTCTACCATAACGGAGGCTCTCGAAATAATTTGCGGTATTGTCCGTCGGAGGAAGTGATCGTGAAATATCGCCCATTTCAACAATGCGTTTTATCCGGCCTTCGATATTGACGATTTGGGGAGTACCCGCATAAGTCAGGTGGAGAATTTCCACGACTGATGTGATCTGGATTCATCTTTAGAATCTTAATTTTTAAGTCTCATTGGAACACTAAAAAGGAAAAACAAGGTGAAAATGGGGAAAAACAGTGAGTGTGGAGCGTCTCGGACTCATTCCAATCGATCTATCTTCTAAAATTTTGTGGAAAATGATAACCCATACGCCTGTTTCAAAAGTGAGTTTTCGGGATTTTTGGGTAAATAAAAATTTTGGATGCTAAATCTTTTGGAAATGAGCCCGGGTTACTCCAACCCACAGTTTTTTTCCCATTATCCCCATGCTCCAGGGCCGAGGAATAACAAACTCATTTGATCTAGACATTTAAAAACGTCCAGAATAAAATTTTGGGAATGTTCGGTAGAATTCGAGGTTTTGGTTGATTATTCATAGACCTTATTCCTTTCTTAATTCTTTCTTAGGATTATTCCTAGGTCAAGTCTTGGTTATTCTTTAAATAATCAACCAAAACCTCGAATTCTACTGTAATAGTTTATTATTCTAGGTTAGTCTTGCTCGTGTGCAGAGTAAATTCTGAGGTCTTCGGAGTATGTAACTATTTTGGATAGAAGCAGACCGATTTACTTTTTCTCTCCTTTTTCGTTTCTCAAAACGTATTTACTCTCACAAATATGTAACCCTCAAATAATAAGTACCTATTCACCTGAACATTCACTATTAATCATTTTAGAACATTCCGCAGCGGCTTTAAAATTGTCGTTTTTGTTGGACGTCACTCGGATTGTCAATCTTGGGGACACTCGAAGACATGACAAAGTGGATCATTTCTTTAAGGTCATCTGGATCTGTCTTAACCATCTGAATCAAACTAAGAATAATAGGTCTCCTCTGAATGTGTTGTCGGATACTGCAACGCACACCTATTCTATGATAATATTACACGCTATCTTTTTCGGATGGAGATGTATGATATTGAAGGCACCACAGCCTTCACGCGGATCGCCTATTATCTAAAGTCACAGTCTCGAAAATTTAAAATATCAATGAAACCAATTATAAAGACCCCTGCAGATCGGAGGATTGTAGAAGCTGCCCGTTCGATTTTATGTTCCTCCCATTAGGCAGAGTTTCGTCGGAGCTGCGCTAAACAATATGAATTCACTCTTGAGCGGAAGCCCTATTAAATTGACTCTGCTGGCTGCCATCTCACCTACCCCCTGCCGTCTTGGAGGCGCAACACGTTGGATGAGAATTGATATATTTCATCGACCAGTTTGAGGTTTACTTCATTCGGTTTAATTGGGCCTCGCGAGAGAGTTTGCTATCAGAAATCACCAACAAACGGTTGTGGAAGGCACCTACCAGGTACCGCGTACCAACTATTGGGAAGCTATGTTTTGTGTGTGACCTGTCCTAATAGGTCCATTCCCTGACGGGGTGAGTTTTAAAGTCCTTGCATTTACCAACAATCTTTTCTTGGGAACCCTCTTATATTGCTGGTTGATTGTGATGGAAATGGTGTCGAGGTTGGGAGATGAGGGACTAAGGACAGCGAGTACTGTTGACCCCTAAGAATCGGTTCACGATCCAAAATCATTTGAAATTTGACTAGAGCGAGTGCGGTAGTGGGGCAAACAATGAGTTTTGGATGCTGATAAGATTTAGATGGTACGCTTCAGCAATCGCTTCAGACCAAAAGTGGGTACTTATTGGTCGGAAAAGACGTACATGATTTGAGTTGAGCGTTTGTCTGAAATCATGTATCCAACAAGCACGTTCAGCTGCATACGGCAATGTTCCAAACCCATTCCAACGACTGAGGTCAGGTTAAAGCGAAAAGATGGCAACGGGGATCATTTCGACTTCAGAGAAGGCCCAATTTCGCATTGAAAACGGGGAAGCTGCACGAGGAAGAAAAAAGAGCAATACAGCAATCAAAATTTTAAAAAAAGCTGCAAATTCGTTCACGAGGGTTGGTTATTCCTCGGACCAGCAGCGTGGGGGCTCACACCAATCGATTTAGCGTCCAAAATTAGTGGAAATGATACCCCATACGCCTAGGTACCAGAAATCTCGAAACCCACCTTTGAAATAGGTAGAGGGATACCCATTTTGACCCATAACTTCTTCGAGTGGGCGGCAACAGTTCCCCCGACCCATCATTGGATTCATCGGCCAAAATGTAGTCGAAAATGGTACCCGACATGCCTAGATCGCCAAAAATCTCGAATATCCATTTTTTGAAAGCACGTTTTGACCCTCATTCAAGGAATAACCAATATTAGGGTTCCCATTGGAAATAAGATAGCTAGTGTGTAAGTGCGCAAATATGAAATTCGAGATCCTTGCAAGAAAAAGATGAAGATTGAAATAAAAAATATTGTCCCCGATTTGACGATTTAGGAGTGAGGCGGGGATAACAACTTGTGGGACACCCTGTAGATTGTAGTTTATTTACCTGTATTTCGTTAAGTGACTGAGAAAACTTGCCCCGGTTATGGGCTACATTTTCTCACTTTGACGTAACGGAATTGGTTTTTAAAGGGAAATTCACTTTTTTTTTTACTGTAGAGCATATTCTGCTGAGTGGGTACCAAACCAATTTTTACAAGAAACGTGAAAACCTGCCCCGGTCTCTGCTGCTTTATTCTAATAATAAACCAATATATAAAAATTTGAGGAAACCTTTTTTTTTCTACAATCTAGCTGTTATTGCAAACCAATGAGTCGCACTTGGTCGTGATTTATTTCGTCGGTAGCTCGTCATGGAGATAACCAGTAATGCTGCTTGCAAAAACAGAGTGAATTGAAGAAGGGATCGAGGAAGTGCTGAACGGTAGAGAATCTATCTATTCACTCGAGACAGAACCCCAGCTTTCTTCCATCAGAAGAACTTACCTTAGAAAAGGTGACACAAATCCGGAAAATCCACGTCGGACGCGTCTCCATTGCCTGGGAAAACAATTTCCTTGGTTGACAAGACCGTGGGCGACGCGAGGTGGCGCGAAGTGTGGGAAATGGTCTAAATCGTTCGGCCCGTTCGCTGTGAGAGGCTCCCTGGAGAGCGGCTCCGACGATGACAATGGGCGTCAGTCGGCTCGACAAAACGAATCACTGGGAGGACACCCAATCACAGGGTTTTCGAAGGGTTTGGATGTGATTGAATCGGAAACGGACTCGTCGAATTGCTCTGGCGAGACCGTCCTCAGTCGTCCGATTGAAACACGCACGACGCACCTACCTACGAGTACATAGCACAGCACGCTGATGTAAGTGGCTGCACAACTCCTAATTCATAATAGAGTGACGGCACTCCACCCACCTTGGTGCCCATCGAGAATCCATTCTTCAAAATACCAACTTTCTGACCCAGAGCGCATGGGCAAGTTCAAATGCCCGAATCTCGAGCACTTCACACTCCGGAAATTGAACACATGATATCAGGGCAATATGGACAACACTGGGTCATTGATGAGTGAGTGTACAAGAAGATGACTAGAAAGGCTTAGGTGAGTGTATTGGGTGAGCAGAGGTACCATGGAGATGGTAAAAAGTGCCACTTTACTTGGGTCCTACTTCGTCCTGACTCATATTTAGCCCAATCGACCAATAGCAGCTAACAGAGGCACGCCGTGGGTGAATGTGGGTATTTTGAAAATGGAACTTCGGTTTATTTTTCTCTAATTTCCACTTGTTTTGGACGCAGAATCATTTCAGAGTCCCAACCCATTGCCGATAAACCAAGAAGTGCCTGCGGATCACTATCACGGGTAGTACTTTACTTCCCGTAAAAATTTCACGAACGTCTGCACTTAAAAAATTTAGAGACCTCAGAGATGTTTTTCTCTCATGAGCGAGGTAAACCTAGAATGGTAAACTAAATATTTTTTGGCCGCGTGTTGATTTTCTACGCAGAGAAGGACTTGTGGGATACCCTGTGATATGATTGATGCCCTTTTTCGGGTTTATAATGTTCCCGAAAAAGGACATCAGTCATAATAAAGGGTATCCCACAAGTTCTTCTCTCCCACCTCCAACCCTTGTACTGCGTTGTGGGATGGATACCCCCTCCAATCAGAGCACATGGGCAGTTTGGTTGGCTATCTGGCCAATATCTGGAATTTTATACAGGGTGTCCCACAAGTTGTTCCACCCCTTCCTAAAATCGTCCAAATGGGAGTAGGTAAATACTTTTTAATCTTCATATTTAATTTGCAAGGATCTCAAATATCATGCATGCGCACCCCGCCCAACTGCGCAACCATGCGCAAGTGAATCTTATTTCAAATTGGGAACCCAATTTTTTTATTCCAGATTCGGATTTCGCCCAACATTTTAAGAAAATTGTATCCCTCAACAACTCGGAACTCGTGGTACAACCTGAACGACTGGTCCATCTCTCTTTTTCGAGGTACGTAATTGTGATATACCAAGAAAGCGGATGTAAAAGTACGTAAATAACGGACTCTACCATATGGTTAAAGGTACGACAAAACGAGTGACATAGAGCTTCTGTCCGTCCTCAATCTCCTCAGCAGAGAAGTCGGCGGTGTTTAGCATTTTACTTCACGCTGAGGTGGTATTTTAATGCTGAGAGTAAATTACCTGCATAGAAGCGCCAATTTATTGTTCTTTGCCTTCCTGTATGTGGGCCGTAAACCTTTTCGTTTTTACCACAATCACCCGTCAAAGCTCTTTCATTTCTGGTCAGATTTTATGGAATGATCTATGTCAGAACTTAAAATTGCTTGCTTCGCGTTCATGCAATTGATTGAAATTGTGTTTGGCATCGACGAATGCCAATAAAAAGGCTGCAAGTGCAGTGAGTAGACTGATGAGATTGTCAATGCTGCCCGTCGCAATGTTCAGGATGTAATGAACAGAACTCTCATTCTACATCCATCGAAATGTGAACTTTACCAACGACAATGCCACTGCTAAGCAGGATCTGGTGCCCTGTGTTGCTCAGGCAGGCAACCATCATTCCAAACGGAGTTATTATTATTCATTTTCACTTGTAGAGGTAGGATTGGGCTACCTATCTCCCACAACAGTTCTTTGAAGGAGTCAAGCGTACTATACTCGTACATGAGTTCACCTAAATCAAATAGGGGGGGGGGGTCAACATTTGTCTTTCGAAAAATGGATTTTCAAGATTTTCGCGATTCAGGCGTGTCGGGTTTCATTTTCCACTAAATTTTAAACGCTCAATCCATTGAGATGGGCTCCGAAGTGATTGTCGCCCACTAGAAGTAGGTATGGGACAAATTGGATACCTTCAACCTAGGCGTTTGGCTTATTTTTTCCACTGTATGTTGGGGCGCCGAATCGATTGAAATGAGTCCAGGACACTCCACACCCACGTTTTCCCCCATTTTCCCCATACTTCTGGTACAAGGGGTAACCCATTTTTGTGAAAGAATTTTCAGCGTTTTTTGTCTACACGTTATGAAAAAGAAATTTTGCGGACGGGGGCACACCACTCATTTATGTTTTCCCCATACTCCTTCTCTAAGGAATAACCAACCCTGGTTCTGACTAGGGTGATATTTTCTATAATGTTTTAGTTCGAGCTGCATGATGACGAAACATAAAGATAGTTGACTATTACCTACGACAAAATGAAATCTGATACTTCGTGCGGAAGATGGATCAATAGAATGTGTTTTTAAAATATGTTTTTTTCGGTGAATCCATCATCCAGACTACGTAGCCTCAGCAAGCTTACTCATGTGAGGGGCTCTTCAATTGGCCACCTACGTACATACTGATTCTTCATTATTACGCGGTTCATTGAAATTGAAAATGATGGTGGAAAATCTTTATTCGCAGATTTGAAGAAGAATTTTCGGTAAACACCCCTATCCCTATTGTCGAGGGATGGAGCCAATTTTGGGGGGCACTGTCGGACTTGAACTGATTCCAAGCTTAGAAAAATACCACCAAAGTAGCTTGTGCAAGGCGGAGGGGTTCGTTACAATTCTTTTGAAAGTTGTTTCCCCCCTTGGCCGGTCATCCCCATTCGCCTTCTCAGATCATTCGCCACGAACAGAGCATATGCCGACCGGAGTGATATCTGCGCCTCGCCATCTCACTCGGTGGCGCAATTAAAATCCGATAATCGAGTTTCACAGTCGTTGTACCGTGAACCGGTCCATTAGACACCCTTAACTAGAACACAAAACCTCTCAACAACTATCAAAAGGCTTTGTTCCTGTTGGGTGAGAAAGGAGAGGTAGTTTCATCTCAGAGAATGGATGTTCGTTTATAATCTCGATGAGTGAGTGGAGCTGGCACGGGAATGGTGGCCCTGTCGCTTTATAAAAGGAGCCTCATGGCAGAAGTTCCCGTTCATAACCTCATCCAGAGGGTGCCAATCGTTCCGGGACCCATTTCATTGGATTCAGCGTCCAAAATTTAGAGGATTATGATACCCCACACGCCAAGATCGCCGAAAATCTCGAACATCCTTTTTTCGAAATACACATTTTGACCCCCCTTCCCCCCGAATTTGGTCCGATCGAGCTGAAAAGTTCTAAGGATCAATTTTGGCCCAATCGGGTTGAAAAGTTTCGAGGACCAACTAGAGCAGGAAGCGAGTCCCTGACCAAAATTTCAGATTTTTAGAAATTTTTTTACAACCAAAAACGGCACGGATGGCGGACGGCGGACGGACATTTGACTTTTTTGACCTAGAACCTTGACACCTTGAAACGCCCAGAAAAAATGTTGGGCCGAATCGGAAAGATTGGCCACTTGCATGAAAACACAGGTTGATTATTCAAAGAATGATCAACCGAAATAACTCCACTCATATTCGATTATTATTATCTTGGGATAAATCTGAAGTAAATTTCTCACAAATTTCACCTAAGTTTGGTCTCCACAATTCGATTCACGGTTTTTGATCCACCATGATTCAACGATCACAGGAAATTAGCATTTTAAAGCCTACAAGAAAAATAAAGTATTGACATCGTTTTACCAACAGTTTTCTTATTAGATCAATTGTGTCCTCTCGTCCCTTTTTCGGAGTATAACAATTGATAGGAAGTGGAATATTATAGAAATGATCGCGTCTCCGCACTTCGCGCTCAAGTGTAATCCTCCAATTTATGAAATCATTCCACCCTCCAACAACTCGGCTGCCTTCCCACAGGAGAATTGGTAGCATAACTCCTCTTTTCAGGACTCCCGCTGGTAGGAAATGAACTGGATATTATTTGGACCAGTTTCTCTCGTCCCCGTTACACCTTCGCTTTCCCTCACGAGAGCACGCTGCTCACTCCCAATTGGAAGAGGTCCGTCCGCCATCAACTCAACGGTAGGAAGTACTCAGATGGACGGAAAATTGAAAACTTCTCCCACTGAATGTTAGCAGATTGTTGCATTCATTTAAACCATAAGGGACGAAATAGAAAGTAGATTCGAGGTACATTAAAACACGCCAACGTATTTGTGAACTTTCTGAATTACAGTTTTCCTAATGAAACCCGATTTTTCCCGAGTCACTCTCAAGGTAATCGATTCAAAGTTGTTAGCGCCATATTTTCCGGGCAGAAGCACCATCATTTTGCTGCCATTATCGGTAATACTTCGCAGAAATAGACCTGCTTTCAACAGTACTAAATTTGGAATTTGGCCCTTGAAGAAAAAACGAGCGGAAAGAGGCTATTTCCAACGCTACGAATAAAATCAGTACCGTAAAACCGGGAGAATAGAGGCAATTTCCCAAATTGTAACCTTTTTGCTCATATTTTCACTACTAATAGGGATAGAAAAATCTAAAAAATGGTTCCTTGAACCTTGAAATAAGAGGAATACGCTCATGTTATCTAACTCACGAAAAGTGGCCACACTGGGTCAGGAAAAAATTAACACGCACCCCTGATTCTCTCATTTCGCCAAGTTTTCATTTGCTAAAGTTGATCTAGACACCTTGACGTCCAGAAAAATTTTTTGGGCGAATCGGAGAGATTAATTCTTGCATAAAAACATAGGTTGATTATTAAGGAAATAACCAACCAGAAGTCAAACGTCCGTTCACCGTCCATTGACGCCGTCCGCCGTGCGCGCCATTTTTGGTAGTAGAAAATTTCTAAAAATCTGGAGTTTTTGTCAGGGGTCTGTTCTCGGCTCTAGTTGGCCCTCGAAAAACTTCAGCCTGATCGGGCCAAATTTGGGCGGGGTATGGATCAAAATGTGTACTTCGAAAAATGGATTTTCGAGATTTTGGCGATCTGGGCGTGTGGTGTACCATTTTCCACAAAATTTAGGACGTTGAATCCAATGAAATGGGTCCCGGTACGATTGGCGCCCTCTGGATGAGGTTATGGGTCATAATGGGTACCTATTTACACATTTTGAATGGGTTTTTTCGAAATTTCTGTAACCAAGGCGTGTGGGGTATCATTTTCCACTAAATTTTTGATACTGAATCGATTGGAATAGGTCCGGGACCCGCCACTCCCACTGTTTCCCCCCCACCCCGTTTTGGTTGGTTATTCCTTGAATAATCAACCTATGTTTTCATGCAAATGGTCAACCTCTCCGATTCGGCTCAAAATTTTTTTCTGGACGTTTCATGATGTCCTGATCAAAAAAGGTCAATGTCCGTCCGCCGTCCGCCGTCCACGCCGTTTTTGGTAGTAGAAAATGTTCTAAAAATCTGAAATTTGGGTCAGGGGTCTGTTCCCGGCCTAGGACAGTCCTCCAAGCTTTTCAGCCCGATCGGACCAAATTTGGGTGGGGTAGGGGTCAAAATGTGTTTTTTGAAAAATGGATTTTCGAGATTTTGGGCGATTTAGGCGAGTGGGGTATCATTTTCCACTAAATTTTGGACGCTGAATCCAATGAAATGGGTCCCGAAACGATCGGCACCCTCTGGAAGAAGTTATGGGTCAAATTGGGTATATATTACCCATTTTAAATATGCGTTTTCGAGATTTCCGGTACCTGGGCGTGTGGGGTATCATTTTCTACTAAATTCTGGATCCTGAATCGATTGGAATAGGTCTGGGACCCGCCGCACCCACTGTTTCCCCATTTCCCCCATGTTGAAGAAATGAGTCTCCATGCGCCTGGTCCGAGGAATAACCAACCCCTGTGTAAGAATTTGCAGCGTTTTTGAATTAGTTTCCATGCGCCTGGTCCGAGGAATAACCAAACCCTGAATAAGAATTTTCTGATTTTATAACTGAGCAGAGCATGTTCCATAAATTTTCATTCTAATTAGCTGGCTTTTAAGCATTGGTAGGTACTGAGAAATAAAACCTTTGGGTGCTTATTTTTGAATGTTCTGTCTAATAATGAGGTTGTGCTGAACCTAGCCGTGAGCTGGTGACAGTGCAATCGTGTGAAATGAGACATTCTCCAGAAGCTTGATGGTGTTGTTTCAGACTAGTTGCGCTTCTAATGACGGCACCCCATATGGAATTCCCGTTAAATTACTCTTGTCAACTTTTTAGGAGAACTACCGCAGGTAGCCACTGCTGCCCAAAGCTCAGCATGGGGTTACCTCATCTTCCCCAAATCGTGGACCACCGGGCAACTGCACTGTCCCGACCTGTCGGAAAGAGGTCAGTGGAGAGAAGCCATGAAAAATGGAGGAAGAAAACACACAACATCGGTGAAAAACTCCCGAGTCACAGAAACCTTTTGTTGGACAGAACTACGGTAAGGCTTCAAGGACAATCGCACATCTTCCACGGGTCATGTGGTCCGAGGAACAGTATTGCCTAGGCTTCGGAGAACTTCTTTGAGTGAGGTACTTTTTCTAATTTGACACGGTGTGGTTGCTTTCATTGCTCTTCCTGCACGCCCCTTACTAACTACCTTTGTCAACAGTCAATATTATTTCCCAACGACCTTTTTCGACGGCTGACACGGCCTTTGCTCAGAACATTAATGGAAAGAGCACATGAACCTCAAAATTATTAAAATCAAGGGCATGAAATGTAATGTCGCTTTTCTTGACACTACATGAAATTGAAGGGCACGGCGAAACCAAGGTTTCTATGAAGACGATTTTATGCCTCCTTAAATTAGCGATCCCACCATAGTTCCGAACTTTGGAAACACTTGCTACCTCAATCGCAAAGTTATTTTTGTTACTTTGTGAGGAAGTGAGGATCCAATAGCTTTGAAAATCACCCGATCATTAATTTTGGCGTCAAATAACATTAGATAATGTTATTCAAAGGAACTGGTTGACCTAATTATACAATAAATTCTTATCACAAGCTCAATTTTCATCGTCAACTTGCCAAGGGTACGCGTAATATAATAAGATTTATTCTTAAATCACATTTTGCCAGAGAAAATGGTGGAAGGCTCAACAAAGTACTCCTTTTCTCCTTTTAACTTGAATGTTTCGATGGAGTCTCAAAACACAAATATTTATAGATTCCTGAAATTGACAGTTTTCCCGAAATTGTCAACTTTGAGTCCTTTTTTTAAATGCAGCTAACAAAAGTCGATAAAAGTACTTTCAAAAACGCTGCAAATCCATTCACAGGGGTTGGTTATTCCTCTGACCGTATAAATATGGAGACCCATTCCAATCGATTCACCGTCCAAAAATTAGTGGAAAACGATACCCCACACGACTAAATCGTCGAAAACTCCGAAAATGGGAAAATGGTGGGTGTGGCGTGTCCCGACCAATTCCGATTGGTTCAGCATTCAAAATTTACTGGAAAGTGATACCCCACACGGCTGGGAACCAGCAACCTCGAAACCTACCTTCAAAATAGGTAGATAGGTACCCATTTTGACCCATAACCCCTTCCAGTGGGCATCAATCGTTCCGGCACCAGTCTGATAGGATGCGACGTCCAAAATTTAGTCAAAAATGATACCCCACATGCCGGGATCGCTAAAAATCTCGAAAATCCATATTTCAAAAAACACACATTTTGTTTTCACACCCCCCCCAATTTGGCCAAATCGGGTTGAAAAGTTTCAAGGACCAACTAGAGCCGGAAATGGGTCCCTCACCAAAATTTCAGGTTTTTTATGACATTTTCTACTACCGAAATCGGCGGACGGCTAATTTTGATCTACACACCTACAATTGTCCAGAAATACATTTTGGACCGAATCGCAGAGATTGAATTTTTGTATAAAAACAGGTTATTTATTAAATGTTTTTATCCACTGAGGAAGTTCGTTGCAATTATAAAAGTTGACACGGGATTCAGAATTGTGTCAAAAGTTACAAAAAGATGTGGAACTAAAAATAACCTATTAATATTGAGTATTCTAGAACTTGCAACAAGTGGAATCTATACGGTGCAGTAACTGCAGCATTTGTTTGTAAACGTGTTAAGGCGAAACTGTTCGCGTGCGAGTTTCTATAGGCGTTAGGAGCACTATAGACTGTCCTCCAAGCCTTGGCAGGGTTGGAGGACAATATTTATGGCACCTGTCCGACCCCTCTCCCCCAAAGACCACTAGATGTGAGAGTTTCCTTTCTCTTGCTCACTCCATCTCTCTCTGGGACTAAAACGGAAAAGATTCCAACCTCGTGATGAGGACCTCCACGACACCTGACGGTTTCCCATGACACGCCCTGAACGACACCGGGACCAACCCTCTGTTCTGGGATTGTTCTGCAATTCGCTACGGTCCCGTCGACTATAAATTAGCCCTCCTTCCTCTTGTTTGGTGAGGAAACATAAATTTGCATGCTCTCTTCCCATCTACCCTCACAGTGAGACGACACAATCTTGGGAGGTAACCAAGAAACACATGAGAGTGGGGGCTTCAATCGTTCAATAAGAGCATACACAAGTCAATCCTGTTGTTGCGTATCTGTTATTGCTCAGATGTATACAGGGTCGAAGGGTAGGTATTTATTTCTCAAACTATTCTCTTCCACTGGCTGATTTTGCACATCTGAAACTACAGCCCATCAAACACTGTACGTTAAATTCGAATTTAACCATCTGATTTCTCTGGATTAATCAAACCTAAACCCTAGAACCTTATTGCCGCCGCCGTGTTCAGCTCCAGTTATCAGGGAAACCTCTTTGCTCCTCATCGCATCGCATTTTACTTTCATCTCGCCACCATCAAATTTGACAACCCTAGTAAACAACCCATTCGACTCCAATATCCCCCGAGCGTCTTTTGGTTTCTTGAGGATCCGTCCTCGTACGCGGATTTCCTCAAATCCCCCCTTCCCACAATTTATTTTTTTAATTTTTCGTCTTCTCCCGCAATTGCCCGATTTCAAGCATGAATTTTAGGTGGTCGAATTACTCTCCGGCAATAAACTACCCTTCAAATAAATTATCTTGGTAGTAAAGTTGCCATATTTTGCCCTGAAACTCCTTCCTCGCCTAATCATAGTCGTATTGACCAGGGATCAGCAATCACTACAAAAAACAAACCTCACCTGTAAAATCGTATTCTTGAGGTGGTTTGGGGTTTATGGAAGCAGATCTGCAGGTGAAAAACTCCAACTAATAGATTGATAGTCCCAAGCGCAGTCCTGAATTTTAGCCTTGATACTTTTGGATGCCCACGTAAGGTTAAATAGTCCTGAATACCGAATTTACAATAGACAAGTCTAAGTAATATTATTCATAAGCTCTAGTAGGTGAGTGCAATCAGAAATAGCATTTGTACTATAAAAAGAGCAAAATTTTAGTTCTATAAAAATACAAGAGTGTACCTAATATATTTTATTGAGTATAATAAGAACCAAAAAGAGTTGAAAAGGGCTGATTAGAAGAGGCTAGATCAGTGAGCTAGAGCTCGGAAAGTCAAAATCTACTATTCCTGTTATAGTTATAGCTACGGCTTCATAGGCATCTACATAATGACCTCATATTCTCCTTCAATTACGTATTCATTTTATACGTTAGAACGAAATCTCTCCCCTATATCTGAGTATAAGTATGGGACGTTTTATGTCCTTATTACGTTTTATGTTCACTTACAGACTATGGATATTGCAGATGAAAATCTAGCACTTTTAAATCTTGAAAAATAAGCTATTGAAACAACCACATCGAAATTTTAATTTAGTTCTTCTTTTAACGATGACATGAACAATCGTTTGATACGAAATTAGATGGGTAGAGCTTTGCGTTTTTCGTCCCCTGTAGGTCGGTAATAACATGATGTTAGGAGGAAGCTAAAACTTGAATTTAGAAGATTAGCGAAAACCGAATTACGAGTATTTTTGAAAAAAATTGTTTGATTCTCTAAGAGTCAAAATCTTTGAAAATACGAAGTAGTATGAGCGCAGCGATTTGTTCTGGGTGAAAAAACTTCACTACGATGATGTTCTACGGGAAGAAAGATGAAAAAGGGACAAAATAAAGATGAGTACAAGGAAACGCGGCAAGGGTGTAGAAAGAAACCCCGCGGGGCCTCTGTCAAAAACTAGGGCCAATAAATTTCGTGAAAACATTGCGGGATCAGAATTTATTAGATTTAATAACATGAAATACTGAGGCGAAAAGAGGGTGGTTTTCCAGAGGGCGGATCGTGCGGAGGATGTGCGCCCTTCGATCCCCCACCCAGTCCACTTTTCGTCTTCAGTTTTCCACCCCCGCTGTGATCATCTCTTCCCCCTGTTATTACAATGTACTCGTAACGTGATTCCTCTAACATCGCAGTTTTTGGAAATCCTTCATGACCTTTCCTCGAGGGTGTATTCTTCTACTGTAGTGATCAGAGCTCGGCAATGAATCATTCCGGTGAACCTATGCTACCCATACCACACGTGAATCATTCGAATAGAGTACTTACTCGTCTGCATAGAGGGATGTAAACTTTCAATTACGATTTTCTCATACAATTCGACGGAAAAAGAAGCTGAAAATGAACGTCCCCAAATTGACTAAACAGAAGCCTCCCCACCAATTTCCCAATTTTCAATTGAAATATGTCACTAACGTAGAGAAAATATAAGGTATGACCTAGAGCTGAACCTTGGGGTATCCCAACGTTTGTTGAAACCTCATTAGCACCAGATTCCCCAATTTCCGTAACCTGCTGACGATTGGAAAGAAAATACTTGATCAAGGACAGGGGTAGTCCTCGGACATCATACAGGTAATGTTTCTTGTATATAATTTCATTGTTCACTGTACCAAACGCCTTATGAACGTCTAGGAAAATCCCTAGAAGTTTTTTAAACAAAATAATTATTAAAATCTCACAGAATATATTCCGTGCTAACGTTTCTTTCAAAACCGTATTCCGGGCAGATAACTTAAGGGGTTTTAAAAAACTCACGAGTCTAGACTTGAGACATTTTTCATGAATTTTTGCCAAAGGAAGCGTAAGTGAAACAGGTCTGTAACTATCCGTACACCTCTTGTCTCCTTTCTTTTGTAATGGTACTACCTCAATATTCTTGAAGGAGGTGAGAAATTTTCCCTCGATTAGTGGTAAATTAAATACGTGATTAAGAGGGACACTTGAATTTTGGTCGAATATATTATGACGGCATTAATTACGTTGTATTTAATGAAAGAACAGTGTTTTAGATGATTTCCAATCTCAGAAGCCTTATTGGCGTTAAAAAAACTGGTTCTGGAATAAGATGAATTAGAATAGGATGATGTTCTATATGAATCAAATACAACAGATGAGATGACTCCCCCAATATCCTAAACAGTATTTCGTGGCCAACACAGGAGTTTTAAACCAATTCAAAATTCTCCTGTTGAAAATCATTCAGAACTGTTCTCGATCTTAGTCACCAATTTCCCATCTTTTCTCTCATTCTGTGAAGCCATGTTCACTGCTTCCCAAATGACTTTAGGATTAACCTTGCTGTCTTTAATGAATTCAGCATAGTAGATACCTTCAGCTTTTTCAATGTCCACGTTCAGCAGGTCTCCCTCCAAAAATCTTCAAGTCCACATTGAACGGTTGGTATAGTTAATTTTAGGTCTCATTTGTCCCCTGTATCTAGTTGCCACCAATATTCCCTGAGCGTTCCATTCCTTCAACCGTGTAGCACTGCCATTTACTTTTTTTGTCATGGGAAGAAGTGGCTTTTCCAGCCCAGCAGAAAGTGGAATGCTCTTTCTGGGAGGTAGAGCTCGCGTTGAAATGGCACCTACACGTACCTGTATGTGTAGTACGAGTAAGTATGGTTCTACTACCGTACTTGGCAGAATTCTCGCTGTTCTACCCGACCGGGACCTCCTCTGAGCCAGATGTCCTCATGACAACGGTCTCCGTTACCAAACACACGTGATAAGCTCCTTGATGGACCTCTCCCTTGTCCTGAGCTGCGGGGAACCTCTGACTCCTGCGTCGCCGCCGTCGGAGGTCTCCATCTGACCTACTCATTGTCAACAACTCAATGCCTCTCTCTCTTCAATCCCCTGTTTGCCGCTTTTTAACTATCTACCAACCTACCATTGTTCACACAAGCTGACGCCTGATTTGTCCACCGGCACAATAATAATTGACGGTTCATTCTTTCGCCATAAATGTCAGTTAGAGAGCGCATTCCATCATTGACTGTTCGCGCCGCAGGAATCGCTTTGTCCTGTCTATTTGGTAAGCAGTTTGGATGTAGATATTGTCATCAACTTTTATAAGCGGTTCAGCTTTTACTTACCCTTTTCCCGCTGTTCGCAAATGCCTCTTGTTCCTTCTGCGCACACACACTTGGTACGCCTAACACTCACAAATGAAATCGTAGTACCTACTGGGCCAACGCCGCTGCACTCTGTGAAGGCGAGAATGGGTAGCTTGAGCGATAATACTCATTGAACACCCTTGATAGATGACATTTTGCACAGCCACCTCCGGTTATTCCATTGTCAAAACCGTGAATACGAAATTAAAAAAAAAAAAAAAATCAAAAAATGCTTCTAAAAAGATAGCGTTCAGGAAAGATCAACTTCTCATTCCTTTTTTTTCAGGGAAGCTAAAGCAGGGCGGACACGGTCAATATAGATATCAATACTGTTCCATAGCAAACGATCAATACCATTGACAATACCTGCCAATTAATGTTCTCAGTTCCTTTCGAACGATGTCACGTCGTAGCATGTTGAATCGATTTGAATGAGTCTCCATGTTCCTGGTCCAAGGGATAACCAACCCCTGTGAACGAATTTTCAGCGTTTTGTTAGTTTGTATCCATTTTTGTGTCTATGGTAGCCTTCCAAACGCAATGGCTACCACCGGCGATTTGGTAGCGGAATTTTGAACCTTCATTGCATTTTCATTTCATTTTAATTTAATAATCGTTACCTGGCTTAAACCAACATCTACAAGTGGTTTATACTTTCCTCTGTGAGGCAGAAATCTGGAGACTCGTTCAAACAGGGTACTATGATAGTACAGCAAAATTTGGTGCGCCCTGCACGTTTGGCAATTTGCATTTTTCGAATGTTGCTACTTACCAAAATTACATTCTTTCATGGGCTGATAACCATGGTGCCATAGAAAATCTCTTGCAAAGAGGTCTGCAACGGGCCTTGAGCAAGGGTATACAATTTAGCCCTGGGAAGATTTCCAAGTTAGCCAACGACGGGTAATTCTTGTTCCTCAATCCACATCATAAAAAGATCTTCATCCTCTAGTCCTGTCTCACCCATGTTTCCACCGTTTCTCCATACTCTTGCCATACGGCCATAACCATGCAGTATTTTTCGTTTCACTCTGCTATCCTTTCAGTGCGTGTCGAGAAAGCAGTTTCCCATGATGCTGGTATCGGTTTTTGCTGGACTATGGCTGTCCATCGGGTTCGTGCACTTGTGTATCATGAACACTCCAAGTATACGAGAGCTGCTCTCTTTATCTCTCTATAGACTCAGAGTGGGAATCAGACTTCAGAGTCATGTCTAGCGTTGAAGTCACCATAGCTTGTTGCAAATTGCGCATTGTGATGGTCTACTTCGACGTGCTTGCTCTGAATTCTGTTCTTCACCTGCGTATGACATCCTTGACTTAGTAGTTTTAGACCATCTATTCTGCCATTCCTGTTCTTGTCGGGTCCTGCCTAGCTGCCAGTGAGGTAAAATCTATCAATTATGGTGTGACCAGGGAAGTGTTGAGGGCAATCCACATCTTAATGTACATCGATCGCCTTTCAGCTGAAAACAATAGGGACTTGTGGGGCCTTGTGTGACACTGATCCGTGGACCTAGGTAACCATCATGAGGGCACTGCGCTGCGTTTTCAGGATCTCTCTCCAGCACATCCCATCGGCATTCATCGTCCATGCTGGGAATGCATACAGTGCAATGGTCTCCAACAGTGCTTTATCACTTGAGGCACCTACTCCAGAATGTGGTGCCCCAGATGGGACGGGTACATTGTTCTTCAAAATGTGGCTAGTGTTTTCCCAGTCATCTGTGTCGCATGAGCAGATGGTTCAAAAGATGTGCTTACACCAGGGTATTTTGGGTTGGAGCAGGGCTTTATTACTGGCGTGTTGCCATTTATTTGGATCACAGGAGGGCTTCTCATATTCAGTGTGCCCTTCAGCTGGCACATAACTGTTTTGCTAGCTGCCAATTGCTGTTCAACTGTGTGGCAACACTCCTCAATAATGCTATTGAGGACTCACATCACATTGCTCCTCAAATCCTTTCGGAAATAGGAAATCGAAGAGTTAATTTAGTATTTTGAGTACTTAAATTCCCAATTTCTAACTAAACTCAAAATGTCACACGGGCAAAATGTCGTTTCAAACAGTTGCATAATCCATTTCCCGAATACCAGGAGGTGTTTCGTTATCTACTCATTATACTAAATTATTTGGCTCAATTAGAGAACATTATATAACGCTGGGTACAATTACCTAGGTACCCACCTATATTATTATTATTATTAGGTTTCTTGAGGCTGAGTAGATTAAAATGCTCCTAAGCCTAGCGAACCTGTCAACCCCAAAAAGTTTCTTGCCTGAGTGTTCATACACCAAACAATATACAAATAATGCATAAATGATGGGTACCTGGCCTTGTGCTCGGCACCTAATTTCAAGATTTTTTCCCCTTGAACGATGGTTCTGCGGCAGTTTCGGCTTGAGCAATCTTGATCCTCTCAGAATAAATCTCATGACGGATAACCAAGTGAGTGAACAAAAAACGTCGGTGGAAGCCACGCACATCCCGGAGGGAACTTTACCGTTTTGTACAACAACCGCCCGTGTTTCAAGGATCGTCGTGGTATACCCGACCAAGGCAAGTCGGATAAGAGATGAAAAAAACTCGATAGAAGAAATTAAAAAGAGCGATTTATTGCTTCAATGAACAATCTGCTGTAATATGTTTGATGTCAGCTGGAGCTCTGAAAACATGAAGGGACGTGCTCTGGCAGGGCCACAGGTTGGGTGAGGACTGCCGAATTTTGATGCGCGATTCCACGGATAAACTACCACAAAAGCAAGAAAATTTGCGTTTTTTTTTTTGTAAGTTATTTTTTGAATAATCATGCTTAAGGTCATGGGGTTCAAACCCTGTGATTGGCGCCAAAATGTTGTACACGTTTCATGATGTCAAGATAAAAAATCTGCAAATTCTTACACACGGGTTGGTTATTCCTCGAATGGGGGAAACAGTGGGTGTGGCGGGTCTCAGACCCATTCCAATCGATTCAGGGTCCAAAATTCAGTGGAATATGATACCCCACACGCCTAGGCACCAGAAATCCTGACACATACCAAATGGGTGGATACATACCCATTTTGACCAATAACTTCTTCCGGTGGGTGCCAATCGTTCTGGGACACACATCATTGAATTCAGCGTCCAAAATTTAGTGGAAAATGATACCCCACACGCCTAGGTAGCAGAAATCCCGAAAACACATAATCAAATTGGGTAATAAATACCCAATTTGACCCATTACTTCTTCCAGTGGGTGCCAATTGTTCTGGGACCCATTTTATTGGATTCAGCGTCCAAAATTTAGTGGAAAATGACACCCCACTCGCCTAAATCACCCAAAATCTCGAAAATCCATTTTTCAAAAAACACATTTTGACCCCTACCCCCTCCAAATTTGGTCCGATCGGGCTGAAAAGTTTCGAGGACCCATCTCGGCTGGGAACAGACCCCTGACCCAAATTTCAGATTTTTAGAACATTTTCTACTACCAAAAACGGCGTGGACAATGGACGGCGTACGGCGGACGGCGGACGGCGGACGGCGTACGGCGTACGGCGTACGGCGGACGGCGGACGGACATTGACCTTTTTTGATCAGGACATCATGAAACGTCCAGAAAAAAATTTTGAGCCGAATCGGAGAGGTTGACCATTATCATGAAAACATAGGTTGATTATTCAAGGAATAACCAACCAAAACGCGAATTCTTACATGGTGCTCGGTAACCTTGGGGCAAGGTTATAGGGAAAACAGTGAGCATGAATTGTCCCGGACCCATGACCCATCCCAATCGATCAGCGTTCAACATTTAGTGGAAAATGATAGCCCACACGCCTAGGTAACAAAAATCTAGAAAACCCACGTTCAAAGTTCAAAAAAATTCCAAGTTCCGAAAACACATTTTTACCCATATTCTCCCAAAATTCAGTCCAATCTTTGGTCCCATTTTGAAGGGTCCCGGATCGATAGGTGGGTATGAGTCAAATTGGATAATTACCAATTAATGTGCTTGGGTACCTGCTTGCGTGTGGAGTATAATTTTTGACCATCTCGGAAGATAGGCATACAGGGTATCATTTCCCACTAAATGTTGGACGCTGAATCGATTAGAATGAGTCCGGGACACTTTACTCTGTTTTCCCAATGCTCCTGCTCCAAGGAATACCAACCACTATGGAAGAATTTCCACCCTTTTAAGTTAATGCGTACATCTTTAACACTCAGCGTTGAGAGCTTAGAAGATACACAACCCCCTCCGCCACTTACCAAGAGGAAGTAATCGTTTATATTGGAGGTAGGTATTAAAAAACGCGTTGTGTAAGGGCAGATGCGTTGTATTGGTAGATTCCTCCATTCAAGCATGAGTCCTCTCAACGCTGACGCATGTGGCATTTTCTTCTGTTCAGGCTCTTATACTTACTAATGAGAACAACGGTGAGCCGATGCAGCATTGAAATCGGTTCTGTAATGAAGATTCAAGTGTCGTTTCTCATAACCGGTGGCAATGCGGTTGTGGATGGTAATTACAGTAGAAGCGGCATGAAATAGAATGACATTTTATGAAAGAGTTTATTCACTAACAACATCAAAACTAAATATAAAAATCATCGTCGAAATAATACCATTGACACCGAAAAAACTCAGAATCATCATACTACACCCCGATTTTTCGCTTTTTAGAATTTTCAATTAAAACTAGTAGTGAGGATCAAGTCCTTCACTCCCTTAACAGCGTGTAAGTTGGACAAGAGCCAACATGCACAAGCCTTTGAAAAGAAAATGAAACCACCAATTGTGACAATGGTTCAGTTATGTACGCTGCGAATCTAATCAAAGAATGTATTTCTGGTTTAGTTAAGACTAAATCTTGTGTCAATGTAAAATACGAATCGTCTAATGAACTATATTTCTCAGTATCGAATTAGGCCAAATGACAACATCTTGCCGATTGAACATGGGAAGAATAGGTAGCAAAATAATATCGTTTTGAGACCAATAATAAAGTTGTGTAGGTACTTGCTTCGTTATTGAAGGGAGTTTTATGCTACTTGCTAGGTATTCTACTTGCATTGTGTCGAGCATGCCGGGACAACGAGACAAAAAAGAAGATGCACATCTTGGCAACATAAGAAACGAAGAAGAAGAAGAAGACGCCGATATCCGCCGGTGTATCTGCCGCTTTTCGATAAGGATATCGAAGTGATATGGGAAGGGATAAAGTGGTATCTCACGCCGCAACATTAGTTGTGTAACCACGTTTTTTTTGTGGATACTTTTTATGCCCTGTCATTAGCCTTTTAATAGTAGTAGCCTTTGAATAACCTAATACGAGTGTACAACATCAGTTTCAGTCGGAATCATGAAGCCATTCGTCGCCCTGGTCACCGGAGGTGCCTCTGGGTTGGGTCGTGCCACAGTTGAGAAATTCGTCAAGCAAGGATGCAAAGTCATCTTGGCTGATCTGCCGGCTTCAACAGGGCACCAGGTCGCTACAGAACTGGGGAGCTCTGTGCAAGTGAGTTATTTGAAAATATGTTGCAACAGCGCCGGAAGGTAGAGGACGGCGGTCCATCGTTGATTAATATTTTATTTTATAATGCCATTAAGGAAACGGTTGAACTGTGCTATTAGGTGCCCCCGCTGTTATCACTTATGACCTTCCTACACGTTTCGATATATCGAGTTAAATACACAACAGGGATGTTTTTTTCTTTCCAAATACGCCCCCGAGTTAAATACACAACAGGGATGTTTTTTTCTTTCCAAATACGCCCCCGAGTTGAATACACAACAAAATGTTCAAATATGTTGCAGAAAAAATGTTAGTATCGAGAGAACTAAGTTCTTTCCTTCGATATATCGAATCTAGTGATAACAGCGGAAGGGCACCTAATTGCGCAGTTTTACCAAGGAAACTTGCGCGTCGATCATATCAAAACAAGATGATGCCTAATACCCCCCCCCCCCTCCCTCCTTTTTTTCCTGCACTAGATATTTGTTGCGTAGATAGCGACAAAAAGGGAAACGACACCCCAAAATTGAAAAAAATAGTAGTTTCATCTACAATAAGAATAGGGGGTTTTAAATCAAACACCACTCAATCTGACTCAGCCTCAATTGCAGCTCCTCCAACATGAGTCAAGCTCAAAGTGGCCGCTAATGTAGGTTCACTGTTGTAAAAAGAAACCTGGTAGTGTATGACTTAGCAAATTTTGAGGGCGCAAATGGTCCATTTGGAGCGGTGAAAAATGACAACCGCAGTTATGAACGCCTTTTCTGATCACAGCAGGCCGGTTCCACTGCTTAGTTCCCGATAATTTCATTCAGTCTCTTCCAAACTGAGAGTTAAGACTAGTTTTCTCAGGTTTCAGGAGCCCGTTTGCTCTGTTACGATTATGTATTCTTTGCTCTGCCTGGTTATAACCAGTTGTTCACTCGAATAATCCTACATAACTAGAAACCCTCTGATAAACTCTCAAACTTGGCTGATCCTTCTCATCAACCTATGTCAATATTGGTCTGGGACCCGTCTCAATGGATTTAGCATCCATAAGTGGAGAATGATACCCTTCGCACCTAGATCGTCGAAAATCTCAAAAATAAACGCATTTTGACTAATTGGTTATTCCTTGAATAACGATGAATAATCAACGGGTCCCAGAACGATTGGCGCCCTTGAATGAGGTTTTTATGGGTCAAAATGGTTATCTATCCACCTATATCGAGTAGGTATTCGAAATTTTTGGCGATTTAGGCGCGGGGAGCATCATTTCCCGCTAAGTTTTGAACGCTGAATCCAATGAGTTGGGTTCCGGGACGATTGGTGCCCACCGGATGAGGTTACGTGCCAAAATTGGTACCAATCTACCTACTTTGAGCGTGAGTTTCTGAGATTCTGGTACCTAGGCTTGTGGGGTATCATATTCCACCTAACATTGGACGATGAATCGATTGGAATATGACTCCATGCTCCTGGTCCGAGAAAATAACCAACCTCTGTGATTTTACTTATAACTCCTCCATGATTTATTTATTTATAATAATACGGGATAAACCCAATTACAAATGAGATAATAATCAGGCAGACAATCAGGAGTCAGAGAAGTACGAAACAAAGAGTAGCTAAACAGGGTCGTGTTGGGGTTCAGGGCAGAGATGGTTAATGAGAGCAGTCTTAATGGATGAGAGAGGTGAGGAAATAATATCAATGAAGGGAGGAGAGGCGGAGAGGAGATTGACTTGGCGAGGAATGCGACTCATTGGACGATAGAGAAGGTAGTTCGTAGGGGAAAAAGGGACAGAAAATGGTGTGGTGGATCTTAAAGTGTGGCGAGGAACATGGAAGCCGACGCGAGCCAGGAGATCGGGTGCATCAATACGCCCCAAGAGCAAGCCATGGAGGAACGACACATCAGCGCACATGCGACGATCACGGGGAGACAGCAGGTTGAAGCGGCGAGCGAGCTCAAAGTAATCCAGGTCCTCGCGGGGAATAAACAGTTTGTTGGCGAGGAAACGGGGGAATGCCCTGAAGACACGCTCGATCTGTAAGGTGTGGCAATCATAGTACGGGCTCCAGATCACCGACGCATACTCCAGTATGGGTTGCACGAGAGCCTTATAAAGAGAAACCAGGGCTGATGCTTGGGAGAACTCTCTGGCGTTCCTCTTAAGAAAGCCCAGCACACGCATGCCGCGGGATGCAACCTGCGCAATGTGGTATGAAAAGGATAGCTGGGAGTCCAGATAAACACCGAGGTCCACAATGCCGTCCTTACGTGACAGGAGAACTCCGTTGATTGAGTAGGGATGGGTGACGAGAGTGCAAGCGGTGGAATGAGGTAACGGCACATTCAGAGGGGTTCAAAGCCAGACCGCTCTGATTGCACCATAGAGAAAGAGCGTCGAGGTTCTTCTGGAGGAGAAGGCAGTCCGAGGGGCCATCAATGGTTGTGAAGAGTTTGAGGTCATCAGCATAAATCAGGAACTCAGTGGCATGAAGGGAGGAGACGACTCCGTTAACTTCACGGTATTCACGATCCAGGTGAGGTAGATGAGTGAATCTGCTTGTACAGGCAATGGACAGTAGTCATACTATCCTGGGTGGGTAGGAACCTTCTCAGAATATAAATAACATTTACAAATTAATTAATCAATCTTACCGCTAGTGAGCTGGGCCGTGCTACTTCGTGGAGCAGCAATGATGGAAGGCAATCCATGTCTTCGTTAAGTTCAAATTTTAACAGTTCTCGCTATCTTTATGAGCGGCATCGATTCATTATCGCGCCATTTTTCGTTTAAACATGCAAACGAAACAATTTTACATGTCCTGACTTTGTTCATTTTTCAGTTTGCGCCGGTGAACGTCACTGAAGAAAAAGACGTGCAAAACGCCCTCAGCCTAGCCAAAGAAAAGTTCGGCAGATTGGACGTCGCGGTGAACTGCGCTGGTATCGGAGTAGCTTTCAAAACGTACAACTTCAACAAAAAAGTACCCCACCAACTGGAGGATTTCGTCAAAGTCATGATGGTGAACACCGTGGGCACATTCAACGTTGTTAGACTCTCCGTGGGTCTCATGGGAGAGAATGAACCGGACAAAGACGGAAGCAGGGGGGTTGTGGTCAACACTGCCAGTGTCGCTGCCTACGACGGGCAGATCGGACAAGCAGCATATTCAGCCAGCAAGGTGAGTTGGAACCGTTTTCAGTTCTCAAGTGGGTTTACGCCTCTGACGATTGGACCCCCTATCGTCCAAGTACTCTCTTCCCCCCCCTAGTCTTTTAAATAAAATGTGATATGCGCCTGTGATAATTTTTTAGGCTAGGCATAGTTAAATTTAGGTTTTTATCCAGGCAGGGGAGGAATATCCTAGTACTCGCCCTACCTACAGCGTTTTAGCAAAGGACTCCTTCGCAGGACTGTGGAGCACAAAGAAAAGGGTGAAGAATGAACTGGAGTGGAGGACACAGGTGGGGTGTTTTCCTATTTAGGTACCCCTACAAAATGCCTGTACGTTCAGTGAAGCCCAGTAATGTGGCAAGTGCCGCCACCACCACATTAAGCACTAAGTCCCAACAGCTCCACAGCCACCCCCACCCTAAAGCTCATTACATGCCAATGATGGAAGACCGCAAGCACAAGAAGAGGCGCGTTAGTACGGAGGCCTAGCAGAGCAAAAGATTGAACTAAAAGACCCCTTGGAAAACCCGGCACCTCCACGAGATCCACCCTGGGCTGCCACAGGCAGGCGGACGCCGGAAGAGGGTGGGGTACCTGATATACGGGGAAGCCATAGAGCCATAGAGCAGGGCTCCCAGATGATCTAGCGCAAAGAAAAGAAAAAAGGGAAAACACGACTGGGATAGACTGTAATGGGCCACATGGCCTCAGGAATAGTCTAGCGCAGGTAGGTATATCAGGACCCCCTATCGATGATCGTGTGAGTGCATCACGCTATTCTTCAGAATTCGGCTTCTAAGTTGACTGACCCGGCCTATCGGTGTTCGATTGTTCGCCTGTAATGGATTTTGACCATGCTACCGTCAAGTCGTCGTCATGTTCTTCTCAGAGTGCACAAGTATTCTTCCCGCTTAAAATCCTCTACAGTCGCATTTGCACTCTAGGTCTTTTAGCTTGAAGATTGATACGCACTTTCCTAGGTCTTCACTTGACAGGCTATAGGCGTCTAACCAGCGCTGTTCTCCTGATTTCTGCAGGAGGCGCTATTGGCAACTGAATCGACTGTTTCATATGGCTGCCCCTAGAGTGTTGCACTACTATTTGCAAGACGTAACACAACGCTCTTTTTTTTGTATGGTTAGTTTAATTCTCCATGGGGCACGGTCCAAAATTCCCAAAATTGAGGCGCGGTGAGCCTGACTAGCACACTACACAAAAAAACAGACATTCGAAATGGGTAGATAGGTACACATTTTGACCCATAACCTCATCCAGAGGGCGCCAATCGTTCCGGGATTCATTTAATTGGATTCAGCGTCCAATATTTAGTGGAAAATGATACCCCACACGCCTAGGTACCAGAAATCTTGAAAAGACATATTCATAATAAGAGATACCCATTTTAACCCATAATCTCTTCCAGTGGGTGCCAATCTTTCTAGGACCCTTTTCCTTGGATTCAGAACAGGATCCAGGAGTATCACAGGCGTGTAAGAGGTATAATATCGGACCTAATATACTACCTTGTGGGACTCCAGACTAGATCCGTACAAGTGCTGAGAAAGCATCTTCATGTTTTGTCCTAAAAAAGCGGTCTGATAGGTATGATCTTGGGAGATCTGAGTTGCTTGCAGGCCAAGTGTCTGATGCCTATTTCTCTTCTTCTCTTTGCCACCTCATCTGGACTAACTCTTCTCTTTCCTGGCCTCCTTCAAATCTAGCTTTAGCACGTTTTCCTTGACCCCCCACCGCCCAAAGTGTGGGTCCTAATCTGAAGATAATTCATGGATTTGGCTTCTCCCAATTTGATTATGTTATATTTATCTCCACCGTCTGTCTTAATTGAGTGAAATGGTTGTCTTTTTGCAGGGAGCCATCGTGGGGATGACTCTTCCTCTCGCCAGAGACTTGGCATCGCACGGCATCCGAGTCTGCACTATCGCCCCAGGCCTCTTCGACACTCCTCTACTGTCTGCTTTACCTGAAAAAGTCCGCAAGTTCCTGGCCAATACGATACCACATCCGAAACGCTTGGGGGATCCCGCGGAATTCGCTCAGCTCGTGTTGTCAATCGTCGAGAACCCACTTTTGAACGGCGAGGTGATCCGATTGGACGGTGCTCTCCGTATGCAACCTTAATCCTGATCTGATGTTGACGACTTGAAACCGCTTTGGATTGTCAGGGTCTTTTGAAATGATTGATCAATCTTATCAAACACCCGCAACGCAGTCAAAACAAAACTTCCTCTTGAAATGACAAGTCCATAACCTAATCTGCCCCACCCTGACGTCACAACGTTTTTGGCATCAAATTCAATCTCCCGACCTTACACCACCATAGGCAGCAAGGCCAAGTACAAATAATGCATGAAGAATTATCGAAGCCTTACAATCCTCACCCAGTGACGTGGAGCTTGGGTTTGGAATCATCGACGTATCTTCCCTTCAATAACGAAGCAAGTACATACACAATTTTATTATTGGTCTCAAAACGATATTATTTTGCTACCTATTCTTCCCATGTTCAACCAGCAAGATGTTGTCCTTGGGCCTTATTCGATACTGAGAAAATATAGTTCATTAGACGATTCGTGTTACAGATTGACTTCCCGCGCTCACAAGATTTAGTTTGAACTAGACCAGAAATACATTCTTTGATTAGATTCGCAGCGTACATAACTGAAACATAGTCAAAATGGGTAGTTTCATTTGCTTTTCAAAGGCTTGTGCATGTTGGCTCTTGTCCAACTTACACGCTGTTATGGGAGTGAAGGACATGATCCTCACAACTAGTTATTGTTTTCAATTGAAAAATTTAAAAAGCGAAAAATGGGGTGTAGAATAGTGATTCTGAGTTTTCTCGGTGTCAATGATATTATTTCGCTAATGATGATTTTTATATTAGTTTTGATGTTGTTAGTGAATAAACTCTTTCAAAAAATGTCCTTTTATTTCACGCCACTTCTACAGTAATTACCATCCACAATCGAATTGCCACCGGTTATGAGAAACGACACTTGAATAAGAGACTGAACAGAAGAAAGAACTCCATGCGTCAGCATCGAGATAGCTCATGCTTGAATCATCATCAGCACCTCTGCGGGGAGCACCTGTCAACATTCACCCTGCTTCCAAAAAAGTCTTGGTACTTGTCAATTAGAACCCCTCCCGAGAGTGACCTGTTTACTAGCACCGTAACCTTCCCGTTGGACAGCGATATATCGCACAGCGATATATACGATATATCGCAACGTAGCCTGCACCGACTTTAACATATTTCAGAATTATTTATTTATTTCAACGGTAATAACTATTCATGAAGAGGATATAAAAATTTTCAGTTCAGAACCCGAAAGAGGTTACCAATTTTTATACCCTATAAACATCTACAAACCCTATAAACACCGCTAACGTGGAGGTTATATATAGATCGATATATAGAAAATCGATTCATCACGCCATGTTTGGGATAGTTGGTTACCCTCGGGAGGGGGTCTAATTGACAAGTACCAAAGTCTTTCTGACGGCTCCGAAGCTGGTCCCATTGGAGCATAATCTAGCGCAATTTTTGAAATAACTGGGTAAGTCAAGGCCATTTGGGTCCAAAATTTAGAAGGGTTCTCTTGAATTTTCTCTAGAGGTGCTCGGAGATAAACAACATAATATGTTGATAACTCATCAGGGAATGCAGAAAATGCGTTTTTATTTCGTCTTCAGTAAACAGATCTGAAGTCTGAATCTTTCCTTTTCTTTCGCCTATCGAGTTATCGACACGTAACCACGATGTTTGAAACCATCGGATGGTTGGCCATCGATGCTGAAATGTTTTTATGAAAATCGTGTACTCGATACTAGAGATGGGCAAAGTAGTTCATTGGACTGAACTATCTCTTCTTAGTTCGTTCACTAAAGTGAACTAGTTTAAGGAACTATTTCAATCGAACTATCTAGTTAACGTTTTTAAATTAATGCGTGATTGACTACATTTAGTAGTATAGCTTCATTGCACTGCATTGTTGCACCTCTTGACCAGATTAACAAGTCGAAATAGCTTCTAGTTATTATTTTAACTAAAGGTAAGTTTAAAATGAAACTTGTCAACAAGTCAAAATAGCTCCAATAAGTTATAAAAAACACACAGGTCATCAAAACTGGGTCTGTTTGATAGGAATTGAGAGAATAACAATCATGATTCCTCACTAACAAAAAATTATTTAATGTTAAATTAATTATTAATACTTTCACAAAAACCAGCAATATAAGCAAACAAAATATCAAAAAACATAATATTAATTTTTACATACAACGAACTAAACTCTATTTCTAATACATCCAAACTTACAAAAAATAGTACTTAGTACGTATAGCTACGACATTTTGGTTTTACCCAGTACCAAGCCAAGCCAAACTGAACTGTAGTTCGCCTGAACGACCGACTGATGTGAATAGTTCACACTCTGGAGCAGCTCATTTGATTTAGTTCGTTCGCGAACTACACATCTCTAAATCTAACGCAATTTCTGAAATAACTGGGTAAGTCAAGGCCAGTTGGGTCCAAAATTTAGAAGGGTTCTCTTGAATTTTCTCTGGAGGAGCTCGGAGATAAAAAACATAATATGTTGATAACTCATCAGAGAAAATGCGTTTTTTCGTCTTCAGTAAATAGATCCAGAGTCTGAATCTTTCCTTTTCTTTCGCCTATCGAGTTATCGACACGTAAACACGATGTTTGAAACCATCGGATGGTTGGCCATCGATGCTGAAATGTTTTTATGAAAACATCGATGATCCATAAACATCGTGTACTCGATATTAGAGATGGGCAAAGTAGTTCATTGAACTGAACCTATCTCTTCTTAGTTCGTTCACTAAAGTGAACTTGTTTAAGGAACTATTTCAATCGAACTATCTAGTTCACATTTTAAAATTAATGCGTGATTGACTACATTTAGCAGTTTAGGTTCATTTCACTGAAACTCTCTAATAATATTATCTTATAGCAGGCAACTGCAATGCCATGAATCACAGCATGGCGAACTATTTTCACAACTTCTCAACCGAATGGATGAACTATTTTGATTTTGAACGCTTTAGTGAATATTTTACTAGTGACGAACGCCAGCTAGTTCAGAGAATGGTTCAAACTACCGAGCCAAGCCGAACTGAACTGTAGTTCGCCTGAACGACCTGATGTGAATAGTTCACACTCTGGAGCAGTTCAGTTGAGCTAGTTCCTTCGCGAACTACACATCTCCACTCGATACCCATCCCTAATTATGAGCCATTACATTGTGTCTAGTCGCTTTAATCTCAGTTGAATTTGAAAGATGCTTCCTGACAAGAAGTTTTCTTTACTCTTTTCTTCTACTCTATTAATTTATTATATAGCGAGCAGAAATAGAAGGAAAAGGGAGCCGGCTAACAAAATATATCGTCAACGTAACAAACTCAGTGAGTTTCACCACCTATTTCATGACCTAGATGTTCAACTTCGTCAAAATGAAGAAAGGGAATTCCTCTAGGGAAATCCTCAATGTAACCGAGTCTCACATTGGAACGGTTCCAAGCAGTGACAAGACCCCGGCCTTTACCGGTACGGTTCCACGGACTGGCAAGGGGTCGGTTCGGTATCGATAAGATCGGAACTGGACCGGGAAGGTTGGAACTGGACCGGGAAGGATGGAGCTGACAGCTGAAGTGCGAGTGGTTCCATGGACCGGCAAGGGGTCGGTTCGGTATCAATATGATCAGAACTCTTGACAGAAAGGTCCGATTCCGAGTTTTGTTGTACTCTGTCTCCTTTTAGTGCTATTCCGATGAAATGTCCTCCTCTCCTCAATCACTCCCTGTTTTATCAAAAGTGGCCTACAAGAGACTGTGCATGGTTGCAACTGTAAGCCCCCAGGCTTGCTGCCTCCAGAAGGCCAGAAGGGAGAGAGCATGCGCCAAATGCGCGCGCAGCTCCTGCCTGGACGTCGCATTCAGAGAGGCCCAGCATGCACTCATTCCAAAGGCGTTCAACCAGGCGGTCGTCGTCGAGGCGCCCCTTGGGGCCAAGGCGCCCAACATGTTGGAGTATATATTTTTGTAACCCTGTCGTGCAAGAGATTTCTCACTCAGTCCATCCTGGCTTTGTCCTGTGCTCGCTCTGATGTGAACTCTTCTACCGTGCTGAAGTCAACCGAAGCTGTAATATTGTGTTCCCCATGAGATAAAGGACTCAAGTTAATAAGCCTTGCTGTGTACCTGCGGAACACAGCAATAGCAGCAGCAGTTATTGTATTTTATGCTCCACATGTTGTCTAATTTACTTTGTCGAATTACTTTGTCTTGTATCAATTCTAGCCCAGGTTGAGGCATATTTTCCTTTGCAACGAGTCCTTGTTTTTAATTATAATTCATTTTGTTTCAATGTATTTTATGTTCATCCTTGGTATCCCTAGTTGCTCAGTCGTAAGTCTTGGACTTACATCCTGTATCCTCTCGCCAGGTCTCTTCCAAATTCTCCGAAGAAACCCGAATTAAATCATAGTAAATTCACAACAGATTTTAATTCGAGAGAGGCTTACACAACGTCAGTACCCTGCGAGCAGCTTTTCTCAAAAGCTGGGTTGATATTGTCTGAAAGGAGGAGCTCGCTTACCCCCAAAAGAAAACAATAGTGCTGCTTTATTTAAATTGTAATGAAAAACTGTTTTCACTGTAAAATGGAGAGATGGTAGGAACCTTCGTCAATTATTTTTAACTTGTAAGTAGGTACCTATCCAATTACAATATAATTTATTATTCCCTTTAATTCTAATGTTTTTGTAACACTCATCTGAATTCCTTGATGAATACCTAGGGAACAGAATGATTCTCTTGGGTGGGAGGGGGTAGCCACGTTACACCCTGCTGTACCGGTAAGTTGGAACGGTTACGTCATTGTCACTGTAACCGTTGGAACCGTTCCTAAGAATTACCTGGACCGACACACCCCTAGTTTCAGCACCTATATCATGTCCTAATTGCTCAACTCCGTCAAAATGAAGAAAGGGAATTCCTGTGGGGAAATCCTCAACGTGTGTACCCTTTTCCTGTGACTGTCCTATTTCAAGTGTTGTCAATGTTTCTTTTCTGCGATGGCAGGGTATTTCAGACGTCGTTTGAGAAGCGCAAGAAAGATGAGAAAAGGAACCAGAATGTCGCGTGGAATTCTAGTCGTTTTTGTACAAAAAACGTTGCAGTTCATGTTCTACGTCGCTTCCTGTCGTTATGCCAAAGTGCCTTGTGACTGTCACTGGTAATACAAGGGAAATATTTCGTTTTAAGAGGGGAATTTGAGTTGGCAGCTCTGAGGAATCCCAACCCAAGCGGCCGGCAGCCATTTTCTTCCTCTCTCGCCGCTTGTTTGGTCTACCGTCCCTTCGGCTGTTCAAGTGTTCACTTGTTATTCTATAAAGTGTTTTTCTTCTGTGTTTGTTAACTCGTTGCGGTGAGTATCGTCGTCGTTCCATACTCAACATTTAGTAGTCACTTTTCTCTGTTTCTATTCAGATATCAATCTCCTGAGTGGCTTCTGTCTTGTTGGCGTCTGGACCCGGCTGCACGCTGGAACCTAAAACGTTTACCGTGATCCAAATTCGTTCCAAAATCTGTCTCTACCCTCGTTTTTTTCTTGCGGCGTCTATTTCCACACTGTTGGCGCAGTATCCGCACAACGCTGCTCTGTTCGTGGTATTCCTTTGTCTACAGTCTTCCGGCTCGCCTCAGAACCCGCCTGTATAATGAGTACATTACTCGCCATTCTGTGTATGATAATATGACCGCTTGGCACTTCTTACGTTCTTCGTGTTGAAAAGAAATCAACCAAGTCACTAGTTCTAGTTACTCATGAGAATTTTCAGCAATGAAAATCCGGGCGGGGTCGCAATTGTGGGTGGCGATGTATACTTTATCGATTGTCCACGATGCTTCGTACCTACTTGGACGTAGTAGGTATTTGTTATGATGTAAGCAAAAGAAAAGATGATACCTACGTCCGTTGCAGTAGTCAATTCTACCTCATCTTCACTATTGCATGTTCTACTTTCCAAATCCTCTAGAGTAGCTGTCACCGATGTTTACTCTCCTGAGCAGTAACAAGGGAACTGGATGGGCTTGAAGGGTGAAATTGGGTGTAGATATTTACCAAGTATAGCAATACGGCAATGAACAATATATTATGAACCATAGATAGTCTTAGAGAGTTGATTCTGGGCCATTAAGTTGTATCTACATAATCTTTTTATCGCCCTCGCTGATGTTGGGTGTCTGTAACAGGATCGAGAAGTGTGTCAGCAAGAAAATTGACGTCACATTGCGAAACCTCTTCTTCTTCTTACGAATATTAACCTTTTTTCAGCTCCCAGTATCAGCAGCATGGAACGTGGTCGTGGAGGATTCAGAGGACGTGGCGGTCCACCTAGAGGAGGCCCTGGAGGCGGCAGAGGACGCGGTGGATTCGGCGGCGGCGACATCCGAGGAAGGTGAGTTATCAAAACGCTGCAAATTCCACCACAGGGGTTGGTTATTTCTTGGATCAGGAGCATGGAGACCCACTCCAATGGATTCAGCGGCCAAAATTTAGTGGATAATGATACCCCACGCACCTAGATCGCCAAAAATCTCGAAAATCAAAATTTTCAAAATCCGCATTTTGACCCCCACTTTCCTCAAATTTGGTCCGATCAGGCAAAACCAATCAAAATTGAGATCAGAGATATTACTGAACGAATAAACAGTAAAGGTCGATCCACACTTGCCCGTGACGTGACAGTGGCGTTACCGGAACGTGATCCGTCCGGCGAGGGTAACAGTATTCTTCCAGGGAAATGAAGGGGCCTGTTCCCACTCGCTAGGCACGTGACAGTGACAGTGCAAATAGAACGGCCACCGTGCTCGTTCAGTGATCCGGCACATTAGTTGAGGACGATATTTTTTGATTTTCACGGCCGGTATTCTGACCGTCAAGGTCTACTAGTGATCACCAAGAGAATAGGTTGCTCGACTACTCATTGCAAGATTATTTCCACGATTTTCCAAACAACAACTAATTCAGTAAATTTTACTGAATTAGTTGTTGTTTGGAAATTTAATTAATTTTTTTATTTTAATTAATTTAAATTAATTTAATTAATTAATTTTGAAATTTAATTTCACTTTTGTTATAACATTTTTTGTCCTAATAAAGTTACGTTCTTTTTTCTGCTTTCGTTAAATACCTACGGAGTTTTAAATTCAAAACGCTCACCATCCTCAAACAAACAGCGAGTCATTCTCTTGGTGAGATGGCTTTTTTCCAGCGTGTGGTTTGCTTTTCAAGATGAACTTCCAATTTGCTCAGCAATAAGTTGAACGAATTTTCTGACATTCTGAAGTATTCAAAAAATTTTGCTCCATCAACTATTAATTCCTTATATATAACGTCGCAAATTCCCCTTCCTCCTCTCTCTTTTTCCATGCTTGATGGACCCACTTCCGCTTTTTTCTGGGTTTTCTCGTGGTTTTCATCATCCAAAATCAAGGCGGTCATAACAAGTTCGTCGTCTGAAAACATGGCCATTCAACTTCACTGCCACAGCACGTTTGAAACACTGACCACTGTGAATAGTCGATCACGGCCAGTGAAATCACCTGCCGGTCACGGCACTGCACAGTACGGTCACGTCACGGGCTAGTGTGGATCGACCTTAATACCCGGGCAATAAAAAAGAGTGTGTGTCAGGATCAATATCTTCTGCATATTATCTCTACGCATTTGATGCTGCTGTAGAACCAAAACTGCGGCCGTGAGGACGTTTATCTGGAAGTTTTTCGGAATTCACTTCGAGTTATGCAATAACTCACCGATTTTTACACTTATTTGTAAGCTTTTTAGTGATTCTCCTTCCTTAAATGCATACTTACATTAAAAAAAGCATCCATTTCTCTGAAAGATGCAATTTTTCAATACAAAAAGTATAACATTTGAGAAGATGTAGAAAAACTAATTACAAAACGGACGTTGAAAAAACTGTTGGAAAATCAAGTTTTTTGGAAGGATTCATGTTGAAATAACTTTGATTTTAGTGAAAATTTTGGCAGAAATTTTTTTATTTATTTTAAATACTGCAGTGAACTGGATGAAACTACTGATTTGCATCATTGTCAATGTTATGTATTTGAATTCGCCCATCCAGGACCGCAGGTTATTGAATAGTAATAAATATTGTATTTCAATTCTCATTTTTCAGGGGTGGAGGATTTCGAGGACGAGGACGCGGGTTCGGCCCTAGGCCTGACGGTGTGCCCCCGCCAGTAGGAGACGTTCCGGACGGTGGACCTCCTGGAGGGTAAGTGGCTGCAATATAAAAGCATTGCAAATCCTACTAAAACGAAATGGACGGCTTCTTATTGACTCGGCCTTTTTGGTTCTGCAGATTCAGAGGACGAGGTGGTGGAATGGGCCGAGGAGGCTTCATTCGTGATGGCGAAGGCGGAGGCGGTCGAGGAGGATTCCGAGGTATGACTTTGGACATTATGACGACTATGGTCCTGGTGCACATCATGCTAGTTGAAAATCGAGTTAAAACTCGACGTTTTGACATTTTTCTCATGTTTGACGGGAAACGCGAACATATTCAAAACCTATATTCCAGGGGCTCTACTAGCAGTATTGGGCAGCGGGAATGGATTTTTTCATATGCGTTGAGTTGGCCTTCCATATATTCTTCTTCATATAGGGTTTTTCAAGAAGGTCGCAGTTTAATCTTCATTCGCATCCTTTAGTACGACGTTTTGCCAGGTCCAGACCTGGCACCATCAGGGCACATATTGGCAGCCAGTCTCTAAATCCCTTAAGGAGCCCCTACACTATCAAGCCGCTTGATCAAATGCTTGACCAAATTGATTGTATCAAGCGTGATTGATAGTTTAGAAGCCTGTTTGACGCTTGAACCAAGCGTTGACGGTGATTGATAGAAATTCTGAATGACTCAAGCGGTTGATGAAGCGGTTTGATAGTCAAGGGCAATTTCCGTCAAGCATTGCGAGCATTTCCATTCTAAATCCATGCCAGACAACAGGTACCTCAATGTGATAGACAATTTCTGACTTGCAGGAATCGCTTCACGCATTTTTGTATCTTTCTCCTCAATGTCAGGGCGGAGTAAATCCAGTAGATAATCAAAACTTTCTTGGTCCATTCTCCAAAAGTTCCTGTAGTCCTCTGGTTCTGAATGACACAGGAAGTTTAGGAGATGTTAATGAGTGAAGCGGTTTCTCATTTTGGACCACCGTCGATTTTTCTTTTCCTTCTTTTTCTGCTTCATGGCAACCAATGTTGCGATTAAGAAGCACAAATGTGCACTCGAAACCATTTTAATCGAAAAAGCAATTAAAAAAGAGTTATTATTTATTACAATTATTTTTAATCGGAAAAGCAAAAGCACGATTGCAACAAACTCCGTTCTACTTCCACTTCTCGGCTTCGACTGACGAGAGAGTTTTGATCAAAAGATTGAAGGGTTGATTGAAGCACTCTTGAAGCTCCCATCAATCAATCAAGGGTCAAGCATTTGATCAAGCGGCTTGATGGTGTAGGGGCTCCTTTACATCTGGGCGAGTCACAGGAGCGTACGCTTACTGGTACTAACACTTCCTATAACATTTGGTTTTCTCTTGGACGTATTAATATTCGTAATAATTTGGACGTAATATTCATAATGATTTAATAGTTTGACACACAGAACTGAAAGGAAGGGGCCCATGTTGTTATAGGTAGTGTTAGATTTATAAGTCCCAATCAATACGTTTATGTGACTCGCCCAGATGTGTGTGATTAGGAGACTGGCATCCAATATGTGCCTTGATGATGCCAGGCCTGGACCTGGCGAAACGTCGGATTAAAGGATGCGAATGGAGATTGAACTGCGAATATTTTGAAAACACACGGGTTGGTTATTCCTCGGACCAGGCGCATGGAGACTCATTTCTTCAACATGGGGGAAATGGGAACAGTGGGTGTGGCGTGTCCCGGACCCATTCCAATCGATTCAGTGTCCAAAATTAAGTGGAAAATGATACGCCACACGCCCAGGTACCAGCAATCTTGAAAACATGTACAAAATGGTTAGATAGACACCAGAAATCTCTAAGACCCACATTCAAAATAGGTAGGTGGATACCCATTTTGACCCATAACCTCGGATGGTCGCCAATCGTCCCAGGACCCATTTCATTGGATTCAGCATCCAAAATTTAGTCGAAAATGATATCGACACGCCTAGATCGCCGAAAATCTCAAAAAATTCACCTTTTGACCCCCTCCCTCCCGAATTCGGTCCGATTGGGCTGAAATTTTCGAGGATCAACTAGAGCAAATACGACCCGAATCCCAAGATTTTTCGATAACGTCATTATCGTTGAATTTGTCTGCTTTTTTATTCAACTTGAAAACGGATCCAGTACTTCTATAATATCCAAGACTAATCGTTGCTGCTTGAATGTTGACAGGTGCTCCCCGCGGAGGCGCTGGCGACCGAGGAGGCCGTGGAGGCTTCGTCCCCCGAGGCCGAGGTGGCCCGCCTCGTGGCGCCCCCCGTGGCAGAGGTGGACTCGGCGGAGGCCTCGGTGGTGGCCCCCCCGGAGCCGGAATCCCGCCTAATAAACGACCCATGGGACCGCCACCGGCCGGCGGGCCTCCCAAACGGTCAAGATTCGACGGCGGAGGTGGTGAATACCCTACTAACGGGTACAACTCGCAGTAAGTCGCCGCCTGTTTGGCCATTTTGGCTGCTTACTGTTGGCCTCTAGATGCTCTCTTTGTAGCAGCAGTGTGCCGTAGTTCGTTGATTGATTCTTCTCGTCCTTCGAAGCTGAAATTCTGTCATTTCGTGACAACCCCCTCGATTGCTTGATGCTTGAAAAATCCACCCTTACTTTGCTTTCTTTTCCGTTTTAGTCGTTCTCTAATTTGAGCCTCAAAAAATCTACGTATCAACAAATTTCTTTGGTGCATTACGTCGCCAAAGCAAATCAATGATTTTCTCAGTTGTTTTCAAACTTAGAAGGCCCACCAGCTAGCTCGATATTTTTCAGTCTTGCTGTAGATAAAGGGCAATGTCATCATGCTTGCTGCATCATCATACAAGCACCGGTGGTTAGCGGAGCAAATTAGACAGCGTTTTTATTTTATTTTATCAATTTCCCCGAGAATGCTGTAAATCGTGTCAGCGCTCATTGATAGCAGGCATTTCAAATTAGTCAAATGCTGAGTAGACACTTGGAAATATTTTTACAAATGTGAACTCGTCAGCATATTTACAGCTTACTCTGCACATTGTGTACAGCGCACGAACATGGTGGCTTTTACAAGCCATAAGAATAACTTCCGTCTACGCAGGACAAAATTATCACACCTCAACAATTTCGGGCGTCAAGTTTTGTTTCTCATTTTATTTTAATTTGAGCGTTATTTTTTGTTTGTTGATTTTTGTTTTCTCTCTTTTATTTTCTTGCAGGTCGTACTCTAACTATGAAACCTCAGAACAATCATACTCTTCACAGCCTTCTAATTACGGGTGAGCTTCGGTTCAAAATAGGATAAATATTATCTATTCACAGACTGTGCCTTGCCTGATTGGTTGGCAATAATGTTATATTATTCTTGAGTACTTCCACGCCCATTTATTTCGATTTTGGCTGCCGGCCGGGGATAGAAATACTTTCTTTTGGTTCTTCTATTGCATTGACACGGTTTCTACACATTTGGGATTCATTTTAAATACCGCTGATAGATCTAACTAGCTTAGTAGCCCTCCAAGTAAGAGAATTTCATAGGTAAAGGAGATTAAAATTAGTCGCCTATTAAAAAAAGGCCAGAAATGCCCAAACCCCGCAAATGGATGCCATCAGTCATCTTAGAGGTATAATTTTTTATTTTGTTAAGTAAATTAACCACAACGTCAAATTGCTGTTGTTGGACGTGGAGCCCCAGGTTGAAATACCTGCTTACTTTACTTTTCATACAATTGATCGAAGCCTAAATTAAAATAGTTGTCCTGATGAGGTCCACGATGCTCCTGGACAACGTTCACTCCAGAGAATCACCAATGACCCGAATGGTACTCGCCCATTTAGCATTTTGAGTGATTCGATGAGGAATAATTATATTCTATAAGCGCACTTGTTAAGTAGTTGACCGCTGTTCAACCAATCAGCAATCGCAACCAACCGTTTTGCGGGTAAAAAATTGAACTGGAATCATATATAAAACCAAATAGAACATTAAGAAAAAGAGAATTTCGATAAACAGAAAATTATCATACCAATAAATAAAGCAATCCGAATATTCGTAACTTCATCTGATGTTATCCACTCATGAGCAATTCCCCAAGGGGAAGATTTAGGAATATTGTAGGTATTAAGGTTCCCAACTAGTCCGGTTCGTTGAGATCTGTAAGTTTGAAAAGTGTAATATTACGTGTATGTGGCTTTTTCTCTTATTTGATTTTTTCCTTTCTCTTTTGATCATTCTTAATTTAGTTTTCTGTAAACTGAATGGCTTAATTTATATACTAACCTCAAGACTGTAGCTATAGTGCATCCCCGATTTTGTGTACAAATTGGTAAATATATTTATATTTAGGCTGTTTTAAGTAGTGTACAATTATGTAGTGAATCGCCAGCTAGGAGTTCGATCAACCGCCTCTTCTCAAGCTGGGTTCGTTGAAGAAATTGCATTAAATCAAGGAGGCTGTGCTTCTACGATCCCCTCGCTGGCAATACTGTCATAAATAGCCATAGCATGAAAACGCTTGCAGGTAGATTACATTTTGGTATTATTCCTTGTATAATCAACCTATGTTTTCATGCAAAAACTCAATCTCTCCGATTCGGCCCAAATCTTTTTTTCTGGGCGTTTTAAAGTGTCTAGATCAAACAAGTCAAATGTCCGTCCGCCGTCCATGCAGACATTGGTAGTAGAAAAATTTCTAAAATTTGGGTCAGGGGTCGCTTCTCGGCTCTAGTTGGTCCTCAAAACTTATCAGCCCGATCGGACCAAATTTGGGAGGGGTAGTGGTCAAGATGTGTATTTCAAATGATGGATTATTGGTGATCTAGGCGTGTGGGGTATCATTTTCTGCTAAATTTTGGACGCTGAATCCAATGAAATGGGTTCGAGAACGATTGGTGCTCTCTGGATGAGGTTAAGGGTCAAAATGGGTCCTGAAGTAATGTGTCAAACAGTTCCGGGCTGGGCTCCAACGTGGGAAAAGGGGGTGAGGTTTTTAGTGGGTAAAAATCTCCACATACCCGGGTCTTTGGTTGCGGTCCCCCCCGATATCTTATGAAGATTTTCCTCACCTTCCTCCGAAAAAAAAAAAAAAAAAAAAAAAAAAAAAAAATTGGGTCAAAATGGGTGCCTATCTGGAAGGAGGCCTAAAAAGCAATAAGGGGGTTCGACTAAGAACAATAGGGGGAGAGGTTGATGACCATAACACCCTTGTGTGGTCTCACCACCTAGGATAGTCGATAGGGCTCTGCTATCTAGGGCTGCAGACAGCTCATAAGGGATAATTGAAGTGGATGGTTTAGGCAGGTTGTTATGTTCATATTGAAATTTTAGGTGCTACCCAAACACGCACGATTGACGTATTGTTTTGGCGTTTCAGTTCTGACTCCTACGGAAGCTCTGGCTACAACACCGGCTACAGCCAACAAGGAGGTTACGGCCAAGGTGGTGGTTATAATCAGGGTGGCAACTACAGCCAGGCCCCGGCCGCGAACAACGACTACTCATCCTATGGTGGCGAGTCAGGGTCCAGGTACTCTCAGCCGTCACAGCCATCTTACGACCAGTACGGCGGTAAGTTGTTGCTCAACTATTGTCTCTGTAATGTGTCTCATCACATCGTCAAAAAAGGAAAGCATTCTGAATTTAATGATTTTCAACGAGTTGAAGCTCTTCAGCGGATTCCTTGGGATTCATCATGCATCTGGATGTTGAAAGACAATAAAGTCACTCATTTCGGGTACCTGCTCTAATGCTAATGATTCATTGTTCACGGCGGATTAGTTGATCAATTTGGTAATGATACAGAGACCATCCAGTCAGGCAGCAGGATTTGCGCAGGAATGATCGAGAAGGGTAAATAAATCAGGTTGACTTGAGGAGGACTGCCAACCAAACAACGCACGACAGTGCTGTTACACAGTAAAATGTGCCGAAAATGTACTATAACTGCCGTCTTTTGGAACGAGAGGCTCAATTCTAACACTTTGGTGAGAGCAACTGTTTGCAGGATGCCTTCTAAGGCCACCATAACTGGGACCAATCGTAGCCCTAGCTCCCAGATTGATACCTCTCAATAAGCAAAGGAAAATTTATTGTGAAACATGGCAAACTAACAGGTTCGATTTGTCCTACAGCTTCGTCGTATAAACAAGGCGGAGGAGGAGCTGGAGGAGGTTACGGTGGGTATTCGAGCGGCGGCGGTGGCGGTGCAGGTTACGGAGGAGCGCCCTCTGCACCATCCGGCGGAGGTTACGGTGGTGACCGCTACGCTCCTTCAGCCGCTGCGGGCGGCGGTGGCGGCAGTTACGGTGAGTGAGACCCGCTTATATTTTCTAACGTTATTCCTCTTCTCCACTTATCACGACTACGTCATTGAAGTGGTGGTTTTTTGGGTATTTGGTGACCTCCACGCGTGTCGGCACTGGTTCGGTTTTGTGTGGCTTTCTGTCCATGTTACGCTGGAAACTAAAAGTTGAACGTTCGAAAACTATCATAATTTTCCAGAGAAGTAGAGAAATCTATGGTCGACGAAAGTTGGGCAAGTGGTCTTGCTTGAAGAGAATATTTTCCTTTATTATGAACTAATCTCAAACAGCCAGGCAGAAATATTTCGCTGCTACATTGGTCGATTTTGTTGATAGTTGGATAATTCCCATAAATTTAATGCTCAATTTGTCCATGTGTGGACCATTCTTGACTATCATTGTCTGCCTCTGCTGCCCGTAAGCGAGCTCTAATTTATATTTGAGAGGGGAGAAGTATATAACTGCTAATATGATTCAGAAGATTGAATGTTATTCTTCTGGGACCATTGAATAGCGTCTTGTTAGAGTATTCTGCAACCAAGCAAATGGGTATATTATTTATTTGATACAAAAATCGAGAAAAACCAAATTCTTGAGAGTACTAAGTACAGAATTGAGTTGTTTAAAAGCAGTATGGTCGCTCGATACAGAGTCTGAACGGGCTTAGGAGTTGAAGTAAACACTAATCGATTTTATTCGGTAAGAACAAGAATCTTGATTTCAAGTCTGAAGGTTTACAAGTTTCTCTGGTTGAATTTCACTCAGCGCGATAATATGCAACCGTCGTAACCATCAAGGACGACAACGAACGAATGGAACGATGCAAAATGAGTTTTGGTGCCTAAGGAATTCTGGACGATTCACCAAGGTTACACTTACGTGTCTTGGAGAGGAAATTTGGTGAAACTTGAAAGCATAGCTTCCCGGATAAACGGACAGGGGATGATAATGATAAGTGTCTAATTGGTGCACACGTTTTACCTATTTTTATGCATGAGAGGAGGCAAGAGAGGGCAGGTCCTCTTTATCAGACAATTCAAAAAGAATAAATGAGGATTTTTATGGATGTTCAGTATATCATCCGATAGTTGGTGATGCTCAGCATACTATCATGATGAAAGTAGCCACCAAAACTGAAATTTTGAACTTTCGTCAGTGAAAAATGTGAAATGGCATCAATTGAAAACGAACATTTTTATATAGCGTTCAGCAGTGCATAGAGAATTAAACTATGACTGCTGGCCGATGCCCTAACATGAGTTGAAAATGGCCTATTTAAAAAAAAAAAGAAAAAGATAATAATGCACGAGTTGATCATAGCTAGTTGAGATGGTGGATAAGTCATGCGTCACATGCTATGTTGAACAGGAACGAGAATCACATATATGAATGCACTAAGTATGTAAAGACTCACGCATAGGAAAGCCGCTAATCTAAACTTACTGTAGAAAGGTTTCTGGTATTGACCAGAAATTACACTCATTTCAGCAAACTTTTCGAGACGGTTTATGTTAATAAGTGATAATGAATATCTACCTAATACCATAAGGACAATGAGAGAAATTCGTAAATCAAGTTTAGTATTTAATTCAATAATTACTGCCGTCTTGGTCCCTCTCCCCACCCTTTTGATGCAATCGGCCATTTTTGTTGGGTCATTCCATCAAGTAGGAATGTATAAGTTGACAAAGAAACTTTGATTGAATGAATTATGGGTATGTTTTTCCAAAAGGAATTATTTTGGCTCACTTATACGACAACGAAGAGGAGAAAAGGAGTTTTTAGTTTGTTTTTATATTTTTTTGACTTACCATTTGAAGTTTAGGATTGTTAAAAGTTGGCTGTTTTCCGCCCTTTTGTCCTATTCGGGGTTTTTCATTTTCCTGTGGGTTCGGTCAAAATTCCTAAAAGTTTGGGTATAGGTTATGTGCAAAAGAGTAGGACGATTTTGGACCATTCCAAAGGCCTACCAATGAAAAGCAGAAATCATAAAACAGCTTTCCAATGTCCTTTACGGACCACTCTAAATTTTATCCTGGGGTCAAGCGCCCCTTTCCCTGTGAACAAATATGCCTTTTCCAGGCAAATACTTCATAGAAGTCCCATGATATAATCGTTGTTTATTCTCACCCTCTTCCAGGTTCTTCAGGATACGGACAAACCAGAGAGTATTCCTCACGCTCCAGATACTAAAAATTTTGAGAAATCGAAAACTCGTCGTAAAATGATTTCGTTTTCACTAGGCGAGATGAACATAATTTTTATATTAGGTGTAACCCTTTCTATTGATCATGTAGGATGTTCCATTCTTGACATTTTTTCAACACTGACGAAAAAAAAAAAAAAAAAATTTAGCGCCTGAACGCGAAAGAATTACCGTGACACAATGGCATGTATTTTGTAGGATGAGTTTTTAATGAACTTGAACTCACAATCAAGCAATTTACAATGTCTCTTTTAACCTAGTTTTGATTAAAAGTTTTACAATTACAACATACCTCACAACGGTAATCAGTTTGTTCCGTCAACAATAAACAAATGGCGGCTCAGTGGAAATTTATGGATTGGATTGGTTAGGAAAGTGTTGGAACGCGTGTGTAGAATTTGTCTCAACGCTGCCGTCCGAGAGATTGCTATTAATTTTAGAGGAGAAACCCTGATGTTGTCATTATTTATGGGTTGTCACCAGGTTTGGTATAATTTATCCGCATACAAAAGGAGGGCAACGACAATGGTGACCATTCGAATGGTTTACGTTAGGGATGTCTGGTATTGACTTGGGAGAGAGCTGAACAAATATTGAATTAATAAGTAGTAAATGGATCGATTAATGATTCATTCAAAATCTTAACTCCTCCTTAGATCTTACGGTTTTTTTTAACTTCTATGAAAAATCCTCGATTAATTTTATCGTTATTTATTTAAATGTCGATAGATATTATATACATATATTGCGATAGGTGGTAATAAATTGGTCGTTCCCTTCAACTTTGTACCTTGATTTAAAATCGTGGCGAATAAACTTGATTTTGTACGTATTGTGGAACTCGCCATTTTATTTTCCCCAGTTATTTCCCCGATCTTCTCAAGATCGATTCCAAATTGTCAAAGGTCCAATATTGTCGATTCTATTGATGAAATAAGGGCTCATTGAATATTGTATCCAATGTGGATAGAAATTAGTGAACAGAAGGAAGTTTTCTCGGGAAGACTGATTCGCTTGAGTTTTTTGGTGAAGGGCCCCTGACCAGGATCGTTCACCTCAGTTTGAACAAAACCTGTCCCTATCCTTAATCTTTGCTCATATTTTCCATTCTCTCTGGCGGCTGGATCAACGGTTTTTGCGAGGAGGCGCTGATTAGGAGCGTAATAAGTTTGGCTTAAGGGAGGGGGTGTGGTTGTAGGTCCACCAGCTCCAGTGAAGAAGTTTCAGGTCTTCTTAGGCATCATTGACATGCTCTTTGTATCGTAGAGGGAGCTGCTGAACATACCTAGATTATCAAAACCCTACATCCGCATAGTTGACTACTGTCTAGTCTAAGGCCGGGTACACACGTTGAGGATTCCGGAGAGGATTCTCCGTTGAGGCCAACCTCTCCGGCCGACGGACCGTGTGGACGGGTCGAGGCCTTCAGTTGAGGCGGACTCTTCAGGCCGCCAGGCCTTTCCAATTTTTGGAAAGGCCACCTGAGGCCGGGGTTCCGGTTCCCGGAACTGAACCCCTTCCCTCACGTGTGGATGAGGTGATCGGTTGTCCTCAACGTCGTAGGTATCGCTCGAGTATCCTCACAGTGGTCGTAGCTCCTCGTTTATTTTTTGATTTTTGTTTTTCGCCCCGTTTCGCCTCTGAGGTTTCCCCTACGTGTGGATGCTCCGTCCGGCTCCGGCTCCGGGTTTTCCTCAGAGGAATCCCTCTCCGGAATCCTCAACGTGTGTACCCGGCCTGAGGGAAATTATCAGACACTTGGAGGCCAACTGGGAAAAAACTAATGCAACCCATGCGACGACTTCTTGCGACAGGACTGCACCACACATGACCAATTTGGTGGTTATTGCGCCTCTCGTTGACTCCTTGGTTATGTGGTCGTCTTCTATGGGCAGGGATGAATGGATACCTGGTTTCTGGTTGGTTATTCCTTGTTTTCATGCAAAAATTCATCTCTCCGATTCGCCCCAATTTTTTTTTTCTGGTCGTTTCAAAGTGTCTAGATCAAAAAAGTCAAATGTCCGTCCGCTGTCCACGCCCGGACTGGTAGTAGAAAATTTTCTGAAAATTGGGTCAGGGGTCCGTTCCCGGATCTAGTTGGTCCTCGAAACCTTTCAGCCCGATCGGACCTAATTTGGGCAGGGTAGGGGTCAAAATGTGTTTTTTGAAAAATTCGAGATTTCTGGCACCTAGGTGTATCAGGAGTCATTTTACGCTAAATTTCGGACGCTGAATCCAATAAAATGGCTCCCAGGACGATTGACGCCCTCTGGATGAGGTTATGGGTACCTATCCATTTCGAATGTGTTTTCAAGATTTCTGGTACCTAGGCGTGTGGGGTATAATTTTCCACTAAATTTTGGACCCTGAATCGATTCAAATGGGTCCGGGACCCACCACACCCACTGTTTTCCCATTTCCCCCATGTTGAAGAAATGAGTCTCTATACGCCAGGTCCGAGGATTAACCAACCCCTGTGAAAGAATTTGCATCGTTTATTGGTAGGAGTTAGTTTCACTCCGAGGTTCCTGGCTGCTCCGTGAGCATTTTGGTCATTTTGTTCAACTGAAGAAAGGAATTACCCGTCCTCTGGACATTGAGACCAGCTTTCCAAGATATCCTAGTCAACCTATGGGTGTGCCCAATGGTAAATTGAACATGATCGGGTGCAATTCATCTGACATATCAGAAAATGGAATTCTTGTGGGATTTTATGGGAAAACATTATAAATTGGAACTCAATTGTGGTATACTATTCATTTCACTTTCAAATTTTGCTTCCCATAAATTTGTTCTCCAAAGAACATTTCTTTCCATCACAGCAACTTCTGTAAACTGACGGATTTCTTCCTAGTAATACATTTCACAGATTAGCTAGTGAATAAAGACTAAACCACTAAACTAGGGGTGAGAGTTGAGTGTCTATTCCAATCAAGTGTTCCCTAATTCGTCCTGGCTCCTCTATGGGGTGTACCTTTTCCGTTCCCAGCCTCTATTATGCAAAAAGGGGACAGGTCACAAGAGAGGCGAGTCATATTTCATGTCTGAGGCGAGTTATATCCTACTAGAGATGATCCTGCTAGAGAAAACCATTCTAGCACATCAGAATTTTTGACAGTGTGGCTTATTTCACTTGGTCCAATTGTCAGTAATCACCTCAGTAATCATTCCTAGTTCCCTCCTTCAACATTTCGTTCACCCATTTTTGGTTGTGTTGTCCTCATGCTTGCCTTCTAAAACCACCTTCCAACAAATTCGCTGGAAATTTGTGATCGTATATTTTCTCAACTTTAATGCTCTCTAATGGATCAGGGAAACCAATTGCCTTTGATGAGGATGAAGGTAGGATCAGCTGAATATTTCCTCTTAATGTTCCCTTAGTGTTACAGTATCAACTAAATGCATGCTCACAATGTTAATAACTGTACGCACTTGCAGTATCAAATTGATGATGAATAACAACACATTTAGATCGTTTGGGGTATTGGTTGTGATTTAAGTACACTTAATTTATTCTTGCATTGTCTTCAATGCACAGCTTTGTTGAGCTCTAACAGCACAATGCTGAATGGTGATAGGCGAATGGGAAATTTAAAAAAAAGGATAACAATTCTCAAACTTATTGTTTGGATTTTTGTCATACTTTCAGCAGGCATTTGTGGTCAATTTTGAGGTTCAGGTCATAGGAAACTTATTGTAACGTTGAGGGAAATTACTACAAAATGACTGCTTGTGACCTCTATCATTCGGCCACAAGCAGGATTTAGGTCTTTTGGCAGAAGGGCTGTTACATAGGGAAGCACGCTATTAGTAATGTGAAAGTTTATCCTGTGAATGAAAATTTTGCTGTACTGTTTGAACATTGAGATCATTGAATCCAATTGAGTAAGGTTTTTGTTATCGGTTATCGTGCAGAACAGGGTGTTGAAAGAAATGACCAAAATGAGATTTGAAGTGGTGGGTTTGTACCCTTCTATCTCAGGTATCAACTTAGGAGTGAGGGTCTCATGTTTAGTGTTGTAATTAGACTTATTTTTTTCAATTTTGCAGATTACACTGCGGCCTACAGCGCCTGAAAATAATCATTGACTATTCTAGAACGAGACATAGAAACCTACCAATTATTTTGGCAAGATGTGTGTTTTGGATGATGTAAATCGAAGGGTAGGAAATGATGAATTTGTACCATATGAACGTTTCTAGTCGTATTCAAGAACGTCGTTAGAGACATGTGTGAACTATAAAACACTCATGCATGAAGGCTAACCCAAATGTTGAGACGTAAGAGGCCGGTTGTACTTGCGTGGTAGCCCATTTTACCCTTGATGACGTTGAAGATAACAACCATGAAAATACAACAATTTTGTAAAATTTTATTCATTCGTAGTTTTCAAAAGATTGCCATTGTTTACTGTAGTAGGTACATGAATTCAAAAAGAGAGTCGGTAGTCAACAAATTTAAGAAGCTGTCATATGTCATAAATATTATTACCATGTTTATTGACCCAAAAACATTCAAAGAAGACCACTTCTGTGTATTTACATGCTACAGTCGATACAATCTCGGGAACATTCTATAAAACTTATGTAGATCTGGCGGACAGATGGAATTATATTACTGAATAAATTACTACAGTTTGGTTGAAGAAGACTTTATTTCGTGTATTGAAAGTTATAAGCGTGGGATAGAGCACACAAACCAACTCACCTAATCAACATTATAAATTTTTTTTTATTTTGCCTGCTGCAGTGCCCAAGTACAGCTATCACGAATGAAAATGAACAAGAAATATACATAAAGTAGGTAAGACTCGCTTCAGCAAGGTATGATGCGATCTGGTGATCATTTGTCGATCAGACATGCGTTTTAAGTGATCTACATGTAAGATGGTGACAATGACATTTCGATGCCCGTTTTAATGTTGTTTGTGGGTAGCAGGCGCCATTTAGACGGCACTACTGATAGAACGATGCAACAGCATGATGTGCAAGAGACAACATGCATAATATCAACCAATGTTTGTTGTTGAAACGATACATACTTGAAATAAACGCTGAAAATAGGGTGACATTCTGGAAAAAATCTGTTGACTGTCAGTTCTTAAGGTCTGAAAAATATCAACAAATTCTACATACATGCCAAAAGCAAGACTCCGCCTGAGTGTATTTGTAGTGTATATGGGCGTTTTAATCAACCAAGTTTTGAGGTATTTTAGTAGAAATACATAAATTATGTGTATCGTAGGAAAGTGCATTTGGCATGTCTCCACATGATGTACAATATTATTGATTTCTTGTATGGAAGAATGGAAAAGTTGCAGAATGAAGAACTGTTAAGAAGGGTTCTTGAAGTAAAAATGAAAATGAAAATGTAAGAAGTACATGTTTCGCAGGGAGGAGTCATTTACAAGGCGTAAGTTGGTAGGTTGGGTTTGTAGAGGTTGTAAGAGGGCGTTGGGAAAATAGCACTTTCCGGAAGAAGTAATTGTCCAAAGATGTTGGATTTTCCAGAAAATTGGTGAAATTGACATATTCTTCTGTTCTGACGTTATCGTATGTATTACCTTGTGCCCCCATCTTTTATGGAGGGTCGATTTCTGTTGATAGTTTGGTAGGTATCCACAGTAGGAGCTATCACTCAAGAAGGTATTGGGGATCATCTAATTAACTTGACGCCTTTAAATGGAGAAACTATCAAATTCACGTATGTGCTATACCTTGAGTTATACTTCCAGTACGAACACCATTAAGTGGACATCACTTAAATTTCGAAGACACTCAGCGCATCCTCCTTATAAAGGATGGACAGGTACAAATACTTAGCTGCGTAATGCCATGTACAAGTTAAGTACATAAGTTGACACGACATGAGGTAAGCTTTTGAAGTATAACTTATTAATAACAAATGTACAAATTATATTCAGTATCGGATTAAATTCAGAATTTAATACGGGCTTCAGAATAAGAATGGGGATATTCAGAACATTCTTGCAACAAAAACAAAAGCTTGTGTTCGCTGTACAGCACAACTAGGAGGGAAATGAAGCAGTTGAAATGGTGCTGGTATAAAGAAATGACGGCCAAGTGGGTGTAGCCGATCTAGGAAATCAACCAGAGCTGATATAAACGTCAGTTTGACAATCGTGAAGGAACAATGTGGAGTCAATTTAAATTTAATGTTTAGAAAGTATCCACGAGTGCTCTCCAGTCTTATTCAATTTGACCTGAAGGCGCCGTGTCCGAGCTTTTCCCAAGAAGAAATGTTTCTATTTTTCAAAAAAGGGAACTTTTGTTAACCAGACCCTAAAGGTTATTCAGGAACTTTTATTCTATTGTCGAGAAATGACTTGAGTACGTATCAATAAACCTGAAGTTGATCTCCTGGGGAATGGAGTTGGCTTAAGATTGATGCGCTATTTATTTTGAAAAGAGCGTGCCGAGTTTTTTTAAGGCGAAGGACGCATCTATTTGGCAATTGAGCATCAATACATGGAAAAAAATACTAGTCCGAAGAGGTGTGATTATTGGTGCAGGATCCGATGAAGTGTGCCATGAGAAAATGTCGATCATTTCGGGTAGAATAGTGGTTAGATGTGAATGGAGTAGTATTGAAGAACAAGAAAAATCAAGGCATGGGACAACTGCTGTTGAAACTGAATGGAAAATGAAATGTTGGGCATGTGTCCGAAATATGAAATTATTCATCTAATATTACATAATTATTTCCATCGACCAGCTTTGCCAAATCCTCACCCTGAACGCAGCTCCATAGTCGCTCTTTCTTTCCCGCAATTGGAAATTTATATTAGTCTCCCAATGCCATAATTTTGGGGATTTTCTCACCCCTCATCAGAAGCGTAGAGCACTTTAAAGTAATATAGTTGGTTAAAAAGATATACCTAATGATGTTACAAGGCTCTTATTATCCCAAGGAAAAAAAGCATCCCTATTGCCTATTCAACCTCAAATAATCATAATCTTCAGAGAAGTCTTTAAATTCTCTAATACTCAGTACACAAAGTATTCCAGATTATGATCGTATAAAATGTATCCTACCTGTAAAACATTGATTCTACCGTAACTTTCTGGACAAAGTGCCTCTCAGACGGCCTCGTTTCGGAATTATTGGCGATTGATTGCTTGATATTTTACCCTTAAAATGGCTGTAACATCTGAATTATTTGGTTTTCCTTAGTCAGAGTACATCGCTGGATAGAGCGTAGAATTTGCTATCTTTCTACTGCAAAAAATTGAAGTTTTACTCGTTCTTTGAGTGGAATTCATATATTGTGTAAGTTAGCTTCAAATTAAGCTCATACCGGGGCGAGTAGACTGTTTAGTTTCTTTTTAAAATCTCAAGTTGGCTATCTCTTCACCCCCGGAATGTTAATAACCCAGTTGCCAACATATTTTAAACGACAAGAACGTGAAAGGGGCTGCGTGAAGCATGTTTTAGAAAATATTTTATTGGCGCGTTTGGTTAGAACTGTAGATTTACTGGTTATCAACAGCAGTTGTCGCCTTATCTCTCGTATAAAACTGGTAGGTATTGTATGAAATTATTCACGTGATTGCGTTGGGTTCTTCCTCACCGGAGCCATTTCATTTTTCAGGTTGACTGATGTCAGTACGGTTTGACTATTCTGACCCCTGATGAGACGAATTCATCTTGAGCTCTTCACGATGATCATGTGCCATTGCGCCATATGAGGTGAGTGTTGCCAATCTATTCAAATCAAATTTACTCAGAGATTTGACGTTGTTGAACCCTCAACAGCCCCAGGGGCGGTGTATCAGTATAAATTTATCACATCTCTTCCTACGAAGTACGATTAGAATTGAAAAGTCCTATGATGGCGTCACATGATAACCTCGTATCTTGATTTTGACGATTTTTAGTTTTTTGCATGTATCGGTCGAAAACCTTGTCTCATTGCTTTGTGGTTCAAATTTGAGCCGAAAATGAATTTTCTGCCCTCTAGAGCACTACATGAGAGCCTCGCATTTTATATATAGTTGGCAGCGGTGACAGTGATAACCTCGTATCTCTGGATCAGCCTGTGAAATTTGGTTTTTTGTGATACAAGGTTATCATCTGACGCCATCGTAAAATGTTTTCACGCAAAAAGTCAATCTCTCCGATTCGGCCTAAAATTTTTTTCTGGATGTTTCAAGGTGTCTAGATTAAAATTGGCAAATGTCCGTCCGCCGTCCACGTCCATTGGTAGTAGAACAATTTCTAAAAGTCTGAAATTTTGGTCAGAGACCTGTCTTCTGTCTTTAGTGGATCTCGTCTAGGTACTAGAAATATCAAAAACACACATTCGAAATGGGTAATAGGTACCCATTTTGACCCAGACCCTCATCCAGAGGGCGCCACTCGTACCGGGACCCATTTCATTGGATTCAACGTCCAAAATTTACTGGAAAGCTGCTTCTGGATCTAGACACCTTGAAACGTCCAGAAAAATTTTTTGGGCTGAATCGGAGAGATTGACATTTTGCATGAAAACGTAGGTTGATTATTCAAGGATGGCGATTTAAGCGTGTGGGGTATCAATTTCCACTAAATTTTGGACGCTGAATCCAATGAGACGGGTCCCGAAACGATTGGCGTCCACCGGAAGAGGTTATGGACGCTGAATCGATTAATATGGGTCTTCATACGCCTAGTCCGAGGAATAAGTAATAACCTTTAGAGACATTTTTGCCCCTCTTGCAGCAATGTGTTGTACGGAGTAGAGTCAAACAAGATCTGCTCAAAATTCCGTTTAAACTGATGAATCTCCGCACTCTAGTAATGTGTATTGTAATGAGGAAATTATTATATTTAGTACGTAATACCAATTATTGATCACGATCTCTCCCTGTCATGGTACGGCGCTGCAAGAGTTGAGTTTCACCCCAAAATTGTACGGATGACGGTCTAGAAGCTTCGATTTATCTCATGGCTCTAAAGCTCTTTTATCGTGTTCGCAATATGCCGTTTTCGATAGCTCATTTGATTTTTTGCTTGTTCCAGACCGTTTTGGTGGATGTGTGAGGCTGAGTGCTGCTGATGGACGTGTGACGCCTCGAAAAACCGCAGATCAGATGGATACCTGCGATGAGCGATTGCTCTGTCATATAAATATACTAGGTACATACAAGGGTGGTTCAAATATGATCGAATCAAATATTTTATTCGTTTGTACATTCGAAAAAAGTACACAAAATTCAATCATTTTCTACGCATTTTGTCCACTTTTGCGGAAGTTTTTCATGTATCGACGAATCCCTAGGTCAGCCTGGACGCGTTATGGTGCCTCCTCCCTGGTATCTAACTAACAACATGGCGCCCCAGTGTGAATCCCTCAGTGTGGGAGAGTATGAAAAGTAAACCATCTCAGAAGAGGACCACCTCTGGTGATCCTCGGGCACTAATCCCTTTTGGTTGGTTATTCCTTGAATAATCAACCTGTTTTCATTCAAAAAGTTAATCTCTCCGATTCACCCCAAACATTTTTTCTGTTCCTTTCAAGATGTCTAGATAAAAAAAGTCAATGTCCGTACGCCGTCCGCGACATTTTTGGTAGTAGAAAATTTTCTAAAAATCTGAAATTTTGGTCAGGGGTCCGTTTCCGGCTCTTGTTGGTCCTTGAAACTTTTCAGCCCGATCAGACCAAATTTGGGTGGGTTAGGGGTCAAAATGTGTTGTTTGAAAAATGGATTTTCGAAATTTTGGCGATCTAGGTGTGTGGGGTACCACTATCCACTAAACATTGGACGTTGAATCCAATGAAATGGATCCTAGAACGATTAGCGCCCTCTGGATGAGGATATGGGTACCTATTCACCCATTTCAAATGTGTGTATTCGAGATTTCTGGTACCTAGGGGTGTGGAGTATCATTTTCCACTAAATTTCGGACCCTGAATCGATTGCAAAGGATCCGAGACCCGCAGCACCGACTGTTTTCCCCCATGTAGAAGAAATGAGTCCATGCGCCTGGTTCGAGGAATAACCAACCCGTGTGAATGAATTTGCAGCGTTTATAATAGCGGACCCAGATATGACATTCTCAAGCCATCTACAGAGTTTGTCTCGATCATATTTGAACCGCCCTGCTTGAATCAGGTTCGACCGTACTATTTTATTATATCTGTGATAATGTAATTATCCTAAACGTACGTGTCATCATCCGGCGGTGTATTTACTCCAATAAACCGGGGAGTGCAGAAATATTTAGTTTTGTTAGTACCACCCTGCTGATGCGCCTTCCCTAACGGCGTCTAACAGCTCTAAATTTCCTTTTAAATCCCAATTGTTTCAAGTTATGTCGTTCGAATAGTGCCATAGAATCAGAAGAGAAAAACTTAGCAAATTCTTCCATAATGCATGATTCTTCCTAGGAGCAGGAGTATGGAGTGTCTCTGTTGATTCAGGTCCCAATATTTAATGAATAATAATACCTCACACGCTTAGAAAACGAAAAATCTCGAAAAACCTTCGTTCAAAAAAACCATTTTGGCCCCTTGCCCTCCCCATATTTGAACCAAATAGAAGGAATAGTTTCGAAAACTCTCATCTTAGGATATCCTCAACTACCGCCCTGTCTTCCTTCCCTAAAATCATTGAGAAGCTCGTTGTGGCTCTTTTGACTCCAGCTCTCTCCCCCTGCATCGCTCCCGCGCAGCATGGATTCCGTGGCCAATCGACTGTAACCATCCTTCTTCATTTTCAAGAGTACGTTCTCCGTGCTTTCGACGACGGTGATCTAGTGGACCTAATCCCAACTGGCTTTTCTAAGGTCCTTTGACGAACTGCCCCTACTCTGTTATCCTCGAAGTCCTTAGATCCCTCGGTCTTCATGGAACCACTTCTTTCCTGGATAATCAGCTATTTCGCTGACCATTTCTCCTCGGTTAGAATCCGTGGCGCGGTATCGGCTCTATTTGTTGCTTCTCCTAGAGTCTCCCAGGGGTCACATTTCGGCCCTCATCTCTTTCTTCTTGCAATCAATGGGATCAGCTCTGCTTTTGCCGCTGTACATTTCCTGATTGTCACTGATGATGTCAAGATCTTCTGCTGAATTCGTGAGCTCCCTGAATCACGCTCTGCAGTCTTCTCTCATCGCTTTCAATGCTTGGTACTGGTCGATCTTCTTTTAAATCCTGAGAAGTCCTGCTCAGTGTCCACGTTCTATCGTTCTTCTGCTCTCAGACTGCACTCGTACACCATTGGCGCCGTCACTCTCAGCCACCCGCCCTTTGTCAAGGACCTCGGTGTCCTCCTGCATCCTCAGCTGACATTTTCCAGCCATATCGACCGGGTTCATCGTCGAGCAATGCGTGCTCTTTGGTCTTTTAAGCTGACTACCAGGATGTTCACCTCAGCTTCTGCCCTAATCTGCACAGCCTTACATCAAATACACATCGGTGGTCTGATCTCCCTTCTATTTCTTCCACACCGACCAACTGGATCGTGTTTACCACTCTTTCGCCCGCTATTTGGCGTTCCTTACGGGATTTCCGCGAGATGATGTCGGCTGAATAGGCGTCCATTTTCATCTCGCTCGCCCTGCAGATCGTTGCCGTGGTGATGACGTCATTTTCCTCCACGCTCTCTTTTCTGGCCGAGTTGATTGTCCTTCTCTGTTGTCACTCATTGGTGGAGCACGTGCCAGTGAATTGTTTTTTGTATCCTTCAGCTTAACTTTAAGCTTAAGCTTAAGCTTAAATTATCTGCTCCATCCTCCCCTATGCCACCCACCCCACCTCGGTAACCTCATCACGTTGGACAATATTGATTAATTCATCCCAGCTTAGACGTCTCCCGATGTGCCTTACTTCTGCTATCTGTTCTACTCATAACCTTGTCATCGGGTTCACCCGAAACTGAATAAATAAATGAATAAAGACCGACGCCGTCCACTTCGATTATGGTAGTAGACAATTTTATAAAAATCTGAAATTTTGTTCGGGAACCCGTTTCCGGCTCTAGTTGGTCCTTGAAACTTTTTAACTCGATTGGACCCAAATTTGGGCGGGGTAGGGGTCAAAATGTGTTTATCCAAAAAATTGATTTTCGAGATTTCTTGCACCAAGGCGTGTGGGGTATCATTTTCCGCTAAATTTCGGACGCTGAATCTTGAAAAATGGGTTCCAGGACAATTGGCGCCCTCTAGATGAGGTTATGGGTCAAAATGGGTACTTATCTACCCATTCCGAAATTTCCGAATCGAAGAGATTGACATCTTGCATGACAAGGAATACCCAACCAAAAGGTGCAGGAAAGTCGTCGAAGGAGTCAGAAGAGTTTGAGGGTGTTTCATCTAGTTGCTGTCCTCGCTGGTGAACGTTGTTAGAACTTGAATTATCAAAAATTTGAAATTTTGGTGAAAACTCTTTTCATCTACTTCATTTCCTGCTACTATTAACTACTCTACACGTACCTGTAATTTATAGTTATTAGACCTTAGTGAATTCGAATGAATGGGCAACACGTTTTCTGCTTGCAGGACCGTTGTCTGGAATGTGTAGTAAGTGCTATGGAAAAATACCTTTATTTTCGTGAACACGACAAAAAATACAAGTTAACTAATTGAGTTCATGGGAATGTGCACTTATCTAGAGGGATGACACCACATTTAGTGGAGCCTCCCAAAATGGTGTCAGTAGTTACTCTGGCACTGACGCAGCAGCGCGTAATTGCTCGACTTACTTCAAACATGGGTAACTTGAATGTTTTTGAAGCGAAGAAAAACCCTTGTAACTTATCAACTTAATTCGTAATGGACTAGAAGTGTTAATTGTTGAATAACTATTTTGGGCTTTTTATGTTTCTAGAAATGAAAATCTTTTGTAGTTTCTCGTTCAGGTGGGCACATCGGAGGGAGGAGGGCTAACTCAACTTTATTAATAATATTATTGGTTATTATATAGTAATATCTACACTGAAGACTATTTACGAGATACCAAATTAAAATTGTAGATTAAGACCAAATTGCTGCGAAGATAACCCGAAAGTACTTCGGATTTCTTAGGCACTTGTAATTGAATTAGTGGAGGTTTACATTTTTCGGCAACGCTTCTAGTCGAGGAACTGTTTGGACAAAACGTGGGTGTACAGGATGAATTTAAGCACAATATGTCCAAATTCTACATAGGTTTGCAAATCGCGTAAAAATGTGTTGACACTTAACGCCCTGCATTGTCTTTAACACGCGTGACGTCGACTTGTGGACTATTATAGGGTACTCTGATATCGTGAGGTATCTTCGAATAAAGCGCTGCCTGACAGGGTTGAATTTAAATCGCAGAAAATATTGGGTGACGAACATTCGGTTGATACTGACCTAGTGTTAAACCTAATCTAATTACTTGATTATTACTTATTTTTAATGGACCAACCTACATAAAATTAATAACAATGATAGATTGATCCAACACGAATGGACGGAATAAGGGGCTCTCTTGGAGTTCTACGCAATATTGTAATTAAAACTATGAGGTACGTACGATTATGATTGAATACAATCTCAATAAAACACATTACGCTGTAAGCTCACCTTACATTATCTAGAGTTATCTACGAAGAGAACAGGTACTAGATTGTCTAAAACAGGAATGTGAACGGCCTCTCAGAATTGATATTTAGAAAGTTTCAATCCTCATAACTTAGATGAACACGTGACTATGACGAGCTCTCAACTTAGCTCTATAAGCTGTCAAATAGTTAACTACTGAAATTTGGCTTTTCACATTCGGCAATGCACAAATTTCCTGTTCAATGTTGAAAGCATGGATACTCCATCGGTAACAAAGCTTCCTATAATCTACGTTTACGCCTAAGTAGGTACTTCTAAATATGTCGATGATACTTTGGCGTACATTTGTACTATTAACCACCCTCTTTTTTCATTACTGTAGCACCCTGTGTTAATTATTTCTTTGCCTGTAGCTTCAAAATGGCTTACTAGTATGAGGACATTTCATTTTTATATACTTTTCGAATTATTGAAACTTCGAGAGAAATAATTTGACCCGAACGATTGCCTAATTTGTGCTGTTTCTTGAGTTTTCCTGAGAGTACGAGATAAAAGGTCCTCTCAACAGTTCAATAGTATTTGTGAGTTAGATAAATATCAACGAAACTGATTATTGCGAGCATGTACGAAAATATGCCGCTGGACAGCATCAAGTCCAAAAACATTTTTGCTGGGACCATTTGTACGCTTTTGATGTACATCCACCAATCGGCGACGAGGATGCTTCCTGCAGTCAGTAGGAAGATGCCAGCGACGAAAGAGAATAAGTACAGCTGCAACACAGAAAGAAACGATTTAGTTGAGGCCGCATTACGGCTGTATTCACGTGAAACCTATTAGTACCTTTGTCTACTGTGAGCATGACACGTTGATTCATGAACCGAATGTGGATAGAAGGGAAGGGCGATCAACCAAGATTACACGAGATTCGCCCTCCATTTAGTCATATCCTTCGCCAATTTTGGTTGGTAAATCCTTGAATAATCAACCTATGTTTTCAAGCACAATTTCTATCTCTCCAATTCGGCCCAACATTTTTTTCTGGACGTTTCAAGGTGTCTAGATCAAAAAAGTCTAATGTCGTCCGCGCCGACTTTGGTAGTAGAAAATTTTCTAAAAATCCTAAATTTGGGTCAGGGGTCCGTTTCCGGCTCTAGTTGGTCCACAACCCTTTTCAGCCCAGTTGGACCAAGTTTGAGCGGGATAGGGGTCAAAATGTGTATTTTGAAGATGGATTTTCGAAATTTTTTGCAATCTAGGTGTGTGAGGTATCATTTTCCACTAAATGTTGGACTCTGAATCTAATGAAGTGGGTCCCAGAACGATTGGCGCCCACTGGAAGAGGTTATGGGTCAAAATGGGTATCAATCTACCCATTTTGAATATGTGTTTTCGAGATTTCTGGTACCTAGGCGTGTGGGGTATCATTTTCCACTATATTTTGGACCCTGAATTGATTGGAATGGGTCCGGGATCCGACACACCCATTGTTTCTCTATTTTCCTATGTTGAAGAAATGAGTCTCCATGCGCCTGGTCCGAGGAACAACCTACCCCTGTGAATGAATTTGCAGCATTTCAACGTACGTCTTCGGCCTTCGGAAATTTGGAAGGGATGGTACCTGACAGTACTAAAAGGGCCGTGACTACCTTAATTTAAAGAGAATCTCACATTTGAGTTCACCGTAGGAAAGAGCGTCTAATTTCCTTTTCGATGGGCCCCTCAACTACTATAAATGAGTAAAACTAAAACAGAAAATAACGAACGCAAAAGCTTGTCAACATTCAGGAGGGTAAAAAGGAAATTTTCCCCTGACGAATTACCGCGTTCATTCTTGGAAAAACTTTCCCAGAATATCAGCTCTCCAACCGTACCTATATTAAAATTTATTTTTGTGACAAAATTTAGGGGTAAAAATTACGTTTCAAGTTGAACAAATGAGACATTTTCACCAAAATTGTGGTATCTTATGAAAGTACGGAATTACATGAACTTGAAAGGTGTCAAGTATTGAACTTTTTTTCGAGCAGAAATGAATTTTGACACTCCCAATCCCTCGAAAATGCAAATGGTAAGGTGCTAATGTGAATTCTCGAACAAAACTCAAGGTGGGGACAGTTTGGACTTCGGTCACTACTGCAATAATGAAGGAGTGGTCCTTTCTGCACAAATCTCAGCACATATCTAACAAGATGAGGTACGAAAAAAATCGAATGAAAATTTGGAGAGGCTCAATACGTACCTAATCTTTTTCAACCATCTTGTAGGACCAGACGCATGGGGAAAACAGTGGGCGTGGAGTATCCCGGACTCATTTCAATCGATTAAGGGTCAATATAGGTGAGGTACTCATTTTGACCCAAATCTCTCTCCAGAGGGTGGTAATCGGTCTGGGACCCATCTTAATGGATTCAGTGTACAAAATTGAGTGAAAATGTATACCCCATGCGCCTAGATCGCCAATAACCTCGAAAATTCATAGACACCAACAAAAGCCAAACACGGGTCCCTGATCAACCTCTCTGATTTGCCCAAAAGTTTTGATAGTTTGCGTTTCAAGGTGTCTAGACGAAAATCTCGAACATAGAGAAAATGGGGGACAAAACAGCGAGTGTGGCGGGTCCCGGACCCATTTAAATCGATTCAGGGTCCAAAATTTAGTGGAATATGATACCCCTCTCGCCTTGATCGCCAAAAATCTCCAAATCCCATTTTTTGAAATACACATTTTGTGTTAGTTTTTGATTTATTCTTAAAATCAGTATTCATATTTATAGTTATGAAGAAGTACATCTCTACGCTACTTAGAAGAGCAAATGAATACTACAGCTCCAGATGATGTTATCAAAGCTCGCGGCCGTCGTTCCACGGTGCACACATGGTACGTTGATGAAGATGTTCACATGACTCATATAAGTAGAAGGGGAAGTCTTCCAGGGAACCGATAGGTGCTCAAGGTTGAGGAACAACGTACGCTTTCGTGTGTCTCTGGTTATTGGGACAATTGGCTGTGTAGTTGATAAGTCACGCGCCCTGAGACAGGCCATCATCGCCGCTAACCACATAATTCACAATGTGCAGTCTTCAATCTATTCTGACCTGTGCCTATGCTATGGCTGACTCATTGAGGGGTGTTTCTCATCCCTCGAAGTTGGCGAAAATTCTCACTAATATCGGTTTGATGCACTTTCTGCTCCGGTTTGTGTGGTTTGCACGAGGCATTCCCGGCTGCACGTCTGTTACCGTTCAAGATTTGTATTTTCCTGCCGTGAATTCATTCGTTCTGAAGTTCAATGTTAAACCAAGCACAAAACAAGCCAACATTCGTTGAAAATCATCCATTTGCACATGAGAAATTTTCTAAAAAACTGAAATTTGGGTCAGGGGTCCGATTCCGGCTCTAGTTGGTCGGCCCTTAAAACATTTCAGACCAATCAGTCCAAATTTGGGCTGGGTGTGTATTTTGAAAAATGGATTTTCGAGATTTTTGGCAATCTAGGCGTGTGGGGTATATTTTTCCACTAAATTTTGGACCCTGAATCCAATGAGACGGGTCCCAGAACGATTGGCACCCTCTGGATGAGGTTATGGGTCACAAATGGGTACCTATCTACCCATTTCGAATATGTTTTTTTGAGATGTCTGGTGTCTAAGCGTGTGGGGTATCATTTTTCATTAACTTTTGGATGCCGAATCCAATGAAATGGGTCCCGGAACGATTGGTGTCCCCTGGATGAGGTTATGGGTCAGAATGGGTACCTATCTATCCATTTGTAATATGAATCGATTGGAATGGGTCCGGGACCCACCACACCCACTACTTCCCATCAATGGCCCGAGCTCCGGAGCCAATTTGTAATGATCAAACATCTATGCAAGTAAATATATCTACTACTCATAATACTTACGGCCAATTTAGGAAATGGGTGCCGCTTGAAATGACACACGAGGACCACTGCGTTGACAATGAGGATCTGGGCAAAGGCTATGCACACAACCCCTGAACGATGTAAATTCCGAGAAAGCCGATTGTCAAAAGGGACGATCACCAAGCAAACACATAAGGTTCCAATAACCTGCACAACAAAAATAATATTGAGACAATAAGATTGCACATTTAAGTCTATTTATTCGGCTAAATTCATATTGATGCGGTGGACTTTACGTGGGCTTTTGTAGCAAGGTGTTCCCAAAATTAGGTAACTTGGTACCGGCTTCAGGATTTTCTATTAACGTGCGTTTATAATTTGTCTTAATAACCGCCAGCGTCATTCAAATTATTGCGCCACAATAGAATCGTAATACGAATTATTCATGAAGCTGTCCGACTACTTACGAGTTCGAGTATCTTGATGAGAATGGGCGAGGCCGCTTTAAGTGAATCTTGGAGCAACTTTGGTTCCATCGTCTGCTCGGGTAACTTTTTTCTGAAAATTATTATTGTAATTGTTTAAAATTAAATTCGTGGCAATGAGCTTGCTAACTGAGAGCACTATACCAATTCAATAATTACCTCGTACGAATCGAATTCCGATCGATAGTGTGTCGCACTACTTTTCTTGTAGACCTTCAAGGTGTTCCTAGGTTTTCAATTTACTATTCTTATGTATTGGAATGATACGCCCTAACATTCGTGAAAATTAAGGAAATCCTTTTTCCCCCCAACAATTCAGATTACTCCACCTTTCTTGGAACTTCTTGTTTGGATGGTACTCTTGTACCAGCAAGACCATTCCTGTACAACTGTAACTCCATAGCGGATTCATTCAAAAAATGTATCAACAATTTGGATTTTCTCCCCACTTTCTCAGTTATAAACATGGATGCAACACCAGGCATGAGGCTGCCATCGCAACTGTTGCCTCACCATCAGCGAATCCACAGGAAGACTCACCATGGGAACAACTGTTGGAAGCTGTTCATGGTGTCTCCGCTGCCACCACCTGGCATGAGAAGGAGAAGGAGGCCGCGTTTTTCTACACTAGCGCACAGATGAGGTTGTTGAGGGTCCACTATGATCAGCGCTTGGCTCAGTCCACTGTGGTTGCCCAAGTGTGACACATCGAGGGGTGCTGGTGGGTCGACTAGCCTGAGCCTTGCAGTCAGCTAAGTGGGGCCTGAGCCTGCCCAGGTACCGGATTGTAGTACTGGTGAGGAGGCTGGCTCTGGGGTTCATCGCCATGGTTCGTCACCTTTGTTATTGACACCGGGCAAGCCCTGCAAAAGGGAGAGGCCTGGAAGGGTACACCTGGAGGAGGACAGCTTGTCACACCCATCCTGTTCCATCTTCTCCTAGCGCCTGATGAAGGACCTGCAGTCGGGAATGGCGCCTCCCATGTGCGCTGGGTCAAACTATGCTGCAACACTGGAACAGGCAGCCAGCTGCAGGGGCTGCCAAACCCGGTGGTTAGCTCCACTAGATCTGCCTGCTTCCAGAGAAGAGAAGAGTGTGACCACCAGAATGCGCCCCTCTACGCGGCACTAGCACCAGCAACCGCTGGTGATGGCTATAGCGTTTTAACGCATTGTAACATGTCCCCCTGTTGGGTTACACCATAGTGATCCTCCTTGATCAAAGTATATCATTCTACTAATTATAAATTATTGTAAACGAATAAGAATTTGAGGCATATCATTGTTTAGTTAGCGCCCTTTGAAGCAAATCCTTTGAAGATCGAAGATGTTGAGTATTTTGAGTTAAGCCCCAGTACAACCTCCTTAGAGTAGTGAAAAGCTTGTCTGAGCCGTTCTTCAACTACTTATTGTAGTGACTAACATTTGGTACTGATGCTACTCATTCAGAGTTTATCCTTGAGCACCCATAGGTATCTAAGTTACAGAACTAATTATTGCAAGTGTTTTCCCAAACCCTTCTCTAGTTTCAGCACGCTACCAGGTAGTTGAAATATATCAGTACGAGGGAAAAAGCCTTCAATAATATGTTTTGAATAATTATTTGGAGTAGTCAATTTCAGCAGTCAGGTAAGAGATTGGGGAAGGTGGATGGTATAGCGTTTCTCTATAACGTGCAAGTACCAAGATTGCTCCTCTTCTTAGAGAAAACCCCTAAAACTGTCATGTTGACTTTTGAAATGAGTTTACAGAATCCGACAGTTGGTAGGAACATTTCTCTCTCCGCCGAGTAGGTGAGCTCAAACGCGAGAAAACGTCCTCGATTTTTGAAGGCAAAACTCTCACTGTTTTCTAGCCTGTTTCACTCGACTGTCTAATGAGCCGCAACGTGACAGGTAGACCCGACACAAATCCCAAATATATCAGATTTTCCGTGTCTAGGACCCATGCGTAATTCGTTATTGCGTTAACTTTAAGACATCAATGTCGACATTAGTTTGCAACCGCCCGCACGTTGAAAATGGCGGTGGTTTTTAGGAATTCGAGATATTTTTTTCTGAATATCATGCTTGAATGCATCGTTGCTACTACTAGGGATGAGCATCAAACGGTCGAAAATCGATGCCACTGTCGGAAGGTAACATCGATAACCGGAAAACATCGGCTGACCACCATCGATATTTTGGACCGTTCACATAATAGGTAAAATAAACACTCTGTATAGGTCACTCGTCTGTAAAGAATTACTTTTCTGTAGTACCTACCAACAACCCTATTAAAAATTTTTTTTTTAAGAATTTGAATTTTTGGACCCCCCCCCCCCCCCCCTCCATTCCACACGACTCTGTCCTTACGTGGTTTCAAGAGCTCTAGTTGATTCTAGATGAAGAGAGTCATTATTATACATAATTTAGAACCATTTTATTTTTGCTATTCATGGCGTTTTCATCCCTTCAACATCGATGCTAACATCGACATAACCATCGATAATAAAAATCACAGGGGTTGGTTATTCCTCGGACCAATAGCATGGAGACTCATTCCGAAATTTAGTGGAAAATGATACCCACACGCCTAGGTATTAGAAATATCGAATACCCACTTATGAAAAAGGTGGGTAGATAGATACCCATTTTGAATCACATCCTCTTCCGGTGGGCGCCAAATGTTCTGGGGCCCGTCTCATTGGATTCAGCGTCCAAAATTTAGTCAAATATGAGACCCCACACGCTTAAATCGCCGAAAATTTGGATAATTCAATTTTCGAATTGCGCATTTTGATTATTCAAGACCCCGATTAGGAATAACCAACCAAAAACCCATCGAACACTCACTATCGATGACAAAAACATCAAACATTGGTCCTTTTTCGTCAATGCTTATCCCTAGTTAGAACCCACCGTTAAACAAGAGGATTTATACGCCTGAGCAACTAACACGAGAGAAGTACAACACGCTTCAGTGTGCAATAACGATCGATTGTGGGCAATGTTGCCTTCTTCCAGGGCCACTCAGAATCCGAAAAACCACCAACCAAACGATAAAAGGAGAGGACATTCTTCGCATCTTTACAAGTGAGAGTAGGTACTACTTTTATCTTCGGACCACACCACTTAATTCGGAACGAAAGTTTCGCTCCTTGGACTGGGTGCTTTCAGCGAAGGACTTTAGAGCACCCTTTCTCCATGCCATACCTACGTGGTTCAGCCTTTAGATAAGCCCAAATAGAGTTATATTGCATAATAGCACAACTCAGAGCACATATTTCAGTCGGTCAGGGGAGCGTGTAAATTACGTCATGTCTGATTGAACACGCGTTCAAGTGTTCAAAATAAATTGCCCATCGGACTAAAAGTGGCAAAATCAAATAATAGGAGAAGCGGTTTTATGGAAAATGGAGAAACCCCAAAGCTAATCACTTTTAGTTGCGTGTATTGGCCAAGCGGATTAATGGCTGGATTATTCCAGGTGGACAAGAAGAGCACTTAATTCTTCACTCTCCACAGTAGTTGATTAGAGGAAAATGTACGATTCTTTTCTTCTGGTTTATTACTCGTATTACTCTTATTGAAAATTTTTAAAATGTTTTATGAGTAGATTCCAAATTTAAACTCTCCGGCTTCCTCACCCCTAGGCCAGCCTGACCATCCACCAGCGATCCATCAGTGTACCACTTCTGTGAGCCCTGGGGACCACCCTACCAGTGCTGTCGGTCATGAATGACCAGTCTGAAGGGTATGTGGGAGTTGATCTCCACTGGCATTACATCGGAGACTGCTAGGGCGGACTTGTCAACCTTGACCCTGTTAAGGTTTTCAGTTAGGCCCTTCAGTTGGAACTGTATGTGCCATCCTCCCCGCCGCCTGGGATGCACATCGTTGCGCAAACAGGTTAAGGGGGTTCCAGGAGGATCTCCATGGCTGGTGTCCATGGCACCTGTGATGTTCAAGCAGGCCAGCATTTGCAGTTTGAGCAGCTGCTGTTGGACTGATGCTTGCTTAGAGGCTCCCCACCATATGATGGACGCATATGTGACAGTGGGCCTCACAAATGCTGTGTAAGCCCATGCTGTCATCCTCGGTGTAAGTCCCCACGTCTTGCCAAGCATTCTGCGACATGTCCACATAGTGGTCATGCCCTTGGCCAGTGCACTAGTGATGTGGGGGGCCCACCAAAGGTCTTTGTCAAGTACCACTCCTAGGTATGTGAACTCTTTGGAGAGGGACTGCCTTTTTCCCTGGAGCCTGGGAGGGGTAACTGCTGTTTTCCTTCTACGTGTGAAGGAAACAACAGTGGTTCTGGCAGGGGTTGACGTGCAATCCCTCCTTCTTCTTCTTTAGAGTGGGGAAGGCTGTGGAGCTGATGGGACTTAGTGCCAAATGTGGTAGTGGCGGCACTTACCACTTTACTGGGCTTCACTGAACGTACAGGCATCTTGTAGGGGTACCTAAATACCGATAACCATTCACGTAGGGGAACCTGGTAACTATCGAACGTTTCGAAAACCCTCTGACCCCAATTACGTATTTTCAGCGACTGTGTCCCTTGGCTTTCCACGCCTCGTCATATTCTCGAGGGAGAGCCGTGGCGAATTGGAGAACACCGTTGCAACGCCTACCTGGAGGTTTCCTAACGTAGGGAATGTCATAGTTGGTCGTTTCTTACAATCTATCAAGTGGAAAGCGTGAAACGGAACTAATAAGAATCGGCAAATCGTCGCGATCTTTCCATGGAACTAAAATGTAGGTAGATTCAGCTATTCATCTCTCCGTTCCAGGGTTTCTGAGTAAAAACCACAACGAAATGTTCCTCAATGGTTCATTATTCGTGGAGAGATCTTGATTGTACAGAAAATTACTTCTGCGAGGTTACTAGATTATTGGGGATGACCATGAGTGTGCGGATCAATTCTCTAGAACCTACATCAATGTGTGCAAAGGAACTGATTACCCACCCAGTTCTCCCAAAACCGTGAAAATCACTTTTCAGGACACTCGCTAGTAGATACTGACGACCAGGCGAAGGCCGATTGATTACACTGCGATATACGATTTTAATATAAAATTTCCCCGTTGATTTCAACTCACTTTAAGACCTGAAATCGTTCTACCGCCACTGATTTCCATAGCGCGAATGGAATTCCAAATGCGGTGTTTCACCTTGTTCGTTTGAACACTTGTGTGGCAGCACGCGCATCCGAGAATTAATTAGCCATACTTCTGGACACATTTTACTGCTCATTGGCTATAACTTTTCTCGTATAAATGTCTTTTTAACTCCCTACCTTGGCGAGTTATAATTTTTTTAATCGTACTAGTTTTTGTTGTTTTCAAACTTGGGTCTCTCACTAAATCCCACATTTTTTGCGTTTATATTGTTCATTGGGAAAAGCATTAAATTTTATTTGAATACAAGGTCCTTCCTCAGATTGGAGAATAACAACTAAAATTTAACAATCGCTTGTTTATTATCTGACAAAACTGACTTCAATTGCTGAGAAAGATGGCTAGGAAAATGGGGATACTTTGGCCCGAATGTTTTTCCGCTCGCGTTTATTGTCGTTACTGGTTATTTCAACATCATACACGCAGTTATTTCAAAGGAAGACGGTAGGGCGTGGGTTATGAACATTGTCCCAAAATCAGGAAAACTGTTATTGAGTACGAAAGGCCCAAAAGGTGTTTGGCAGAGTTCAGAAAAAGAAGTAAATTCAATATAAAACACACAGCCAGTAAATGAGATTTATCATTATTAGAACCTCCAATATATATTCTAAAAAATTATCATAAAAAGTACGAATAATTGAAAATTGATTCCATTTTTCAAAGCAAAAATGAAGTTGATTGTTGCGTTGAAAAATTATTAAATTGCATTGCATTGCATTGGCTTGGCGTAAACAATGAAAATCAACCTTTTGAACAATGAAGTTTTCCAAAGTAAATCCTAATTTTAACGAAATTTTTCATCTATTTGTGGCGATGAATATGAAAATTTGGCGTTGTTCCCAACGTCTTCTCAAATTTGAATTACGTGAATGGCATTTTTACAGGTTTTTAGGGTTAAAATTACAAAAAAGGGCAATTATCAGTCTGAAGTGAAAAATGTGATTAGGACTTTTTGTAGCCATAAAGTGTCAAATGATCCCTTCAAGTCAGGGGAGTAAATTCTGCAAACATTTTAGCTAAGTGAACAACAGCAATAAAAAGGAACTTGAAGTGGCTTACATGTTGTCGGTGCTCATGTTGATGAGGGTTGGTCGACGATCTCGTTATTGCAAACCAACGACGTAGCAAATGGGCCAGCACGAGTCCGAATGATGTCTGTTGAGTCCGAAGAAGTTGAAATTACCTCAGTCGCAGGCTGCGGTCACACTGAGCACTGGTTGACTCAGACTGAACGTTTCGACGTGAAGCGCGGACTACTTCACTCCCACCGCGGCTGAGTTGACTAATAGGCGAGGAGCCTAGTTTGTTCTCGTCTTCCTCACTCTTCTCTAGTCGTAAGAAATGCAAGGCAGTTGAGCGGAATGAGAAGTTGAGCCAGGTGGGGAAGAGGCGTAGAATTCATTGACGCCACCTACCACGGGAGGTAGAAAAAAACGCTGCAAATTCTTTTACAGGGGTCGGTTATTCCACGGACAAGTCAGATGGAGACTCATTCTAATCGATTCAGCGTCCAAAGTTCAGTGGAAAACGATACCCCACAAGCTCAGGTACCAGAAATCTCGAAACCCACGACCGGAATGGGTAGATAGGTACCCATTTTGACCCATAACCTCATCCAGAGGGCGCAAATCGTTTCGGGACTTGTTCCATTGGATTCCGCGTCCAAAATTTAATCGAAAATGATACCCTATACGCCTAGGTACCAGAAATCTCGAAAACCCATTTTTGAAATAGGTAGATAGAGACCCATTTTGACCCGAAACCCTTTCCGGTGGGCGCCAATCGTTCATTGGGTTCAGCATCCTAAATTTAGTGGAAAATTATATCCCACATGCCTAGATCTCCGAAAATCCATTTTTTGAAATACGCATTTTGACCCCTACCCCGCCCAAATTTGGTCCGATCGGGCTGAAAAGTTTCGAGGACCAACTAGACCCAAAAACGGGTCCCTGACCGAAATTTCAGATTTTTAGAAAAAAATTTAATACCAAAATCGGTGTGGACGGCGGACGGACATTTGCTAATATTTTGATCTAGACACCTTGAAACGTCCAGAAAAAAACGCTGCAAATTCTTACACAGGGGTTGGTTATTCCTCGGACCAGGCGCATGGAGACTCATTTCTTCAACATGGGGGAAATGGGGAAACAGTGGGTGCGGCGGGTCCCAGACCTATTCCAATCTATTCAGGATCCAGAATTTAGTAGAAAATGATACTCCACACGCCCAGGTACCAGAAATCTCGAAAACGCATATTCAAAATGGGTAATATATACCCAATTTGACCCATAACTTCTTCCGGAGGGTGCCAATCGTTCCGGGACCCACTTCATTGAAATTAGCGTCCAAGATTTAGCGGAAAATGATACCCCACACGCCTAGGTTCCAGAAATCTCAAAAACACATATTCAAAATGGGTAATATATACCCAATTTGACCCATAACTTTTTCCAGTGGGTGCCGATCGTTCTGGGACCCATTTCATTGGATTCAGCGTCCAAAATTTAGTGGAAAATGATACCCCACTCGCCTAGATCGCCCAAAATCTCGAAAATCCATTTTTCAAAAAACACATTTTGACCCCTACCCCGCCCAAATTTGGTCCGATCGGGCTGAAAAGCTTGGAGGACCGTCCTAGGCCGGGAACAGACCCCTGACCAAAATTTAAGATTTTTAGAAAATTGTCTACTACCAAAAACGGCGTGGACGGCGTACGGCGGACGGACATTGACCTTTTTTGATCAGGACATCATGAAACGTCCAGAAAAAAATTTTGAGCCGAATCGGAGAGGTTGACCATTTGCATGAAAACATAGGTTGATTATTCAAGGAATAACCAACCAAAAAAATTGGCCCGAATCGGAGAGATTGGCTTTTTGCATGAAAACATACTTTGATTATTATTCAAGAAATAACCAACCAATAATAATAAAAGTGTAAACTTCTCTCCAAAAACAATTTTTCCTTCACATGTCCACATAACGAATAACTTCAGTCGTACTTAAATGGACGCACTCACGTAAGAATCCTAAATCCTCAAACAGTTCTTCTAAATATTTTCTTCTTTGAGTCAAGAGATGGTGAAGTGTTAGAATCTAAAAGCCAAACTCTTATCCAAGGAGGAGCAATTTAGGATACATTTTAAGCTCAGATTCGCTGAGCTAAAACATTGCTTGCATCCAGTTGTGAGCATTTCCCAAACACGAGCTGGCACATGCAATAATCTGAATCTGAACAATCAAGTGTCTTGCACTAATGTTCAGACTATTTTCTATTATAAAAACTACGTGGCGTCAAGGAGTGAATTCAGCTACTCCCACGTTTTGAGAATGCGGGTTGTCGTCGTTGCACTCTTTCAAAGACAATCCTCGAGTTCAATTGGGAGAATTCCTTCATCCAATTGAGAAGTAACTTGTCTTTAATTCACCTTGTTATTAAGAACACCCACGCCTCAACCCCACCCCCCTTCCCTCCCCAACAATAGTTAACTTGAGTCAAACCAGCTGACTTCCAGTTTTCGAAGCCATCGTTATCACGACCTGATGACATCGAGATCATGACAACATTAAAATTCAAATTCGTAGGGTCCAAGTGTTCAATTTTTTGAAAGTGTTTAAAAACATTCTGATGCCTCCTTTTGACACAGACTAACCTGCTACATAGGATCAGATTCATCAGGAAAACCGCTGTTCCACAGATACAATTTTATGTGTTTTATCAGTCCTCCTCCCAACGCTTCTTAATTTTTCTCACCATATTTTTCCGTCTTTGAATTAATTTAAACTACAATCTGAAATTTGCAAGGTCGTTCTGGCCATTAAAATTTATATTCCCAATATACGTACTTATTGGAAAACACGAATTTTGTTCGCTTCAATACCATATCAATATATAAAAATAAGTGAAAAATAGGATTGGGTCCACTCCGACTCCATAGTGTCCGATGAAGGTGTCACAATGAGTGTCATTCTAGGGTTAAAATTTATTTTTTGTAATAATTTATAAAACCTATTGAAATGTTACGTTTTGAATGGTTTAATAGTGTAAGCCTCTCTCGAATTAAAATCTGTTATAATTTAATTCGGGTTTCTTCGGAGAATGGACCTAGCGAGAGGTACACAGAAGTCCAGCTTACGACTGAGAGGATCACAGGATGAGCAAAATACATTGATACAAAATGAATTATAATTGAAAACAAGGACACGTGCAAGGAGAATAGCCTCAACCGGGCTAGAATTGTACAAGACAATAATTCGACAAAGTAAATTAGAAACATGTGGAGATAAAATACAATTATACAATGAAATGATGATATTGAATACAATTAATGAAACAAGCGCACATACAGCTGCAAGGCGTCGAGGAAGGGAAAACAGGAGGGGGCTGCGTCCCGAGGCTTATCTAGTCCTTTAATCTCATGGCATGGGGACACAATTCAGCTTCGGTCGACTCAGACAGTAGCAGAGTTCACTCATAGAAGCCGGCAAAGCCAGGTGGCTGAGTGAGTTGCACTTGACAGGCGCCTCAACTACAACCGCCCGGTTGGGTGCCTTGGCAACAAGTGAAGCCCTGGAGCTCTCTCCAAATGCGACGTCTGGGCAGGAGCTGGCGCGCATCCTGGCGCATGCTCCCTCCCTTCTGGCCTTCTGGAGGCAGCAAGCCTGGGGGCTTACAATAGTATTCATACTTTCAATTCTGTTCACCCATTCAACACAGCTTAAAACATAGTTGGCTGGGCTACTATAAACCAACTATAAACCTCGAAACGTATGTGGTGATGATTATTCTATTTTCTTGACTGTCGTATCATGGAGAGCAGGAGGGAATACGAAAGTTTTAGTCCTTTCTCAGAAATGTCTTCTGATGAATACATCATGCGGCGTCGGTAGACATGGTTATGCTAACCAATGTTCGCCACACCAAACTGATGAGGGTTACAAAAAGCTGACAATGGTCCCCGTTATTTGACCGAAACGTCCCAAATTAGTGAATGGATTCATCTTTGATGTAAAACCACGATTATAGTAGCCTTTTGGTGGCTTCTGCTGGTTGAATAATACGTTGTCTCACGCATATCCAGGTAGTGGGCCCATTGTTATTATAAGATGTGGTGCCCCAATGCAATGAATAAATTGCATCGAGTTCTCCCCATATGTTCTTCACACTCAGAATGTGACAAATACAAAATCCTACTTACAGTAGGCCTTGCAGGGACACCGTTTTTAGCAGGATATTGATAATTGAGGAAAAAAACGAAACAAGTAATTTTATATAAGAATGTATTAAGTGAAGGAATGATTCAATTGTAATTCGAATTTGTCTTTTATTCAAATTATGAGCTAAAGAGAAAACAGGTACCTGCTACATGATATGATGAAAATATATAATTTTCTGAGCCATATGCAAGCGTCACATATGAACGCTAATAACACTATAGAAGACACGCCTATCTAATCTAGG
>CM033998.1:16516213-16600601 GCA_019603395.1 Cyrtorhinus lividipennis | reverse complement strand
AGAAATCGCTTCACTTCGAAATATGTATCAGGACAAACTGATCTTCCTAGGCAACGTTGGCTGATCATAGGGCCTAGGGTGGCCGAGGTAGGTCCCTGGGGCTTGAAACTTCTCTGGTCGAGGTTTCGAGGCTGCTCGAAACCAACTCAGTACCGGAGTCTGCCTTGGCAGGGGCTTGAAAAATCGGACCAACTCTCACCTTTGGGCGAGAGGATGTCGGATGGATGCTGGACAGCCCCTGCCGGCGTCCTATCGCCCAGGGGTGAGGAGGTCGGCAAGGGCTTTCAGAGCCCATCCGACTTCCCTTCTGTAAGCGTGGACATAATAGACCCAAGAGGTCGCAGTGCCTATGTGGATACCATGACTGCCCCACACCCTTCAGTCAGAGGCCAAAAGAAGAGAAAGGGGAAAAAAGGGCGATCAACAGCGGTTTGATTGAATAAAATGAAATATATAGATATTATCTACCTCGAATTATCATTACCCACTCATTTTGTATTAAAATAAAGCCTGTGTAAGATTTGAAACGCCTTATTTTGCCTAGAATTTTGCCAAGGTCTAAGGTATTTTTACTTAAGAAAGTATCAATATCAATACTCATTTGATACTACCCACATTGGTAAGCACTTCTCATTCGATACTGATTCGATTTCGAATATCGTAACAAAAGGGGTATTGGAACGTGCTAATGAAGTCTAGAAGGGACCTGACCCTCGCCACTGGGGTCTTTTTCCCTCCTGTCATCTGTTCGAGGTCAGGATCGAAGGGAGGGGAGTAATCTTGCAAGTTGCAAGCCATTAGCTTCTCAATACAACTCCTTAGCACAAAATCCTGAGAGTATACATTACTGAGTCAAATGAGCCTAATTAACTGGAAATTTATCTTAGATAGAAGATTAAGGCTCGTAGTTAGTGGATTTGGTACCCTGTCTTCAGAAAATAAAAACGCGGTCAGAAAACCGCAAAAAAGTGGGATTAGAAAGATAAGCAAAATAAGAGAAGATATATTGCAGATTTCACTTAAAAGGAAAATGTGATTTCTCGTGATTCTTGAAAGTAGTTTAAAACTTGAGTGTTCATAGTCACTGGTTCAGTCCATCCAACATCCTCCATTCTGCTTGAGTAGTTAGTCAATGATCATACCTGGATCTACTGTCAAGTTCAATAAGAATGTCTGGGGATAACTGTACCATTAGTTTGCCAAGTCCTGCTAGACCTCAGCACCGTCGCAGTAAGGCCCCATTATCACTGTTAGCCCTTAACTGTAGCATGTCGGTAATGAAAAGAATACTAGGAGGCGCTGCCTGGCGGAGAAGAAGCAAAACAAAAAGCGGGGAAATTTTCCCGTTTGTACGATTATTCTCCCTTACAAACGTCAGCACTGAATTTACTCGCAAAAATTGATAAGCACTGATCTGATAGTCGATTAATTCTCTACGGTATAATCCTTACTTCAAAACTAATGCAAACATAAATAATGTTCGCCAATTTATATGCTTTATACCTAAATTTACCTTGGATTCCACAGTGAAGGTCCTTGGAGAATGGACAAAAAGGGATGAGCGAGAATAAAAAGGAGTAGGAAATTGACAGCCATTTTAAAAAATTATGCTAGGTATTATTATTAATTGATTAACAATAAAAAATTAATCAGTCTTCTTCTGATGAAAAAAAATCACTCTTGTCCAAAGATCTGTCTGACGAGCTCCTGGCCAAATTTATAGTTGTTGACACGATTATCACGATTATCTATGAAAACTCCCCAGAGTAACTGATGGTTCCATACCCTCAAAATTAAACAAAAAAACTTATAGAAAATCTATTAAAATACCAAAACACGGGGACACACAATGAAAACGACAGTTAACAAGCAAAACTCAACACATACAAATCTCACACATACACATAACAATTTCCTCTTTTTTTCTCCAAGTGCTCAGCTTTAGCATGCTTCTTCTCGGCTAGGTAGCGACTCCTATGTATTATTTTCATTACCGACAAGCTATATAATACCTAATTGTGATAAAATTATGACGTTTGACTTCTTTGTTGTTTACTTTTCCTACTCTTGGTCATCCAGTCCAAATTCGTAAATTACTCAAGTACCTTCAGTACCTTGTCCAGATACCTACCTAATAGAGCTAATATGTGAGTGCTATAACAGTGAAAATGTGCCACTATCAAGAAAGGAATGCAACTGCTCTGAGGCCTAGCGGGACTTATCAAACTAATGGTGCAGTTATCCCCAGATGTTCATAAGTTAAATTGGCTGTGCCATTGACAGCAGTTAGATAAGCTCCTCAGGAAACAACTGTCAACTGTAGGAGCTCAGAAACTGTCTCGCAGCTGGGTCCGAGTGTTCAAATATCTTTGGCTTGACTAGTTCACCATATTCTTCCACCAGTCGATCGATACAAAGGAGTTTCCTGTTGATTAACAGACTGTTCTCTACAAACCATCTTGCAGTGAATGATGACCCCATGTCTGTTTACAGGAACGCGAAGAACAATGGGTCATCGCAAACGTGATTGTCCCTCTAACAATATTGGCCATGCACCCGTGTAAAGAAGCGATAGGTTAGATACGATAAGAATTCACCACGTAAAGATGAGAAGCGAAGTAGGTGAGTACATTCAAGTGCGGCCTTTTCAGGTCTTGAAGGCACCCGCTTTGGCAGCTTTGGTGATGAAGTTCTTGACGGTGGTCTCGTCGAGAGAGGCGAACCCTTTAGACTGGACGACATGTGTCATGTGATTGAGAGCGAAACGGAAACAGAATTCTTCAAGCTCCTAAAAAACATTAAAATAGTAATGTTGAACATGACGATGCATCGTCACCTTATTCACCCACTGGCACCGTTTCTGGGAAACTGACCCATAAAATGGCCCTTTTTTTCAGCAGGTTATGTCCATCCTTGCTCGTCAGGAATCTATTAAATAAACGGGCGCGACGTGGAAAGAGCCATTTTACTCATTTGCAACGTGTCACTTCCTCTGCTGAGCTCGTCATCCTTTCAACACGCTCATAACTTTTACTTGAAATGGCATCACGAGTTTGGGCTGACGTTCCCTTAATTTATAAGGTCGAACTCAAAAAAGATTATTGTTAGGATGGTCGCTGGCGCTGAATCACAACAGAACTACGCGGTCATAGTACGTACTCAATTATAATTAACTCTCTTGAGGTCAAGGCTTCTCTGCCTGGCCCATTCTGGAAGTGACCTCGATGGACTCGGCAGGCGAGCGTAGGAACCCAGGATTGAATCCCCCCACCCTCCACACCCCAAAACTATACAAACTTGGAGTTTTTGGTCTGGTATTCCTTGAATAATCAACCTATGTTTTCATGCAAGAGGTCAAACTCTCCGATTCGCCCCAAAGTTTGAGTTTGCGTTTCAAGTTTTCTAGATAAAAAACCTAAATGTCGTCTGCCGTTTTGCAAATTGTCTAAAAATCTGAAATTTTGGTCAGGGACCCGTTTTTGGCTTTAGTTGGTCATCAAAACTGTTCAACCCTATCGGGACAAATGAGGGGAAGAGAGGGGTGTACAAAATGTGTTTTTTGAAAAAAATGGATTTCCAAGATTTTTGAAGATTTAGGCGTGTGGGGTATCGTTTTTTTACTAGATTTTGGACGCTGAATCCATTAAGATGGGTTCGAGTCACTCCACACTCACTGCTGTCCTCCATTTTGTCCATGTTTTAAATCTAGACATCTGGAAACATAATGTATCACATTCTCTGGCAAACTGGAGAGAATACTACGATATAAAGGATTATAGTTAATAGGACAATAAATCAAAATACTTACTTTGGCGTGGAATGTGATAGCGTTAAAGTAAAGGACAGCAGCGTTTTCCACATCAATTCCTTGCCTCATCAACTTCTCGCAGATCCTCTTCAATGAATCTTCGCAGTAAGCGTTGGCAAGATCCAGAAGTTCTGCCGACCAATCAGATAATCCATCGTTAGATAATGTAGAAGTCGGTGGTGACATTAATCAATAAAATTCTAACAAACATGTATTAGCGAGTTTCAGAGAGTTAAGTTTGCTTAGTTAGGAATATCTTAATGTTCTGCAGCAAGGACATTCACTCGGATAGCACCATCGAATCACAACAGGCAGAAATTAGGAACCCAGCCAATATAATTTGGTCAGTAATGCGCCAAACAGTCCTGGGCTGGGAAAAGGAGTTTTTTAGGTGGGTAAAAATCTCAACATGCCCGGTCTTGGTGCCCCCCTTGGAGGATATTACATATTAAGTATAACACCAGGCAGAACTGATTAAGTCTCATACGAACATCTTCCTGCATTGGGCAACCTGATGACTAATCCCAAATCACTTGGCATTTGCGCAAGATACTGGAAAAAAGATAATTAATGCTACAGGACGCGATATTCAGAAGATTTAGAATCGAAGATTATTTAGAATAGAATTGTATTGAATAAGTTGTAGTAGCAATCGCTATCTATCGGACATGTACGAAGTTAGGCTTGCAGGTTGCACACCACTTGGCGGAATTTGATGAAGGGTGCAGTGTTATGTTTGGTTCTAGTTGGGTCACCTCGTGCTCTCATATTGGTTACGTTTTTCTCAACAATAAACTTTTTTCCCAGTTCATTCTCGTATTATTTCTTACTACAAAGCCTTTATTATTTTTCTGGTGAGGTTATATCGTACTCGCCTTCTCTTAAACCTAACGCTATTGAGTGCTATTGATAAGCTGACGAACACTTTCTGCTCTGATCAGGAGTCACTCGCTCAAGGTACAACCCTAAACACCTGGACTTATCGCTGTGAAACTTGATTGATTGACTCCTGGGCACCAAGGCCTTCAGTGTTTGGAGCTATTTATACAAAGAAAAATTAGGCTCCATCTAACATGATTCTGGGTAGTCCCAAAGTGGAAAAAAGGCAGCAGTCACCCTTCATCTACTTCTCCCTAGACCACAAAAAGATAATTTGGCCTAACTTCGACTATCCCGCCAACCTAGTGCCAGGCCTCTGCCAAATGGGATTTCCTACCAGTTAACTAACCGCCTCTCTCCAAACTCTGCCATAGGTAGTGGTTAGAGAGGAGGGGGTGGAGTGGGAGGTTGTTGGAGTTGTTTCCAAAACCAAAAGGTGGTTGCCACTACTTCAAAGCATTTTCTAGGTTCCTATTCTCATCATGAGCAACTGTTACAGAATAACTATTACATTCATACATGACACTTTCTCCAGATGGTCAGTTTTTTTTTTTTTTTTTTTTTTTTTTTTTTTTTTTTTTTTTTTTTTTTTTTTTTTAACAGGAAAATGAATATTTGTAAGAATCTTGAGACATATACGTCACGTACCAAGAGCTTGCTCAGGTGGGAGGTCGACCTGATCAGTGTAGAGGTAACGAAGAAACGCTCGGTACACTGCGTACGAGAATTGTGTTATTTCCAAGACACTGAAAAATAAAAGCGATAAAATTATTGTTACACCACCTTTTAACGAAAAAGATAGTTGAATAACTTTTAAAAATGATTTAAACAAAATACCGTAAGCAATAAATTACTATCCTTTCTACACATCATAATGACACCTAGTTGACCTCTCTTACTTTTTGCTATCTTCTTCCCAATGATTTTGAAACATTGAGCGAAAATGTTGACAACGGATTTTAAGAACTGCTTTGTGAACGTAGATGTCCTTCCCTTCCACTTGAATTATGAGGTCGCTGGTCGCCTGGGACAGAAACCAAATCCGTATCGAGAGAGGCAAAGAGCATGCATGGCAACGCAAGCGCCATGGTTGGCAGGCAAGATAGATCAGGTCACAAGCCGAGGAATGGTATGGTTGGACCATTAATTAATGGTGTTCATTATAATATAGTTCTTAATCATTCTCCAATTCGTGAGACCAGCGAGTTTAGTTTATAACAGCGAAAAACAAGGAGACAAAAGGTTCTTCAAACTTGACGTGATCATACGTCCCATTTTTGGTTGGTTATTCCTTGAATAATAAACCTGTTTTTATGCAAAAAGCCAATGTCAAAGTCTAGGACATGTGGGGTATCATTTTCGACTAAATTTTGGACGCTGAATCCAATGAGACGAGTTCCGGAACGATTGGCGCCGACTGGAACAAGTTACGGGTTAAAATGGGTATCTATCTACCCATTTCGATAGTGGGTTTTCAAGATTTCTGGTACCCAGGCGTGTGGGGTATCATTTTCCACTAAATTTTGAATGCTGAATCGATCATAATGGGTCTACCACACCCACTGTTTTCCCCATTTTTCCCATGTTCGATATTATCAGCGATCTAGGCGAGTGGGGTATCGTTTTCTACTGATTTTTGGACGCTGAATCGATTGGAATGAGTCTCCATGCTGCTTGTTCGAGAAATAACCAACTCTAGTGAAAGAATTTTCAGCGTTTATAGTTAGTTGTCCCGTTGTCCCCACAATCGGTTGTGGGACGCCTATGTGTCCCTACTTTGGAGGTCAGACGTTTGAAATACTACATAAAATGTCAAATTTTGCCTTCCGCTCATCCAAGTGCCTAACTCCGTTAAATTTCATGTTTTAGAGTAAACCAAATTATTGAAAATATTAATTTAAATTGTACAAATATTACGAATTGTACAAATATTATTATTGTACAAGTATTACGATGACCTATAAAGGCGAGTTTACAGTTACAATTTTCTAACATTTTTCCAGTGGTGGGCCCCAGGACCCTCCGGTATGGGGAGTCCGCTTTGAAACTTAAATTTCTGGTCACGTTATGTGTAACTATACAAGCTCTACAATGCCTAATTTCACGTTCTATACATTGGTCTACCGTCCACATACATTCAGAGGGGAGCTACAGCCAATTTCGGAGCGAGTTGAGTAACACAGCTTTGACTCTGTTGTTTTTTTTCATGTTAGCTCATTATGCAGGGGTTTGAACATGTAGTGCCGCACAAGTCATGGGCCCACTATACAACCATAACCGACCATATTATAAGCAATTTAACTCGTCAATATATCTCCTCCAAGGATTATTCTCTACTAGAGACTCCCAAAATGTATAAAAAATTGTTTTGCTGCGTAATGTGCCAACCATGAGACACAATAGGCCGAAAATCGAAAATTTTTTGTATGAGCAACTCGCAGGACGCGCAATTACCAGATGACGCCACCATAAATTATTGCAGTTGGAAGAACCTTTATACGATGTTCATAGAGGTTATTCATAGGACAGATTCATTGAAATATTATATTCTAACCGCTTGCTGGGAATGGGGCCAGTAGCCCCTCTCAACCGTTTTCCCTGGATACGCATACAACGTGCGATTTCCTCTGTTTTGTATAAAGACAAACATGAAACTTGCTGAAAGACGGTTGAAGAAAGGTAAATTATTAAAAAAATAAAATTTAAAGAATCAACTTCAGTTGTTCCTTAATAATTACATTTCCTTAAAATTATTCTTCCTAACAGAAGTAGTGCTATTGCTCAAATTAAACACCTCAACTCAACAATTGTAAATGTGTATAAATGAATGCGTATCTACCGTTTTTTTGTAAAACTTTTTTTGCTAAATTTTCGATTTTAACTGTACGAACAAAAACATTGTTTACTCGATTAAATTTCGCCGCTTATCTAAATTATCGAGTCAATGTCAATGAATCCCCTCACCTGATCATCAAAAGCTGCCTTGATGCTGCTCTCAACCGTTGAGTCATGGTCCCAAGAAATCATAACCGGCTTATAAGTGATAGAAGGCAGAGAGTAGAAAGCAAAGACTTCGTGCAAACTGGTGAAAGGAGTGAGAGTGGGCTCCATCACGGTCTGCCCTGTAAATTTAGGGATAAATGATAAGTAGATTGGTTTGTTTTCATACACCCAGAGAACTGTATTTCTTCAGACAAAGATATTGTTTGTTCAAATTGAACGTTTGAACGGTGTTTTTGGTACAAGTACCCAATAAAGCAGTGACAGTAAGCAATAGAAATCTTTGCGAATTCATTCAAACTCACCTCGGCACTGACCCCACATGTAAACACGGGAGTTCTGAGCCATTGCAGCCGATATGTGAGAATAATGGCTGGCCGCAATATCAACAACCCTACAACCCAAAAGGTGTCACAGAAACATGACCAAAAGGTCAAAACACAAATGAATGAGTATTTGAAGGAACCCAAAACCAATCTCCTACCTTCCTATTTGCTGTAAAATCTGTTCCGGCTGTGGCACATTTGATTTGGAGGGCGTGGCTAGCTGCCCATAGGAGTTGGAACCCCAGGCGTAGACTTTTCCTTCATCAGACAGTGCGAGGGTGTGAGAATTCCCACAGACCACCTGCAACAGTACTCTCTGTTGAAGACGTACACAGAGATTGATCGGCTCAAATAGACAGCAAATAGTTGATCAACTCACTTTGACAATCACAGTATTGCTCAGCGCCATCACTCGGCAGGGGTTCAGCTGGTTGACTGTATTTCCAACTCCCAGCTGGCCATTTCCGTTGTAGCCCCATCCGTAGACCTGCGCACGATGTAGCATTGTGAGGGCATAGAAGCATGATGTGAGCAAAAAATTATTTATTTACACCAACAATGTTTCAGATGGTAAGTATCTTTGGAAAGAACCGATTGGATTTTTTTCTCGAATCGGTATCTAGATAACTTATTCTTGCATTCATTGGCAGTAAAATCGAAAACGGTGTTGATTCGCGGAGTTGCTAATCAACAGAATCAACTACGTTCTCTTTAGGATCCACCATCCTCACAACAATACGTAAAATCCATTCTTCTTGAGGCAATGAACGAAAATCGGTAAATAAGGTTAGAGACTCAGATGGTGGAGAACTGCTACTAAAAACAATGTCCCCTTAGATCCAACCAACATGCGTGTGCTGAGTACCCTCACATGGAAGGATGTCCATAAGATTCCATTCATAGCTAGCATATTCCAACAAGTTCTGCTTAAGAAGCCTCTGGAAAAATATCCCAAATATCCCTTGTTCGTGCTATGATGCTCTCATTCGAACCTCGCCAAAGAGAAGGGCAGCCTTAAATTTAATTGAGTTACACAATTAAAGCGTCTGTTGGTTGGCTGGGCTGGGTTATTCAGACTTGATGGAAGGCGCCGAATGCAGACCTAGTGTCACGGGAAAAGCAAGCTGCCATTAACTGCTATACTACAAGAGCGGCCTACGAGGATTACGAGAGGATTATTTGCTCCTCGCATAACAAGAGGTTCCTCTCACTCATCGACGGGTACTGTAGCTTACAGGGCTACTTAAGATGGAAAGTTCCCTTTGAGGTGAAGAGGCAGGTTGCCCAACTCAGACTGAGTGGCGAAGCCCTACGCATCTCACATAAGGGAATTGTGTGGAGGGTGAACCAAGAGAATGTCTGTATTTTGTGCAACACGGGCCAAACAGAGACCATCTTGCCCTCAGCTGAATGGGGACCAAACTACTACTACTAGTAGTAGTAGTAGATATATTTATTTGTAATAATCTTTGATTATTACAAAATTGCCTCCGGAGCTCGGGCCCTTGATAACAAAATCAAGAAAAGATAAGAAATCAAAGGTAGTGACGACAATGCAGAGGAGATTTATATAAATGGGACATAAGACTAACCTCATTCCAATAATAGAGTCAGCTTTAACAGATCTCTCACTAGTTGCAGCATAGTGACTTTGATTGGGATCGGATCCACTAGTTAATTTAAGCAGAGTGCTCAGTTCAAGTTCAAGGCTTCTATAACAAAAATTAAGAAAGTCTACTGCTTTCTTCTTGTCACCTAGGGTATCCAGTAGGCTGCTTAGGTTGGTCTTGGGCTGCATCAAGAGTGAGGACAAGTAGAAACTTCGGTAGACCGCCAGAGTAGGACAATCAAAGAAGTGAGTCACGGTTTTCCTTCTCTAAGCGATTCTGGCACGGTTGTGATGCGTCGAGCTTGTAGATGTGCCCACGGATGCGGATTGTCACAAACTATTTGTAGGCCAGCCTCAACTGACAGGACTCTTTCGACGTGGATGGCGTATGATCCCATGTAGGCTTGCCTGGCCGTAAAATCCACCATCTGTCGGAAGTACTCGTCGTACCTTGCGTCGTAGACAAGCCGAATCTCACGGGACGGGAAGTAGTTTCGTACCCATTCCACGTGGTTCGGTATTTCTTTGTGTACTTCCTCTGGACTGAGCTCTATGCAGCCTGCTGCCCCTGTTTGGGCGAGTACCTCAAGCAGTTTTGAGTACCAGTTCATGCGTGCGTCATTCCTGGGGTGAGTAAGCAGCTCAGTGAGGGCGGTTAGACCAACTTTGGGCAGTTTTTCGTCGGGCATTTTGGCAATCTTTCCCCAATAGTTTATTACCCTCTCGTAGGCTGCCACTTGAAGTGCGGAGAACCCAGTCTCTATGCACAAGAAGTGATTGGGGGTACATCTCAGAAGAGACAGAACACTTTTCAAGAACTGCCCCTGCACCTGCTCAATATTGTTCCCTCGTCCAAAGACCCCATACATCGCCCGCATAGAGGAGCACAGATCGGACCATAGAGTTGAACAGGGCAGTCCTCGAGTCATGGGGGACCGAACTAGGTACTTTGGATCTGTTCAATTGAGGATCTATTGTTTACACTATTCAATTTTGTACTGGCTTACCAAAATGTGTATTTCGAATAATGGATTTTTGAGATTTTTTGCAATCTATACGTGTGGGGTATCACTTTCGACTAAATTCTGGACGCTGAATCCATGAGACGGGTCCCAGAACGATTGATACCCTCTGGATGAGGCTATGGGTCATAATGGGTGCCTATCTACCCATTTCGAATGTGTGTTTTCGAGATTTCTAGTACCTAGGCGTGTGGGGTATCGTTGTCCACTAAATTTTGGACGCTGAATCCAATGTAATGGGTCCCGGAAGGATTGGTGCCCTCTGGATGAGGTTATGGGTCAAAATGGTCTATCTACCCATTTCGAATGTGTGTTGTCGAGATTTCTGGTATCTAGGCGTGTGGGGTATCGTTTCCCACTAAATTTTGGACCCTGAATCGATTGGAACGGGTCCAGGACACGCCACACCCACTGTTTCCCCCATTTTCCCCATGTTTAAGGAATGGACCGCCTGATCCAAGGTATAACCAACCCCTGTCGAATGTGTTTTTTCACATCCACTGTTTCCCCCATTTCCCCCATGTTGAAGAAATGAGTCCCCATGCGCCAGGTCCGAGGTTATTTTTCTGGTTGGTTATTCCTTGAATAATCGACCTATGTGTAATCGAGCTCGAGGTCATGGGGGTCTTACATTTATTTAATATAGTTTTCTTACTATTAAAAGATACGAATAACATAAAAACAACTGTAACAAAACTTTTGCTACAAAACGGATAATTGGCCAACAACAGGGTGCCACATTTGACATACTGCCATGCTCAACTTACCTCTCCATTATTTGTCACAGCAACCGTCGACGTCTGTCCACAAGCGATGCCAATGATGAACTTTCCACCAATAGCGTTATTAACTTTTCTAGGCGTTGATTGGTTGGGATTCATCCCAGAGCCCACCTGCCCACTCTTGTTCTGACCCCAAGCATACACCTAGGGCAGGGATAGGACGATGTTTTAATACGTTTACGTTGACATGACTAAGCTATTCATCGAAGTAATGGTAGTTTCAATATAACATTTATTTCACCTCTCCTTCGGTAGTTAATGCAACTGAATGATGGCTGCCACATGCAACTTCCACGACAACTTTATCTACAAGGCCGCCCTCGACCTGGATTGGCACAAGGCTCTGGCTGGTGGAGCCAGTGGCCAGTTCGCAGTAGCCGTTGTGACCCCAGTTGAACACTTCCCCTTTTGAAGTAAAAGCAACAACATGGGGGCCACTGCCATAGGCGAAACCTGCAACAGACAGCATTGTTACCATCCTGACAAAGTGACTCCAAGTTGAACGTCGTTCCAAGTGATCGGCAACCCTCCCCAGCTCATCATTCACATCCTTATTCTGCTGCCTCAGAGGATCCCATAATAGTTGATCGCCAGGTAGCAAGAAAGCCAATCTAGAAACGACTTAAGCAGACTCACCTATGATACCTTTTTTGCACAACTGAACGACTTTTTGCGGCAAGAGTGTGCTAGGAAGCGCCCCAAGACCAAGACATCCAGACGAGTTGGTGCCCAACGCGAAAACGTCGTCATTTTTCATCACGATCAAAGCTTCACTTCCATTAGATCCTTTAAACAGAATAAAAATCTTAAAATATAAAAATTATATGCGCACAGAGAGGAGGGAGGGAGACTGAAGAGGAAATGAAAATTTGAAAACTTTGTTTTGTCAATTTATTTGTAAGTTACATTAAGCTTCATGTGACCTTTAACCCTAGAATGACACTGGGTGTAGCAGTTGATGTCAGCACAGTGGGGTGTTGCTACCATAGCCGTGTGATGTAATAATGTTAACCGTTGTCGTAAAATGTTAATAGGCGTCTTTTGGTTGGGTATTCCTTGAATAATCAACCTATGTTTTCATCCAAAAAGTCAACCTCTCCGATTCGGCCCAAAATTTTTTTCTGGACGTTTCAAGGTGTCTAGATCAAAATTAGCAAATGTCCGTCCGCCGTCCACGCCGTTTTCGGTAGTAGAAAATTTTATAAAAATCTGAAATTTTGGTCAGGGGTCCTTTCATGGCTCTAGTTGGTCCTCGAAAATGTTCAACCCGATCGAACCAAATTTGGGTGGGGTAGGGGTCAAAATGTGAATTTCGAGAAATGGATTTTTGGGATTTTTTGGAATCTAGGCGTGTGGGTATCATTTTCCACTAAATTTTGGACCCTGAATCGATTGGAATGGGTCCGGGACCCAGCCACACCCACTGTTTCCCCCATTTTCCCCATGTTGAAGAAATGAATCTCCATGTGCCTGGTCCGAGGATTTAATTACAGCTTTCAAATTTCATCGTTTTAATCCAAAAATAGGGTCTATTAGTAGTAAATGAAAAACATTTCAAAACAATGAACGAATGAACTTTTCAAAGAAAAATAACCCCCCAAAACAATATACCTTGAAAAAAATGTATATATAAATTAAAATACCTCGTTTACATCAAAATAAAAATTTTCTTCTGCATAACTTGAATGAGTGGATCACTTATCACAAAACCAAAATAGTCAAACAGATGACAGCTCGAAAAAAGTCTTTCCTGAGTACCTATCGGGTATTATTCGGTTGTACTGTTGAATAATCCGGTTGGTAAACACATTTGTACGAGTATGATACAAATTACAACCGGCGTTAATCTGTCAGCGCCTACTTGTATGGTTTGGTTGACTGGCAAAGTTTAGCATTGGTAGGCTTTCATCGTGTGACAGTCCACAGGGTAACGACCTGACATTTATATTCGCTTAATTTTTGTGTCCTATGTTGGCTGTTTTGTACCTAACTACATACTAAACCGCTCTCAAGTTTCAGCTTCAAGTAGTAAGTATCCTCAAATCTTGACAGCATACCAACTGTGTTGAATCAAATCAATGTAACTACAAACCAAACCACCAAAACTAGAAAATTTCCGAATTTCTTAGACCTTACCGAAAACACACATGAGTTTCACTTCCATCGCGAAGTCGTTCTCTAACAAGGCAAAAATATTCCACTTTTTCAAATCCATCTTCGAATACTTTTACTGTGTTTCTTCGGAGAAAAAATTCTAAACATAACAGGAAAGAAACGAAAAAACAAAGAGGAAATGACCAACGATGCGGAACACCTCCAAAACGCGCAGCGACACTTTAATTCTGTAGAAAATTATTCTTCTAGCTCGAATAACCGGAAACTTAAATTCTGACGGCACGAATTACGTTTTCTTTGTTCTTTCAACTCGGCCGATTATCAACGGATACTTCTTTTTGTTTACGACTACTACGCTGTTATCATCAGCGTTATCATAGAGAACAAGAGAGTCACGGCGCCATTTTGGTACGAATGATCCTTTCCCGCTCAATTTTCAAACAAGTCCCTGTAACACCTTTCGACCATTTCTTTTAAGCTTTACTGCCGAATCTTCTCTTATTTAAATCCAGCTAAAATTAAAATTATGTAAAAGAAGAAGCAAGCCACATTTGCTTGTTTAATTTTTATTCATCGCGTAGAATACTATCTACCTTCATTTTCACGATCAAATTGTAACTCTTATCCTGTCTTGAGTTTAAAGGTCGGTTTAAGGGGATTTTGCCTGTTGTGCATGTATACCGTCTGATATCCATGCCAAAATAATCCATAAATTTGACACGTGGACTCCCATATTTACACCACATGCCCGGGTAATCGCGGGACAGTCCTTGGAAGATGTACAAGGGATCCCTTAAATAAAACCAATGGAGATATTTTGTTTTAAATTTATTTGTCAACGTACCAATAAGCATATTTACTAAAAAAAAAAAACTATTTACCTACTTACATACTCGTAGCTATGGCTGACAATATTTTCCGTACAGGCGGAGCCGCAACCAAACTATGCTCATCCCCATACAATTTACAGTGTATATCCGAACTCAAGTAGCCCATAGACTGTATCTAGCAAGAGATCAATGTGCGATGATGGGATGTTGATATTTTGTACATCTTTGCATCAAGATTTCAGAGTTGTCAGGAGAACACCTTTAAAGCTATCTGTTGTGGGCCCAAAATACGGGTTACATTTTTGAAATATGTGGAGCAGGAAAAAGGAGTTCGCAGTTCACAAAATTGCCATATGCACCAATTGTCCACCCAGGCATCCCCTAAATTTTGCCCCGCCTATCTCTGAGGAAAAAACCCACTTCCACCTTGCCACACTAGGAGTGGGGGTAGCCAGGAGAAGCTCGTTCTGGGGCTGGGGCTTGGGATTCCAAGCCTGATGGCAACATATCGGAAAACCTGATGGTGAATCGGCTTAACGGTGTAGTCGTGTACTGCATAGGATGGGGCCTTGAAGTCAGATAGACTCGCTTGACCAAACCCTTATTGCCATATCCAATCCCATGTCAATCCTTGTAATCTGACTTCCACTGAGCCCATATTTTTACAAGATTGCAGGAAGTGCGATGAGACACACAAGGTTCAACAAAAGCCGGTTGTCCATACACCATTGCTCAAGTGTACAGAGAGTATTTACTCTGCAACAAATGTAAATCCGACAGTGAGCGGACCAGTGACGTGTCAGCAGTTTCAGGTCGTCTGCAAAGAGAAGGAGATGTCCCCAGCAGAGAATACTCGTGTACCTATTTCAGACCTAACTAACGTCTCCACATTTACAGCATTTCCAAATCTATTTCACCGAGTGTTCCAAACTAATTAAATTTTTTTTCTAACAAATGGATCATTCTACAAAATTAAACAGCATTGAAAAGAATAATGAGTTGGGCATAATCAGCAATCTAGCCCTTTCAGTACGTCATTATGTTCCACTCATCCGAAAATTTTGAACTTTTGAGGGATTGTTCTATGGCTTGTTTTGAGCTTGTGTGATTTTTTTCAGAATTTTAGCACTTGTTGTTTAGGAGTTATAATTTGTACACTATCGTGTACAAGATGACTAAAGGGGTTCAAAAAGGGTTCGAAAGAAACAACAAGAACTCAAGAACAAACGTTTTATGAAATGAATGCAGTTCACATGAATAATATCAGAAATAGTGTGGAAAATTTAGAGGAAAAATTGTGTTCGTAATTTCAGGCGCTGGGAAGGTGATACTTTCTGAAACAATTATTTTTTTGACTGATGCACAAATGAATTTGGCATTTTTCACAGAGCCAGTGGGTCCTGGCTTTGCATCCTGGATTCTTTCATCTTGATGCAAATGATTTTTCATCGAATTGGGGTAAATGCCATTGTCCGTCGTACCTCACGTCTGGTATTGGTCGAATTTCTCTCGGGGAGCTCCCTGCTGAAGGAGTCGGTGAGCGAGACGATGTCGGAGTGGCTGTTGCTGAAGAAGGCCTCCCACGCTTTCTCGCAGGGTTGACATTCATTCTCATAAGACCCTGCGCCACGTACAACCTAAAATGCAGAAGGTCAAGCCTTTCTCTCTTAGGGATTCTCTGCTCTTCACAGTTCTTCATGTACTGCAACCAGCTGTTAGCGAGTATTAGGTCAATTCCGTGGTTGAACATTCGGGGGGGGGGGGGCCACTTTTTGGTTCTTATGAAAGTTCGATAAAGTGACAAAAGAAAATCATTTTTGTCAACCCCTCCCATTCCAGAATTGTACATCTCGATCACCTCAGGTCTATCAACCTGAATGTAGGACTTGCTCCTTGTACACCATCTTCTGACCTTTGAAATTATTCCTTTCCCGATGAAGTTTGACGCCAAGCTTACAATTTTTTTGTCCAGCCATTTTGTGATGATTACACCATGATTCGATTGCCTCTCCTCAGAATGGCCTCTGCTCTTTTTCTTCATCTCACTATCTTTTATCGCTGTGCCAGCCCCAGGGAATCGATTTTGCCTCATTGTCCCAGCGGCGTAAATTTTCCTTTCTTTCAGATGTGTAAGAATATCGTAGCTGGTGAAATAATTGTCAAAGAATAGCCTGTGGCCAGGCCTGGTCACTCGCTGTGACAAATGGTGGACCACCCCAGCTGACACCCCAAACTCCTCAATGATCTTCTCATCAAATTCTGTCGTAGATCCTTGGTATAATATGAAATCGTAGCAAATTCCGCTACGTCCACAAAGCATAAAGTTTTTTATGCCCCATCGAATGGGTTTATTTTTCAAAAATTGCTTTACATTGAGGTTTCCCTTGAAAGGGATCATTTGCTCATCGACGCAGAGAGATTGCTCCAAATCTAAGGCTAGACACCTGTTTCGGATCGAATCGTAGAGTGGGCGGACTTTGTAGAAGCGATCTTTGTTGTCTATGGGAATGGACAAATTGTCAACGAAATGCAAGTTATTCCGCAGTTGAAAAAACCTGTTCACAGACATTGTTGACGAAAACGCTGGTATACCCAGAAGGCTGTCCCAATAAAGTCTAACTCTTGGATATTTCAAGCACCCCATCAAGATATGTAATGCTATGAATCCTTTCATTTCGGTGTCATCTGTTGGAGAGAATCGCTGCACTCCATTCTGTAATGCGTACATGTTGGTATACAAAACCATGCTTTCAATCAAATCCGGTGTAATATATTCTTCAAAATAAGATAAAGGGGACATCGTGATGTCATCAGTTACGACCGTATCAGCGACCAATGGCTCAATGTTCAATGGGGTAACATCACTGCTCCATTTTACCACCCTCTTCTTTTTCCGCGTCTGCTTCCCGACGTTTCTGCTAGATGGTCCTGGCCGTTCTAAATCCTCCTCTTCTTCGTCATCTTGTCCATTGGGGTCAGGTTCGATGTTTTCAAATTCGTCTGGATCCTCCTGGTTATGTAATAATACTTCCATTTGGGCAATGTCAGTTTTGTCCTCGTCGTCGAGGCCTTCAATGTCCGACAATTGTTCGTCCAATGCTCTAATAATCTCGTCCGTCGTCCATTCGTCCATGGGTTTTCGTGTATCAGCCATACCTGATTAAAAAATAAATAATTTCTTGATCAACATAGGGGAAAATTTCAACAAACACTGTACTGGAACTTCCTTGAAGCAATAGGCCAGTAGGTACGTTCGTACACAACAGTGTACGGGGTGAATATGCAGGTTTTACCCTCTTGGTACGAATGTGCACTGTGATGTACATCGAAGTTTGGACGATCATTGCCGACATATTTCTGAATCCATGGCGTTCTCCTGGCTTACGTTTACTTATTAGAGTATAAATAAGGGATACTTACCGGTATTTTGATTGAAGAAAACACAAAAAGCAGAAATTTCACATAAAACGGGCAACAGGTAACAGCTCTGAAACGGAAAGCTGGAACTCACAGTATTTTGACTCTTGCCCTCAACATTCGCCGCCAATCCAATGTAAATAAACAATCGAAATGCATAGAGAAGGGTTTGAAGAACCATCCCCAACGCGCCCTGTTGAGGAGAAATCAAACTGGGAGTAGCAGGAAAATCGAGAAGTTGGCGTACACAATAGTGTACACAGGGACTGAAAGGGCTAGAGTGAAAGTGCCACAAGGATGATAGGTTGGTGCTCTTCCTGTCTTTCTTGACACTCTTGATCATCTGCCCAGATCCAGATGTCAGAGTTATCTGAGCTGTATCGTTGCGTGCAGCATAGGTGTGGTGACATGTGTGACCCCTATGACTCTTCCAGCAGTACATAATTTAAGGAGGAGCGCTAACTGGCATAGTTATGATAAAGATAACAATGAAGAACAATGACGAATGTTGGAGATGCCAACCTTTATGCTCGTTAGAAATATTGTTGTTTGTAGATTGCTGAATGAGATTTGAAAATGCTATATCAGGAAGAATGAATTGCAGGGAAGACTCCAACAACTGTCAATTTTTCTTTTTAAAGTTTAGGTGCATTGATCCTGAAACTGGGAAATCGGAATGAGTTGTGGATTTTGGTTGGTTATTCCTTGAATAATAATCAACCTATGTTTTCATGCAAAAAGTCAATCTCTCCGATTCGGCCCAAAAATTTTTTTCTGGGCGTTTCAAGGTGTCTAGATCAAAAAAGTCAAATGTCCGTCCGCCGTACGCCGACTTAGGTAGTGGAAAATTTTCTAAATATCTGAAATATGGGTCAGGGGACTCGTATTTTTTATTTCCTAAATAGCGATTTCTTCATGGTAAAATGTGAACCAACCATCGGGTTATTTTGAGATATGGTTGTAAATAAAAACAGATAATGAAATAACTGATATATTTACATCCAACTACCTGTTTGTAACTCGTACAAATGTTAGTTTCTGAATATGTACAGCTATATTTTTATGCCAAGCAGATATGATCCAACATATACAAAATTCTCAAAATAAACGGACGTTATGCTACAAGAAAAGATATTTTTATATACAATCATACCTTACTTCATAAGTTTTCCTTTGCAGATTAAAGCTCTTAGTATCATGATATTTTCTTTTTCTAATTTTTTATTTTTTGTTTTTGTTTGTTTTATCTCACGTTTGATGTTCGGTCATCCGACTGAGAAGTCTTAAGTTCTTTCATTTCAACGAATCGAAGAATGGAGGAAACAAACAAGGGATTGCGAACCCGGAGTATTTTTGCTTAGACGCTTTGAGCATGAGTACGTAGTTGTATGAGTACGAAAGGGAAACAACTTTTAGTCTTGAGGAATATTTGTCTAAACAAAAATACTCTCTTTAAATAATTAATCGCACAAGACAAAGAAGAGTACACAATCGTACATCAATAAATACATTTGACTTGGTGTAAAATATGCTTAATGATAACAACAAAAATCGTCGGGAATATCACAATTAGAAAGTTTTCGTACAGTAACAATAATTATTATATATCTTTGGAAAATAACTTACGCGTCCTAATAGGTACGTAAAATACTGGGCATCCAAAGCGGTGTCTTTCAACGGGATGCACTGAATTTTGAAAAATAAAGGCTGCACTTGCCAACAGACGTCTCAACATCGGAAAAGCTACTGAGAGAATCGCAGTGCGACGAAAGAACCTCATCCTTGAAAAACAATTTGAATCAATTTAATTTCGAGATAATCGTGCGTGCAAGGTACCAGAAGGCTGACTCTCCCGGCGAAAACTTATTTTATTAAGAAAAAATGGGATCCTACTTTGCAGCGTTAGAAAATTTAACTTTCGCCACGCAATTATTTTCTTGTTAAGTCAAAATACGCGTATGTAATTCATGGAAATTCGTCCTCACGAATGATTCAAGCCACGAATTTACTAGCTCCTTCTTAAATAAATATTTCATCAGGGCTGTCGTCTCTTGAGACACTCCGCATAACAAGAACTATGAGACACCTCGAGCAAACAGTTTTTCCCCTTGAACCTGGGACCTTGTCCTCTCGGCGTTGTAACCATTCATTCCACTTTAGATATGGTCAGGAGAATCCTTTGAAACACAAATTTGAAGTAGCTCGTCGCCATTTTCAGGCTCGACGACTTTCCAAGTGCCCCACACTGCTTTGGATGGGTACTTGGAAGGTACGAAATGAGCTAAGAAATACCAACGAAGCTGTAATTCACGTTGATTTACTTTCTTTCAGAACCTCAGAAAGGACTCTTGTTGAGGACTTAACAATTTATTCAGATCTTGAATTGAAAGTCTACCGAACTTGCGCTTTATACTCATGCTTTTCATTCTTTAAAGTTATATAAGATTTATTTCCTTCAGATTTGGATTCAAATTCCCCAAGCACCCGAAGGCTCCCGCGTGGACACGTCAAAAGCCTAACATATTTTTGAGAAAATTCTACAACGGGTAACTTCTCATAAATCTAAAAATCACACAATGACGATATGTTCAATAAATTTGATTAGTGAGTAACGAAAGAAACGTCGGGAAATTTGCGTCCATTGTGTGAGTACGGAGGTACGAGTACTTACTGTAGGGAGACGGAAATTCGGCTTAAAACGCATTAATTATACCCAAAAGAGAGATGCAACGATCAGGCCCTCTTTTTCGTACGCACAAACGAGTGATCCAAACAGAATTGGAGAAATCTACGTCCTTTGCTGCAAGATCTTAATCATCTTATTTATTTATTTTTTGACAAGGAGAGGAGCCAATTCTCCGTCAAATCGTGATCCGTTCGGCAATACCTACAGAAATTCTCCAAAATCCCTCAAAGCCAGCACTTCTCTAAAAATTGTGAATTGATTAACGATCAAGTATCCAAAGGACTGGCCAATGTTTACTGTGATGCGTTAAAAAAAAAAATAATAATAATAAATACATAGGTACAGGTTGGAGCAGAAGGTATGTCTGGCTGATACTCAGCTTGTGGTAGGTGGGGGAAAGTTGGGCCTCGCTGAAGGCGTGGGAGGGTCTAGTTTTCAGCAGCAAACGTGCCTTGGACGGAAGAGCATCGTGGATTCACTGTGAAGACTTTTTTTTTTTTAGATGGCCAATTTCCGAGGCCCATTTCCACCAATGTGGAGCTGTTAATAAGAAGAATTTTCGATATTGGGCTAATGAAAACCCAACGGAAATTCACCAGAGGGCGCTTCGTTCCCCAAAAGTGACTGTATGGTGCGCAGTATCCCAGATTGGGATTATTGGTTAGTACTTTTTTGAGAAAACTGGGCGAACCATCACTGTCACTGCTGAGCGTTATGTGACAATGTTAGAAGAGTTTTTGAACCTCAGCTGGAAGAATTAAGTGAAGCTTGTAATCTGGGGGACATTTGGTTCCAGCAGGGGGCAACATCCCTTACTGCTGGGATTTAAATGGAGAAATTGAGGCACGGGGGATATGGGGTAGCCTGCACCAGATTTGAGCATTTGTGACTTTTTTCTTTGGGGATACCTAAAGGAAAAAGTTTTTAAACATCGTCCACATACCCTGGAAGAACTTAAGGACAGAATCAGGGAAGAAGTTACGGCAATACCCATCGAAATGGGCAGAAAAGCTGTCAAAAACTTTGGATATCGCCTTCAAGAGTGTATAAAATCAATGTTAACGGCCATCATCTTTCGCATACCACATTTAAAACATAGAGAAAAAACTATTTTATGTACTGATTTTTTAATTACAAAGATAATTTTGGTAAGATAAGTTGTTTTTGTTTTACATCACTTCAAACCCAATTCATACCTTTTGCCCCACCCTGTAGCTCTAAAGTCTGGAAAGTAAGCATAATGACTGATTTATTGTCTAATGTAGACAAATGTGTTCAATTAGAGACACTCGGCGGACAAATTACAGTATTTCCCATTTCTCCATCTCGTTTCAATTGAGGGCCAAAACGATCTTTCCTTACCCACACCAAAACTCCTCCTAATTCTGTCAGTAGCCACGAAAGAAAAGAAGAAAAACATTAAAACTATCTTCAACTGTTACGATAAGTATTCATCGAACATCAGAGCCCATTTTCACAATTTATACTCGTTTTATCATTATTTTTTCCTCAAAATAAGAAAAATGAAGTCACCTGGTAACTGCTACACGCCAGAAATGAGCTCCCCCAGCATCAATTTGTTCATTTTCACAAACGGAACGAGGCAAATTGCAGTTGGGTGCATATTTTTCCAGCTCATTGATGCTGGAGTGTCTCCGATTCCAACTCAAGCGTTTATTTCAATACCAAAAAGCGATTTTTTTTTCTATCAAATACAACAATTTTCCCGTTTTATATATTTCCATTTAGCCATCTTTCCATTATTTGTCGAATTATGTCGTTAATGAAATAGGATTGCACTTCTAGTTTTAGCGACTACAATTTTCAAAGTTGCATAATCGTTCTTGATCGTAAAATACAAAGGCAGCCTCTATTTATTTTTTTCTTACTTTTTAGTGGAATTTTGAAACGTTTAAACCATTGCGTTAGGTATTTCAACAAATAACACAAGCATTAGTTTTCAGTTCATACTATTAGTTCTCAATCTTATTATTTATTGTAGCATATCATTTTTGATAAGGTAGGTATTTTGGGAAACGTTCAAGATTTTTTGACCGAAAGGTTTTTTTTTTGTTTTGTTTTGTTTTTCAAAGATTCGAACCTAGATTTCAAATTGATGGATTTGCGACGTGCAGTATATTTACAAATACTAGCAGTAAATAATTCCTAAAGCCGAACGTTATATTGTCTTCATTGAAACTGATAAAAATACCCATGTTATTTGAATCTAGAAATGTAAACAAGATATTTGAAAGCACCTATTATTTTCTGCATGTACATTATTGGAAACAAGCCTGATGGGAATTATAAAATTTTAAAAAATCTACACGACTTACAACTAGGAGATTTTTTTTTGTATTATAATGTAATATTTTTTTAAATCCTTTTATATATATAGGTATATTAATACAACAAGGTATACTGTCATATACATATATATATAATTTTCATCGTGTAACGTTTACGTTATTTTTATGAACGATCTGTCGCTTTTTTCAAGTTTCTGCAATATATTATAGTAATAAAGGCTTTTAAAAATTTATTTCATAATTAACCGTTCAAAACGTTTGGTCATGTGAACGGAGTCACATACGAAAGAAAATTTATAACGCGATTATACCTACACAGTCATAACAGATAATATTAACTTGTACTCAACAGTCGTGTTGACAAGTACCGGACTTACAGCAGTCTCCCGCCATGTCTCTGATATACATTTTTTTTCTCGGAGTTCGCTTTCTCATACAATTTCAATTGGTGAAAAAATGTAGCACGAGATTTCCCCTTGCTTCGAATACAAATAAGGTAGGTACCTTAATATTCAACGTGTAATATATAAATGTTTGTCGTAAAAATAACGTTATAAATGGGCGGATTGCAATTATTGGAAATAACTGTTACAAGTCACCGTGGAGAATAACAACAAAAATACCGTGTCGCTTGCGGGAGACAACTAACTTGTTGTTTTTCATAGCAAGGAGGTAACTACTCCAGAGTCGGTTCATTGTTTTTCACTTTCCAAAATTTCCTATTCAATTGCCTGGTTACGTTAACGAGCCGTTCTACCAGAAAGGTGAGTACGAAACTTGGATCACAATTTAAAAATAGAACCGTCGGTGGGTCGTTAGTGTGTTTGACCAAAAGTATATGGCGGAAGAGTGGAAAAGCAAGCAGATATATGCCTTAACTTATCATTTAATTCAACGTGGCTGTACCTTTTCTGATAGTAGAAGTTTGAGTTTCAGTTTCACCCCACAAATGAAATGTGAAACTGAGAACTGTTGGACGATTTGAGAAGCGTTTTGCTCTTTCCGGTAGAATGGCCCGTGTAAAAATGTATTCAAATACAAAATAATTCCAACTAATTCCTTCAGTTGAATAGGATGGAGACCCAGATGACCTAATAATAATATCTTTGATTTTGCCACAAGTCAAAATTCTTTCAAAAATCATTCCAGTAAAAAAAAAAAAAAAAAAAAAAAAAAAAAAAAAAAAAAAAACCTTTCAAAAAACACTTAACAATAAAGAATAAAATGTACAGATAATACACATGTATTCAAGGTGTGACGTACACAAATTTGCTTCCCCGTTGTGTGGCGAACCTCGATCAATTCTTATCCATGTTCAAATTGTGAGCGGTATAAAAGAGCTTTCATCTTGAATCTTACGACTGAAACGTTGGAGAAACTTGAAACATTCTAGACGAGTAAAAATTGATTGATCTATCGTTGCACAAGGAATTAAAAAAAATTAATTACCTTCCAGCGCTGAAATATGATTATTTGCAAACCTAACCCATTCACAACCTGAATCAAACCTTGTGCAATAAGTATTTAAGCTTTCGTGAATTACAAATTTATTTAAGTGCAAATGATATCAAGTAACATTGAATATTCTAAAAATTAAAATTACAATATGGCATTATACTGAACAGATATTTGAATTGCTGCAGCTAATCACTGCACCAATGCTCCTCACTGAACGAACAAAACTATAAACAGTGGAATTTAAGAAATTGACATCTATTGGCGGAAAAAACGGTTGAAAGTCAATTTATTGACGTTACACAGAGAAGGTTTCACGGTCCATGAGGAAGATATTGACTGCCCTTTGGTCACTACCTACCGCTGTTCCGCTCCCCTTATAAGGTTTAATTTAGTTTGCGAATGAATTTTGCATCATGAACGGTGAGATATATAAAAGTAATAAGGGCCGGAGCAATAGAGGGGAAAAAGTGCATCACTTCAGTGCAATGACATATCAGTAGAGTTTCGATAAAGATCGAATTAAGTCAACTTTGCCGTAATCTGAAACTGCAAATGAGTGAGTTTTTTCGAGAACCCCCATCGAACAATGAAGGGTTTATGGCTTTAGATTCAATCCTGGTCGCCACACAACAGGAAAATATATTTATATGGTATACTTAACACCTTTACTACACATATAGGTACGTGTTTGGTGTGTTCGTGTACGTAGCCATCACGAATAAGAACCCACCAACACATCGAAATTACAGAAATCTGTCACAAAATTACTACAATGGAGGGTAGGTACCTAAGATTTAAATGGATAACCTTGGGGTTAACGAACCAAAAGTTCCAGGGAAAGAAGCTCACTCGTCTACATCATCTTATAACAGACATTTCTTAAAACCTTTTTCATCTTCCGCTACTGCAGACTCCTTTCCGATTCATCGCGAGTACAAAATATAATTATTACGGTAACGACAAAGAATGTTAATTTTTTGATAAATAAATTCATATCACATATCTTTTTGTATTCACACTTCTTGTCTTAGAAACGTTATTAACTTGTTCGAGTTTCTTGATTTCAAGTTAGTCCATCAAAGTATCATCGGAGATGCTCTTCTCAGAACAGCTCGTCTTGTGATTGCGACCGAGTCGACGGAAATATATTGTATGGCTATCCCCAATTATCCACCGTGCAATGCAACATTCATTCTCATTTCCGTGTCTTTGTGCCTTCAAACCAAAACAACGTTTTAAGGTAAGTGGTAGGGTTGTGAGAATGATTTCATAATAAGTTTAGACGGTCAACAAAATTATGATAACTACTTATCTTCATTGCTCAATAATACCAACCAAACTTTTCTCAAATGTTTGGACCCCTCTTATGAATGGTCATTGTGTAATTTGTTATTAATTGAAAAAATCAATCAATGTTACTTTCATTTTGAACTTGTGGCAGATTGATCTGTTTAATTTCCTCATGAATGCAAGTCACAGTTGAAAAATAAACGACTTTAAGGTATATCAATAAATGTACCGAAGAACTCGCCCTTCCTATTTCAGTTCAGCCAAAAAAAATTATATTGATAGGTGACCGACACTCAATAAGGAATTTTCCAAAAACCAATAAGTGGATATGAAATACTTGAACCAATGGATTTGCACATAAAACTGGCTTCAGTCAAACACCAAATATTATTTTGTTTTATTGTCTTATTCGGCCCATTTGGTCCCTGAACGATGGAGGATGAAGAAGGGCCCCTACAAGGCCGAGAAGGCAGCTGTTATTCCACAATATTTTATCTTATTTTATTATATCATCAAGTTGCAATACTCAAATTCAATATTTTCTTTTTAAAAGGAAGCGAGAAAATCTGGGTATATGTACCGCGGATAGGGCCTGCCTTGAATTAAGCTATCAACAAAATATTTGTTGGAAAAAAATACTTCGAGGACTCAGATAGATCGCATAAGACAATATAGGAAAATATTATTCTACGGTATACCTTCCGTAATCCGACTTGCAGATCAGCAAGCAAACGAAAAAACTCATTTTATTAGCTACCTCACATTTTATAGGTCGATCAGAGACAAACTATTATCTTTGGCAAAAGAACCATCGAACGGTTTCAAGCCTTTTCAAACGGAAAATGATGTTTACGAACCAATTGGTGTTGTTTGTAAGTCTTATTTCAAAGTTTTGTAACTTGTTGGTTATAAAGTGAGTTATGATGTGTAATAAGAAACATTTCATTTGCAGACCGAAATTTATAATAAAATTATTCTGAAGAATTTCACTCTTTTCATTAAGAACAAAACGTACGCCTGAAGATAAGAAGATTCCAAATTTAGAAATAGTTCTGAAAATATCACGGGACTGCTAATCTTAGCACGGAAAAAAGGAAGGAGAGGAGTACAGAAACCTCTCTAAGGATAATATTTCCTTTGCAAATCGTGTTGTTGGTACACAAATGAGAAAATTAAAGAGGATCAAATTGCTGGACTTCAAAACGATAGCTCTCTGCCTTATTGTCCCGCTAACAACGTTTTCCCCAAACAATGAAGTAGGCATTAATAGAAAGTGCACTGACGGCTTAAATTGAGAAACGCATGATTTCCGATCTCGAGTTAGAGACATCTTGAGTGGGAGGTAAGTTTCCGACCGTTGAACGAGGCTCACTGAAAAAAGAAAATCACAAACATAAATCGATAACGAAATTATATTTTATAACGAGAGTTCCACGAGAATTTTCGAGCAAAGAAGAACGAATACGTAGCTTTATGAGGATCTGAAAGGCAGCAGGTGAGTAGTTCTGAGATTGAAAATCAATTCAAATTTCGGCAAAATTCATTCGTTTTCAGGCCATTGCGTTAACGGTATTTTTTGTTTAAGGTTTCATGAAGCCTGCTCGAAAGCCCTCGTTGAATTACTTCGATTAAATTTTAAAACTGCATGGTTATGTAAACATAATAAATAAGAGGCCACGTACCAATTTACATCTTAACGAAGGGGGGGGGGGGGTGACAATAGTTTGGTTGGCGTAGTAACATTTTTTTCTGCAATTATCCCATCCACCACCCCGTTTGAGCCCTAGGATCTATATCTGTTCTCAAAAAATTCTACAGAACTTGGAATAACCAACGTTTGAAAAATTGCGGAGAATGAAGGGCACAGAGAAAAGCAAACTGTTCTGTGCAAAGATGGCGGCCAACGAGGACGAGCTTCCATAATATGAGGCAAAGTCTGGCCGTCATCCATCTTTGTATCATTTCTGCCACAAATGCTTTCCTCATAAAGGCGGGTGCTAAACCCCAATCATGGTTTCTCAATCACTTAATATAATGCAATAAGAAGTTTCAATTTTGATCGAGAATCCCGTCAAGTAAAAATCACAATGCAAAATGCAACAGAACCCCCCCTCCCCCTCCCCCATTATAGAATGTACTGTAACGATCCGATAATTCCAGACAACATTCCACCCTTCATAAAGTATACATTGATTCATAGCCTCCACACAATCAGAAATAATTATGATTGAAATAGCAAATAATAAATCGCACTCATGCAAAAATGATTGCCAATGGCAGCAAATTGATCCATATCGGAGATGTCTATAAGTTGTAGGGAATTTCAAAGAATGTCAGACAAAGCGATAGAGCAAATGGCCTTTCTGGGTTGAGCAGGTAGGGGAAAATAAATTTTTTATTTGATGGTACCGAGCTCTCACCCAAACTCTGATTAGAGTTTGATAGTACAAAATCTAGCGTTTATTGGCAACATAGTTAGTTATTGATGCGTTTGACGATGATTGGGCACCAGAAACTAGTAAGGTATAGCAGGTACTGATGCAGGTTAGGAATGATAATAGCAAGAAGTTGAAAAGTATCCCGTCCTTGCTTAGTAATGGATCTTCAGCAATACTTGAGTAATCTTGAGTAACTATTTTGATTAGCATTGTCACTCCCTCCCAATATTTTCAATAACTAGATTCCCGGCGTTATATTTGATTTCCAACCACATCCCATAGGATTTTTATACATGAAAAAAGTCTGAATAGTAAATTCGACTTTACTTGTATGTTGATTGCAATCATTCTCGGATCAATTTTCCTTGTGATTCGGTGAGCCTCAACACTATTCAACGCATCTAAAGTGGCTTTATCCAGTTTGTTTTTCTCATATTCTTAGATTTTGTCAGGTTTGGATGAGCACTGATCATCATTTCAAAAGAAAAATCGATCAACAAAAATGAAATAATTTCAATGACATTCCAATAAACCGTGTTGTAAGCGGTGTGAAATTTGGCATTGCCCCTCAGGGTGGCCCCAAAGTATTTATGAAAAGATGATTCAATTACGTTAACGAAATGACAAGAAAAAAGTATTCGAGAAAAGATGAACAATGTTCAAATTCAAGGACATTGTAATTTGGGGTCACCCTACTTCAATGCGTTTGAATAATAAAAAAAAATAAATAAATATATTTATTGTGGTAAGAATGTGGCATGAGTTCACGCATGCATGCATTAGTTGAACGATTGTATCGGATTTACGCAGGTGATCAAAAATGGGCAATGAACCAAGCAGCAACCACAGCTAAATTGATGTTAGCGAATTTAGCAGAGTTAGCGAGTCAACCCGCTCCCCACCTAAACGTTCATTATAATCACCAAGCGACATTTTAGCAATTAACATTCCCCCAACTGCTACTGACATGGCGTCATGTCCATCCACACGCTCGCCAGCAACAACAGTTTTAGTACGCTCACATTGATCTTTGAAACACCCTATTGGTATTGTCGCCATTATGGAGCCAAAACAATAAACAAAATGGCCGCCATTCAGGCCACGAAGGAGCAATGAGAAGTGAAATGCTCAAAATGAGTTGGACTCGACTTAGTGAAGGATGCCACTAGCCAGACCAAGTCCACGACGCCCACAATCCAGCAGAGCTTTGAAAAGGCTCGCCGACACCAAAAGTGCGTTAAAATGCATAAATATTTGGCGACAAAATGTACCAGTTCCAATTAAAAAGGAGGATCATCTGTTCAAAAGTGGGCCGGTACTCATTTATCAATGTCAGCTCTCATCAAGTTCCTGCTTGGACTTCATAACGGCAATATTCAGTAATGAAACAAAATTTCAGCACGTTATGATTGTACGCTTGGACGAAACACCTCTCGTGAACTATTAATGGGAACTGAGTTGACGCGTTGTAATTAATATAAATAGGTAACTAAAGCGATCGTAAATATTAAGACAAATTTGAATTCTTAAGCGACTAAGCAACCAATTCAAGCAGAAAAAAGGCAGAGCACGAAAGAAAGAGCAGCTAATTGATAAAGTTACCTACGAAGTCTGTTACTTGAAGCCTATGAATGTGGGCCAATTTTCTAACTACATCCCTGTGCGAACAAACTGTCAGGGGCTTTGGATCAGATTATATTTAATTTATTTTGTGAATTTCAGTTTAATATTTTGTTTAATTATTATTCATTTAGGTATTTATATTTTTTCATTATCAACGATCAGCAAATTTATCACAGTTTACTCAAACGACTGCCACAAATTGTGATGAGGGCTCGCTTATTTAGCACCATAGCAAATAGTATTGTAGGATAAACAATAGCAATAATATATTTGTAATCAAGTGAATCGACATACCAGCGCGGCAATTCAGCTGGTCGAAGCCTAACAGTCATACCTCATTGTAGCAAGCTTTTGGCCAATATCAACTTCATCGAAGCATTAGGAGAATCCTAAGAAGCCAACAATCAACCATACAAACTGAGAAACACTGTTTCCTAGCGCATCCGTCTATATTTGAAAACTTGGTAGGTATACGATGTTTGATCACTTCATACTAAATAGCAGGAGTAGACTGAATGGGTGGGAAGCTGTACGATGTGAAGCGCATTGAGTGAGTTTCCATCCATCGATGAAGCGATCCCCCATGATGGTTGAGGGGGTTCCTCAAGAGAGGGCGCGCTTTATGCAAGTTGGTGAGGTGGTACGTACAAACAACCTCGAATCAACCCGAAAGTGATAAACAGCAAGAGAAGCGAGCGGTCATGCTAACAATTTTTATAAAACGCGCCTAAAACATGAAAACGAGCGTTTAGAAAAAAAACGAGCGACTGCTCAAAAACGAATACAATAAAGTTACAATATAATAAGAGAGAAATATAAGTAGTAAAGTTTGCAGCGTATTTGGCTGAAATGAATAATTTTAAGCTTTTAATATAGCACGGGTGCATCTCAGTCACGACGGCTTGCCTGTAATCAGATAGTTGACTCCTTCTTAGAATTCTCCTAAAAAGAATGAGAACAACATAATGTTTTCAAGTAATTAATTCAAGTCAGTGTTAATGAATCCTGCGAGGAAGAACTGATTAAATTCAGAAGTAGTAGTAAGGTGATTTAAAACCTACGTCTGAATTCTTACCATTCAGGCAGATGGTTTGAATTATTTCAGGTAAGCTACCTACTTGCACCTACATAGTACTTGAGTTCACTACGAAAACTTATTTTATTTTAATGTGGTTTTGGTATGAAAAGGTTGGTGAATGGTTAGACTTTGACGGTCAAATTCGTTACCACGCTCCAATTGATACTTTGAGTAATAATTAGTAAGAAAACAATAATTTCGATTAAATTGTAGTTGTTTAGCCCTCTGACAGTCGACTTGATTAGTTACTATGAGAGTTTGAGGGAGTCAAGACTAGCTAAAGAAGTGCGGCGGGAGAGGCCAAGAGATGGCGGGCCACTGACCAAAGACGAAGTGCCGAACAGTTTGTACCATCCAATGGCAATGTTCTGAAGATTGAGGTCATCCAGCATGATTTGAGCAATGCCCATAAACACCTTCTTGCCCTCTATTCTCCCATAATCTCCCCAAACTGTAACCTGAAACAAAAAGATAGTCATTTAATGGACTACTTACAACGACCATATATTTGCAGCAATATTATTACACATTACCATTACAATTTATTACACTTGAGTGATACTTCGAGGAAGTCATAATAAAGACACAACCTATAACATTGTGGTGGGTACCGGAACCATTCCAATCGATTCAGCGTTCAAAATTTAGTGTAAAATGATACCCCACAGGCCTAGGTACCAGAAATCTCGAAAACACATATTCAAAATGAGTGGATAGATACCCATTTCAGTGGGTGCCAATCATTTCGGGATTTATTTAATTGGATTCAGCGTTCAAAATTTAGTGGAAAATGATACTCACACGTCTAGGTACCAGAAAACTGAAGAACGCGTTCAAAATTGGTAAATAGGCACCCATTTTGACCCATAGCCTCATCCAGAGGGCGCCATTCGTTCCCGGACACATTTCATTGGATTCAGCGTCCAATATTTAGTGGAAAATGTCCCCAACACGCCTGGGTACCAGACATTTCGAAAACCCACCTTCGAAATGGGTAGATAGATACCCATTTTGACTCGGAACCTCATCCATGGGGCGTCAATCGTTCCGGGATTCATTTAATTGGATTCAATGTCCAAAATTTAGTGGAAAACTATACCCCACACACCCAGATTGCAAAAAATCTCAAAAATCCATTTTTCGAAATACAAATTTTGACCCCTACCCCACCCAAATCTGGTCCGATTGGGTTGACATGTTTGGAGGATCAACTAGAGCCGGGAACAGACCCCTGACTCAAATTTCAGATTTTTAGAAATTTTTCTTCTACCAAAGTCGGCGGACGGACATTAGCTAATTTTGATTTAGACACCTTGAAACGTGCAGAAAAAAAGTTTTGGGCAGAATCATAGAGATTGACATTTTGCATGAAAACATAGGTTGGTTATTCCTTAAATAATCCAAAACAAGTCATTTACTAGAAAGAACCAGTTCTGCAACTATCCTCGTAATAAAGAACTAGGTAGTTTTGGCATTCATCACCTGACATCAAAAAATGACCCTCGTAGAAGGAAGCAATGAACCAAAGAACGTTCAGAACTAAATTTTTAATGAAAGAATGACAAGTCTTCAAAATGACAAGAAATGTTACCTAGGAATCACTTAAGTATTCCAACAAGGAAAAAACCACAGGGTTGTGGTGGGTCCCGGACCCATTCCAATCGATTCAGCGTTCAAAATTTAGTGTAAAATGATACCCCACAGGCCTAGGTACCCGAAACCCGGTTCTGCAACCACCAGAACTGTTAATGGGTAAAGAACGAGTTTCGTTATTCATATGTTGAGTAAACAACGACTTATGCAACTATTCGAGGTTTTCAAACCTATTTTTAGATGGGAGAGAACAAGTTTGCTACAAAGGGTTCTTAATTTGTGGCATGAGCGGGGATAAACGTTCCAGAAACCACTGCCATCTCAATTTATACAAAAATGGGAAAGAACGAGTTTTGGAACTCAGTGCCTCAACTGCTTGGATTGTGAGAAAAGCACGTACCTACCACCTTTTGATCATGATAAATGGTTCAAAAAGTTGAACTCCATCTGATGGGTTATGCCACGTACAAGGAATTGTGTAGATCTCAAGTGGCATCAAATAAATGATTTTGACAGCTCAACTTACTTGTAGGATACAGTTGTTGAACGGACCCCGAAAGGTCAACTGCTGTTGATACAGTGGGTCTAAGGTGCGGCGCGCAGTAGCCGTTTTCGCTTTAGCAAGGCACTTCTTTCCATTCACTAGGTACACTTTCACGTAAGGTGCTGAAACAGAGAGAAATGACAATTAGAATACGCTGTCCAACGTCTCCGCATCCTGTGGAGTGCTACTCTCTGAGCGGGACAGGAGACTGGACCACTTGTGGGGGAAGGGGGAAACTCCTGGTACTCTATAAAATGGTAGAGGCAGGTAAGCATCTGCCCTTATAGAAAGTCATGGACATCAGTATGCTGAGAATCCTGTATCCTACCAAACTGGTACCGCTGGTGTGTGTGTGTGGAGGGGGGGGGGGGCTGGCCACAGAAGCAATGCTCCGGCAAAGCTTCACAGGCCACCCCCTCCCCATTGACGAAGCAAACTACGGTCTGAACTAATGGACCGTTCGCGGGGGTCGTGATTGGGGCATAACCTAGCAGGAGGGCTTCACCCTATGATGGTGCCAATAAAGGAAAGGCCTGTGCTGCATACATCCCTGTAGGATGTACCAATACAGACCTGCTCTGTGAGTTGAGATACAATACTCGGGAACCACTCTGCTGAAGTGGTAGTGCGAGCTAGAACACACGAACTACCGCATTTCGTCACTTAAGGAGAGAAGTTTACTGCTCCCTATCTAAGCCCTGCTGAATGAAGGGACAATCATTCCAGCCATTTAAGGCTGCGTCCTCACTGCTTGCAGTGGGGGGAGTAGCATAACTCGTGGGGTGAACTCTCCTTATAATTGTGGCTCATTTCCTTGCATTGGGGTGAGAAACACATTGGACACTGTCCATTAGGATGCACCCTTACTGATCCAAGTTCTTGGACCACGCTTTGTCGTACGAGGCAGAAAAGTCTCTTCATGCGCCATCATCAGGTAGGTACAAAATACTATTTCAACAGGAATGGTCTTTCTTACCTGGTAAAACTTTACAGTTGGGCTTTGCTTGAAGGTCTCTTGCTCGGATGACTTCCACCTCCAAGTATCCCTTTTGATAGCACATGGAGAGTTGAATGTCACCCAGTGAAGGCGCGCCCAGAACTTGCCGTCCAACCAGTTGTCCTGGGCCCAAACCGTCGATGAAATCGCTCAGCTGCCCACCATCAGAACCCTTAAGCGAGGGCGCCCAACTATTTTCAATTAAGATTCAATTAGTGATACATCCTATGAATTCAACAGCAACTACTGGATGAACTAGGATGGCTCAATCTTCTAATAATTTATCTGAGCTCAGAGTGCTTAAAAAAAAATTAATTAAGAAAATGTCCTCTTGCAATTCTTGAAATGCAAATGGTAGCGAATTCATAATGAATCCACAACTGATAGACTGAGAAGGGAAAAAAGGTGTTCTTTCAAAGTTCACGATAATTTAAATAATCATCAAAACACCCCAGTCCTTCTGATGTAACAGTGGGAAGGAGATTAAGTACAAAACATACAGAGAAGATGTTGACAAGAATATTTTACATTGTACAATACTTATTACTGTTTCTTGGGAAAGGTAACAGTCAAGCACATTTTAGTTACAGAAGAGGACTGGCATCGATTATTTACAAACAAAACTATACTATGAGGGCAAATGCACTTTTTAGTCATGTTGCACAAATCCATTGGAACATGGATGTTTGTTGGAAACTTTTTCAAAATGGGGCAAATTTAAATAAAACTATTACATTCATTTAAAGGAATAGGTTTCAACCAGGTGGAATTGGTTCACAAAAGGGATTGAGAACTGGCATTAGTGGAAAATTTACTTCAAGGAACCGTCAATAATTAATTAGAGAACAACGAGGAACACTATGCACCTGAGGATGAATGGCAAGTTGATGAGATGTAATTGGTTCTGTGGGAAGACTGGCCATAAATTGAATTATTTGAAGATGTACGCTCACTAGACCATATCCATTTGTCCTCAGTCAAAATGATTTCAATGGACTAGAAGTTTTTGGACGTAATTTTCTGTTGTGGCAGAAGATTACAAGAGAAATAAGGGTCAACAAATTGGAGCAGTTAGGGCCATCTACACCACAACCATAGCTCATCAACTTGCACAAACATAGATTTTTGTATGGAACCATTCTAAACAGTAGGAAACTAGTCAACAGTAGTACATACAGCATACACACAACATCATTTCCCCGTCCAATTTCTCATTTCAGTAGAAACTTTTCAATACATAGCTATTACAAGCTGTATGAATACAAAACAAGATTTTTTTTGGCTGATAGCATTGATAATTTATCAAAAGAGTAAAATGAGAATGGACAGACTAAGTTTAATGATGTTGTAAATACGCAATATAGTGACAATGGTCAGGTCGATTTGACAACAGATTGACTTGGTTGAACTGCTGTAAATAATGCATGCGATGCTTTGAAATGTGGAAAAGAAAAAACATGATTGCAAAGAATTCAAGCGCTCAAACCGTCATCTGTTGTTTCATCGAAATTGAAAGAAAAATGTTCAAACTTTGAGAAGAGTGAATACCAATCCATGGTCAGGAGCCATATTTAAGTATCAGATGTACATTGTCAACATTAAAGTTTAGGTAAAGTGTGCGAATGCAAAATGAAGAAGAGTCTTTGTGAAAAAGATGAACAAGGGAAAGTGGAAGTGTAGAGTCGCAGAAGATTTTGCATGATGTGGGCTGAGATTCTGCTAAACTCCTTTACTGGTATACAGTTAGTATGTAGACTTCAGATCCCTAATGTTATGGATAGAAACTCGCATAAAACTTCCTGTGCAAGCTGCGGTGGAACTAAAATCGGCAATACCTTCTCTACACCAGGATGTTGTCTAATAAGGCATGTGCCCAATTAGGCCTGACGGTTGAGTTAATTTAATTTTTTCCCCTACAATCAGAAAAAGGAATTCTAAAAAAAGGTGGTTGGCACTGCAATTGCTTCATTGCAGCAGCAGGTGCTCCAAAAATACACCCTTAATATCTACATGAACTTTATGTTAATAGTTCAAATGTTCTAAATTCTGGGAGGAATAACTAACGTGTGAAGCAGTGACTCTTATTTTCAGATTTGTAGGGCTGAAGACACATATGAGTATATTATACACCATAACAACTTCATAAAAAATGTATCTGCTGATGTTTGTCCAAAAGTGTGCATTATAGAGAGGTAGACAAAAATTTCTAGAAATCACAAACTGTTGATTTTAAATATGACAATTATTGCAAATTGATCAGTAACTAAAAAATGCTGATTCCTCCCATCAAACGGTCGAACTTGTAATCTATCAGTGTGTCTCATCTGAAAAAAGTCTGTAAAGCCCCACTGCCTCCGATTTACAGACAAAAGAAAAGCTACCAAGAGATAGAGGGCGATAAATTTCGAATAGTATCACGCTACATGCTGATTCATGCAGCGTGTGGTTGGTTATTAATGCAAAAACTGTTTGTACTGAATGTGCCTCTCTGTGCATGTATGAAATAAATAGTTATGAACTAATGCCCAAAATATTCTTATAAGTTTTTGTCCAAGCACCTAAACAATTGGCTCGCTTTTTAGAGGGGCTAATAATGTTAATTTGAGGAAACCACTTGCCTATTACATTTTACATTAAAATCCAAACTCATCTTGCCATTCTATTTCCTCTTAAGGTGCTAGTGATTTGGGGGTGGTGATTTTACTTCAATATTAAGAATCAATATCAAAAGATGAAAGGAAAATGAAAGGAAATTCATAAGGCCACTTCAAAAGATAATGTTGTTACACTTTGGAACATAGGGAACCAATCAGAAATAGGAGAATTTTCTTATTTGAGTGGTTTATTGTGGAGTGGGAATAGATGATTTAGGCTTTGAAGGGAAGAGTTTTGAAAACTTTTTGAGGTGTAATTGTTCGAGCATCATGCTTTGAACCATATTTGCATGATATGGACACAAATAAATTTGTAGTTGCATCCCCATTTGCTTTCCAACTGCAAAAGGGCCAAAAACTAAAACCATTTAGCAGGTCATGAACCAAATACGAGGTATGTGTATAAATCCACTAGTAATGCGTGGATGTCCTGAGGAAGGTGTAAACACTAGCTCTCATAAATATAAACACTCAACATCTTTTCAGGAGCTCATGCAATAGAAGCGTGCGGTTTGGCGGACTACACAAAAAGCTTTTCAATGCAAGTACGTGTGGTATATAGACAAATATAATATATATAATACGAAACTTCTTAAAACACGAATCCTCTCCTACCAAGGATTGTCTCACAGAGTAATCACATAAGCAAAGTGTGGATCACACAACCTCCCATCATTTCAGATGCCCTGACATTCCCTCCATAGCTCTACAATCTATTGTAAATTGGGATCTTGGTTGAATGAATTGCCACAAACTGCAAGGAACAAGGCCAGGTGTTGAGGTCTCTCTCATGGCTCGTGCCACAGTTGTCCAAGTAGAGTTGTATTTAGAAGGCTGGAAGACCAGTTGGTACTTGGAAGGCAACATACTGTTATTTACAGAGAGCCAAGCTTCTTCAACAGTAGAGCAAAAACAATATCTTGTCTTGTGAGTTCCGAGGGCCCCTGAGCAGACTAGTCAGGAGGAACAAAGCCACATTGGGCTGGGTTCCTGGCATAGCGATGCCCATAGCCAAAATGTCTTTCGGCAGCTTTTGGTGCAAGGACAAAAGGGCATGGATGCTTCAATATGAGGCTACAGAGAATCCTAAAACCACTCTTGCGGGATGGGTAGCAAGGTGGACAAAACTGCTTAACACTTTGAGCTCGTCATCATTGGGACTACAGCCTGGGGTGTCAATTTTTTTTTTTTTTTTACTTATAGTAGTATGAGTGAACCATGGCACATTTGAGGCTTCTGGAGCTAGGCACACAAATCAGCAGGAACCCAAGATACTGATATATTTTTGTTGCTCCTTCAAGCATAATCAAATTGCTTTGCAAACAAACATAATTCTCAACTGGCACATTGGAGTGGAAACTGGAACAAGTTAAGGAAAATCTCTTTATTTATTGTAACCTTCCACAAGTTGACTTTTACAAGTTTTCAAGAGTGAAACACACATTCCTTCACTCACCCTTATCTTTGCTGCAGTTTAGAATCATTATGTCAAGGCTGGGCCATCCATTTTCATCTCAAAAACCACTTGTTACCTTCTTGAAAACTCCTAACGCTTCAATGTGCAGTAAATAGATTAAGTTTCAAGGCAGGCTTTTGTGAAACTGTGACAAGCCATAAAGCCCGAAACAGTCATCCCCTCTCCCCATTCATGCTGTGTCACATAGTGGGTCCATCATACCGTCAAATGCACAGATCCGAACGGGCCAGTGAAACTGCGCTACACCCTACCTGTGCAGGTCATGTAGTCTTCATTTTAACAAAATTGTATTTTCAATGGTGTCAATCAACCTGAGAGTTCAGAAGTTCAAGTGTAAGGGAACTTATACAAAAGAAGACTGTGATGTAGGATAATCAGTACCTACTCGTGTAGGACAATCCTTGGCTTGAACGAGGAATGACATTTAAATTGACAATGTACCTACTTCGCATATTTATGCTTTTTCATCCCCTTCCTCAAGGTTAAAAAAAACAATTGCTTTTTCCTTTTTTTCTCTTTTCAAACTACTTACGATGACGCTTCTGAACTAGAAATGCTGTGAACGCTGCCGTGGCGGGGGCTTGGCACCTCCTGTGACCTTTGGAACCCCAATATAGCTGAGCCGCTTCTCCTGCCGTGTAGCTCTGCACCAACAGATACGCTACTAACTACTCTAAGCTAGCCCCGACACATTACCAACTACTATTCCTTCTCACAATTCAATAAGACGGAAAAGAATTGTCAATAATAAAAATATATAAAAATACACGGTGGCTTAGATGTTTCCCTCGTCTCAAAATCGTCAATTTCGAAGCTGAAATAAATATTATTTATTGATGATTTCTTACAAAATTGACTACCACGCGCAATCGACACCAAATTGTTTGAATATTGAAGTTATTTATTTGAAGTTTGGATACCAAATTTTATTTTTAAAAAATGGCCCCAGATTATACTGATGGCACAACCTATATGATTTTATTATATCCTGGAGCCCAACAACAATCAGAATTTGTGTTAAATCATTCAATTTAATTTGGACATTCATTGCACCACCTCGTAATCCCGCAAGCTAGCATAGTTAGTGTTGTTCAGAGGAGGGAAAGTTAAATTTTCAGCTAAGATACACATATTTTTAAGCTCGTTAAGTAGATTGTTTGGTGAAATGATCGCATGATGAAAATAAAATTTTGTGAGGAGTTAAATTCGAGGTAAAGAAAAGGGATTCTCATTTGAATTAGATCATGAAGTTAATGTCAATTGCGCATTTCTGAGGTTGAAAAAACGTGTTTAAAAAGTTCTTAGCTCTTCGATTGTCGATTCTGAAGAGAGAAAAACACCCCGTGGACACAAAGGAAGCCCAATAGAAAAGTAAATAAAGCCAAAAAACAATAAATTGTCATTGTAAAGTAGCGGATCCCAATAATTATGGCGGTAAATCAATATTTGGGGTCATATGTTTTGACGAATGCTGAAGCCGGGGGTATGGCTTAAACTGAGTACGCTGTTACTGTGAACAGCCTATTCATGGAATGTTGTCAAAGGGTTCATAAAAGATTTCTGTAGGAGATATGAGGCGGTATGGTGTATCATACAACAGAACAAAAGAGAAATACAACACAAGCTCGTTGGTATGCTTGGTGCGAGTATTGGTGGGATGAGTTCCTCCGAGAGCTAATTGCTAGACCGAACATTATCGATGTATTGGATAAGGACAACATTACCGAGAAAATGGAAGTAGAAGTGAACATAGCAGACTAAACTGGATAGTTGAACGATGGGCAGAGTCCGGAGCAAAAAGGTCAAGTCAGAGCACCAAGTGACGCCTACTTCACAGTGCCTCATTCGTTAGACTTGTGCCTGAGCAATAGTCAGAGAGCAATAGTCACCAAAAACTTTATTCAAATGCGACTAATACAGGGTGCCATCACCAGAAAATTTGTAGGATTTTCACGCCCACGTCACCCTATTTCACAGGGAATTTTAACCCAAGTTGTGGTACCTCAGTAGTTGTGTCTGCCTTGTTCTTATGAAGGGCAAGGGAAAATCCACTGAATATTCAAAACACGAAGGATTAGATACTTGGAAGTATGTGTGGATTGGGGCCTTCCATGTGTCACCTATGTGCCGTCACTGAGGGCCAAGGAAAAGCTAAACAGCTCAGACCATTTGACGCCTTCGTACGCAATAAAACGGGAGATTACCGGAAGATTTGGATTAGATGACTCGATGAATTCGAATGTAAATGCGCTTGAATAGAGATATTGATTGCAACTTCAAAGCTGATCGGCAACAACGCAAAGTCCGATTACAATATAAAATATAAGTTTAGCGCATCCCTGAATTTCGTCGCTTCTTCAATCTAACCCACGAATAGCATCAAACCACAGCTGTTTTTAACATGCACACAAATGTGCGCTTACGTATTTTATCTGGGTGTTTGGGTCACTTAGAGAGCACCCAATCAGGCTGTTTTTCAACTGTCTATTCCGTGTATGCCTATACAACAGACAATATGTCTATACTCAGTATAGTTTCACCCTCAATCATTAATTCAATTAAAAAACTTGCGCGCGTATGGGAATCAGCCACTTTACATAAGATCAATTTCAATCAAATAAAACACGTTTAAAATGAAATAAAGTCGATATTGGTCAATTTAATTACACGGAATCAACAAAAGCTTCTAAAGCGCGCTTTCAAATTTACAGCAGCCGAAATGGTGTACCTAACAGCCGCAAACCAGCTGTCTACATACGCCTGGCGGTCTACTCATTAGTTTACTCATATAGTTACTATCTTCCAACCATGAGACTTGGTGGAAGCACAGGACAATAAAGAGCATGGATTCGTGTGCAGTTTTGTTATTTTATGAGAATGTATTACTATTTAAAATGTATTATACAAAAAATTGAAACCCAAAAGTAGCCAAAATTGAGCATGGCAGTTAATGAGTTAAAAGAGCTCGATTTGGCCGAGCCGAATAAATTTTCACTTGTAATTCGCTTGGGGTTGAGAAACCCATACACAACCCCCATAAAAAAAAAATAAAAAAAAATGAATTATATAAAAATTTTAAAAAAATACTTGGTGAAAAGGTCAGTTGCGGGATAGTTTAGGATCTACTTCGACAATACGACATTTAGTGCCTTTCCGCCTTCTTCCTATAGTGCAGAAAATAATATATGGTAAAAACTACCTTTTTCCGTCATGACTCGTGTTTCAGTGACTCTCAGTTCTACTAGAGAGATTAGATCGGGTACTAAGATAAGTGTCCAATCCTCGAGACATCGTTAAGTGATTACGAACAGTGGGGTTTGTGGGCATGGAGTTTTTTCCTTCTTATTTCTTGGAGTACTTACTACAAAATTTACGATCGAGATATGACTATGTAAAAACAGCAATTTATGTAGATGAACACACACTGCAGTGATCATTTCAATACAAGCATGCGACGAACACACTGTATTCATAGTTTGGGACAGGTCAATTTCTGCAAACCAGGCTACGATTACGTTCAATCTAGCTCCAATTGTACAACTATTCGGTGATGATCGCCTCTTGACGGGGAAATGCCCCTTCTGAGGATAGAATATCAACCTACTTCTCCCGTGTGATGAAACCCTGTTGTCAACATACTCAATAGAAACCCGCGGAACTAAAAATTCGGAATAAAATGAAAGACACTACGTCAAAATTTCACAAAAAAGTGGAGCAATTCCTTAAATTAATGCATTCATTAAATATTCGTCAATGGGAATACCTACATCAGACGCAAGTTTCGCGAACAAAACCCACACATTTCACTGCATTAACATCCTCCAGACCAAAAAAAAAAAAAAAAAAAAAAAAAAAAAAAAAATTCTTAGTCTAATTTAAATAATTTGTACGGGAAACGTCTAAAAACAGGGGTGGGTCAAAAAAAGGAGCCTATGCCGATTGCGGATTTTCCGCATGAATGATCATTTGAAAAAGAAACGCGTTACTCAATTATCCGGTAGAATGATTATAACGAAAGAAATTATACAAAATGGGGAAAATACGGGATTTTCGGGGGATCGGATACCAGATTCCGAGCACAATCCTTGTAACAACCCGGAAATGAACCAACCGTCAGTCAGATATTACCGTGAATCGACACAATATGAGATAAGCACTAGCAAAATAATTATCAAAATACACCGAATATTGTTAGCGAAGAATAACCCAAAACTATAGCGCCCCACAGGGATGGAATTATTGTTGTGTGTGTTTGTGAAGCGATTGTGTATATTCCCTAACGTCAAGGTTCTCTCAAGAATGAATTCGTGATATTATACTGTAATGAGATTTTGACTGAACGATGGCCATTTGGATTAGGAGCCATGTTTGACACCTTTCCATAACGTCTCTTTCATATTGGTGTTCACTCTGAATTTGAAAAACATGAATAAATCAATCGATAAATTGAATCAGAAAAAATTTAGTAAAAACTAACTAGATAAACTGTCTAAGAAAAAGCGATGAATGATGAATGACTTTGAAACATGATGGAGAGGAGGATGAACGAGGAATAGGAGAGATGAGAGAAAACAATGAATGTGACTACGGAAGGAAGATCGGAATTGTATGAATTGCTGAAGATGAGTAGCTTCCTAACTACTCCGAAGCCCAAGTTTAGCTCAGAAATGTCCCTTTCTTATTAGAATATTGTAACTCTGGAACGTCTAAAGGAACAAGTGGCCCACACTGCGGACAAAACTATCAGATTTTGATTCATCTTTATTGATGCCATAAGGGAGATATCGCGGGGAATGAATGAATGAATATTTCCCAATGGATTTCAGAACGATGATGATCTAAAATTGCCTGTTGCCGGTGTTCACTAGATCCTTAATCTTTAAAGAAAAGGCCCACCGCACTTTTATGCGTCCCAACATTGGGTCAAGAGCTATGAGAACTACACAATAGAAATGGAGGGGGGAAGGGGGCCTCAACCGGGCCTGCTGACTAAAGACGTAGTTTAAAAACGCTGCAAATTCTCTCAAACGGGTTGGTTATTCCTCGAACCAGGCGCATGGAGACTTATTTCTTCAATATAGGGAAAATGGGGGAAACAGTGAGTGCGGCAGGTCCCGGACCCATCTCAATGGATTCAGGGTCCAAAATTTAGTGGAAAATGATACCTCACACGCCTAGATTGCCAAAAATCTCAAAAATCAATTTTTCGGAATACTTATTTTGACCCCTACCCCGTCCAATCGGGCTGAAAAGTTTCGAGGGCCAACTAGAGCCGAGAACAGACCCCTGACCCAAATTTCCGATTTTTAGAAATTTTTCTACTATCAGAGTCGGCGTGGACGGCGGATGGCAGACACGGACATTTGCTAATTTTTGGTCTAAGACACCTTGAAACGTCAAAAAAAATTTTTTTGGGCCGAATCGGAGAGGTTGAGAGGCCTTTTGCATGAAAACATAGTTTGATTATTCAAGGAATAACCAACCAAAAGTGAGGATCACAACCGCAAACGTCCGAGTAACATTGTGACGTAATGAAATTTAGAAATAGGTACCTACTCGACGTGGTCAATTATAATCAAGCTAGCAAGCAATGCTTTTCCGAAGGCGGGGAAGGGGTCACAGCAGGCTTACAGCCCCTCCCCCAATGAAGAGGCCCCGGTTAAGGTTAAGATCAATAATATTATAAGCTTTTCAAAGGAGTTATCACTTAGTAAAACGTTAATTACTTTGCAAGATAAGTCAGTTCATTTTTCATATATTATACTGTTGTTGAAATTGAAATAGTTTGCAACACTATGTCGGAATAACCTGACATTAACTCAACCTAACCATTTCTACAACGTATGAGCAATGGCCTCTAGTTGGCCCCGTTGTGTGAGCAGCCGCTTCAGAGAAATTTGTGACGTCACCTCTCGTTCTTATTGGGATATTCTCATATCCATATCCATCTTCTGTACCTTCCAAAAATTCCAAAGATTGTGGGTGTTTCGCTATCATTTTCTTTGTTTTAAATTGAAATTATGAGAAACAATTGAATCTTCTCTGGTAAGAGCCATTTAACACTGAATTTTGGGGAGTTTTGAATGAGATTTTATGCAAACTAAGAAACCAATTTAGATCGGAGATGTTGAAAAAGCTGGTTGCATTGCAGATCTCCCTCCCCTCTTTTAAACCTGAAGAGAACTAAACACTACCGCCTACTACAGCTACGTATCACTACATTTAGTGTCACGCGTAACTACTTACTACTCTCAGTACTACTATTACTAGTGTCAGGATTATGTGACCCACCCACGAGTAATAAATCATGTTGGATTGTTTATCCCTTCACAACTGAAAGTTGTCTCCTTGGCGCGAAACTTTTTTGTCAACTCAATAAGTTGAGTAATAGGTAAATTACGACCGTAGGCACCTCGTCAGCCTTTTCTGAGAGACTGTGTTAAATTGCAATTAATTTGATTTGAGAGAAATAAAAATGAAAAGATCATGTAATATTTCATCCGCTAATAAAAATGATGAACGACTGTCATAAAGATTCAGAAGGGTAATAGAAGAAGAGAACTCAACGGTATTCTCGGCCCCCACGAACACGTAAATTATGCACTGTATCATGTTCTTTTCAGAGAGGGTTGCGTACTCGTGTAACGTGAATCGATGAAATGAGCTCATAGTACAGGTAGCGAATTAAATTGATGACGTGAGATGATAGGAAAGGCGCAGGAGGGATCGATGAGTCGTGTCGAGGGATTGATTGTTATTTCGAACTCAAATGGATGAAATCGGAAACCAAAGAAAACAAAATTGACGTCACGAGCGATTGATGAAAGCAGTGCGTATTTTCTAATAAGTTTGGTTTGTTCTAATATGGTAAAAACCTGTCTCCATCCTGGGAGCCCTCGCCATCGCTCGACACGGAAGAGCCTTGTTTAACGAGATGCCTGATGTCGTCGGGCAGGACCTCTTCGCTCCGGTGGACTGTGAACGAGCTTTTACCCTTTGTCCCAAAACCTAACCTACGTTTCCGACCTAAGGGCAGTTATCGGCTCGAATCAACAAAAAAATCGCTTCCATAAAAGAAATGAGCTAGTTAGGCATGTAGGTAAATGAGGAGAGTGTCCCTAGGCCATTCCCAAATTCTCAACGACGAAGTGGCGTTTCAGCAAGTCAAAACTTGGGTTTCAAAATTAATTAATCACATCACGTAACACAATCCGTATGAGTTAGATGTACGAGTTTTCATAAGAGTCACAATTTAAACCCAGGCTGAAAAAATGAATTATTTACAATTTTATAAAAATAATTATTCAAAATTTCGCTCACTTCAATTTTTTCCTAATTGACTGGAAAAGACACTTTGGTTGTTGGCAATCATAACATAGCACTGATAACCACTAGTGAAGATTTTTGTAGTGTTTCATCTTTAATGGGTTAATTGAGAATTAGCACCTTGAAATTAGTCTGAATTCATACACACGGAAGTGCATATGCAGGGGTGGGGTGGGGGCAGAGTAACGCCCAATGAGGAGCAAGATGAGTCACGCAGCAAATACGTTATGTTGTTTTAGTTCAAAATAACCAACCAAAACCAATGTATCTGAAGTGCTGCACGAGTATGAATCTGGCTTCAATTTGCATATAGAATTGCATTAATTTGCCATTTTCAGCTCGACTTGTCCCCGAATATTTGACACGATCGAATCATGGTGACTTTGGTCAAACATTTCGATTTGATACAATTACATCATGTTTTCATAATAAAACAAACAATAAATTACAATCATGACAACATTTTCAGCCTTGCTCTGAGTTTTATTCTCTGAATTGACCAGAAAAGGTACGTTATCACTTCGTAAATGTGAATTCTTGTTTACCACGATTTTTATATCGAACTCACGTTATAGGCCGGCTTTCTCAGCGGTTTTTCCACTCAACATCAACGTAGTCTTGACATAGGTATAGCAAAAGCTCGTTCAATTATTCATCGTTTATGAAGAGGAATGGGCTAGGTCATCTCATTCGACAGTAGGCATAAAAGAATCCCAATAATGTCCATGATAATATCTCAATAATTGGATGATTCAGGATCGTTATGAGGTGAATGGTGGCTTCTCTAAAATCTAAGACACTACGTGAAAATCAGTTACCTGCTATAAGAAATAAATGGGGAATGAGAAGAAGTGGGCTCCCTGTCGATGTGTTGTTAATTTGATTTAGAAGAACCGCATAAGTCTTCAAATCGTAGATAATTGAAAATTGTCGCATTTTCAAGGATTTATTTTTTTCACAAAATTTTGTTTATACGATAATAAGCTTACGAAAAGTTGTGAATTGTGTTGAAAATATCCGACTTCCCTAGTTTTCAGAACCATGAATATCAGGCGTTGAAAGCGATCATTTGTCACCTCCAAATTATCGACGTCAGATGAAGACGCCTCACGTATTTTGTAAACCACGTGGGAACCTTATTTATATTACCCTAATTCAAATAATTATTCCTTGAAAGCTGGCAACAGATAATGAATGACCATCGGTGAATTGGTCAACATTTTAGCCGAGATATTTTATCGATTATCTCACGGGGCCATGATTTTAAAATTACGCTGAGAAAAATAAAAACGCTCGACCGGATTGAATTTATCATAAATATTCTAAATTTTCTCAGAACTTAAAACTGTTGTGTTTCCCGTTGTTGCGGATTTGGTAGATTGAAGGTAATGGTTGAAAATTAATATTTGATTTTTTCGCATAGGTTAATCGTTTTGATCAGTAAATGATTACCTTTCTAAAGACTCTTGTTGATGCCTGGATCTCGTCGAAATCATATTTCAAGTGCGGTGGTCATACATGAATGGATGGCGGTCGGTGAATGTCTACTAGATGGCTTGTGTTTTTATGTTGAATGAAAACAATACGTATAGTATAAATTGAGGACTGCCTGCAAGGGAGCCCGCACTACGGAACTACTAAAACAACTATCATCAACTATTTGCACAAATCTGAAATCCCATGTCGCTTGTCGGTCGCCGTGAATATAAACCACGTGGAAGGTCGGGTACCTAGTATAATTAAACGTCATCGAATTTTGAAATGTTCCCCAATTATTGGCTCATTCGCTGAACAAAATCGGGCCGCCAACTTTTCTTTGTTGAAAAAGAAAGTATAGGGAAGGTTACGCTAGGAAAAGGGGGTGGAGGGGGTTCCCAATTTTAAATTTGAACGTACCCGTTGATGAGAGTTGCGAGGTAGAACTACTTTTTTTACCCATGCCGGAAGGCGCCGATTTCTGTGATGAGCCTCCAGACGGCGTCTTTCTTCTGGAGCCGCTGATGTGCTGGCGTCCCAAAGCTGTATCGCTCAGGCTGCCGTCCGACGCCAGAGGCACGTGGTCCGAGATGTCTGCGAAAAAGGAAAATACGATCAGCCGTAGACATGCACTGAACCAAAGGTTGATGATCATAATCAGAAAGCATCTGAAATTGTTCACAAATGAAAAGTTTTCCAGTCCAAAGTCTTCATTTTCTCGCCTGGCCTGGTGGGGTCGTAGAAGAGTGGGAGATGGCTCATTGGGCTCCCCAAGTGTTGTTACCTGTACTGTTAGTCGCCGTCATGCTTTGGACCAAAGAACAGCGGCCGTTTGCTGGGAAAACCTTCTTTTCCAGCAGTCGTTGGTCACTCATCCTAACCCGAGCAATCCGTACGCGCTTTGGAATTCAACTTTGTCATGGGTTACCACATTTCAGATGAGTGGGAGTGTCACCAGAAACTGAACTTGACCTCAACGGACCTCCACAACCACAGAAAATGTTGACAGAGTGAGGCCTGTCGTCAAGTCGGAACTGCAGCTAGTTGCAGGGACATAATTACAGGGATTATTTCTTCCAGTCATCAAAAATTGGATGTCGGGGACGCGTGGTTTCAGCAGGATTGAGTCACTGCTCACACCGCCACGAGCTTCCATGGATTTGTTGCGGGAACGCTTCTCCAATCGCCTCCTCACGGTCCTTAGGCTTGGCTCCATGCGACCTTTTTTTTAATGGGGCTATATGACATATGTGGTGTAAGTTTTTTTTTTTTTTTTTTTTTGGGCAGTCGGTGCCCACAAACTCTGGCACACCCCAAGAACAACATTCGCGCCGCCATTGCCATATATTTTCTACATCGATTTTTCATGTCTCTTGTTTTACCCTCCTTCCCCTCCAACCTATTCTATCTTCACATCATTACCGTTATCGGTTCAGGAAGACAAATTTTATCGAAATAAGTCTGACTTACCTCTCTCTTCCGCCGGAACGTCAGCGTTGGATAAGCTCCTAGAGAAAGGCGCACGTTTTGTTTGGGGTTCGCCCAGGCTGGGACCGGTGCTGGGTCCACCATAGTCACTGAAAACCGGATGATATTTTTTAATATTCTCTTGTTGACAGGACCTCATACCGTTAGAACATAATTTTTAGCTCTGTTACTCACGTCAAAAGCGCTCACTCACTACTGCCGAAAATATTCATAAAACCTAACAGAATTAACCCCATAAATTTAATAACATCCAAGAGGATCATAACCCTAATGACAGAGCCACCAGAGCTTTTAGCTCATTTAGAGCCTTCTTTTTCATGTTAAGAGCTGGGCGTCGAAGTGGCGCCAGCTAAGGCAGAGGAAGGAGCTAGACAAGGAAATCGCAGAAAATTGGGATATTTTGGATATCAACCGATAGGGGATGTCTGTCACCATGGATAAGTAGTAATTATTGTACTGGGGTGTCAATTTCACAATGGAGTAGAGAAGTCCTATCTTTTTTTTTTTTTTTTTTACTAAATTTTATTCCAAAAGCAGGAAGGAACCACGTAATAATTACGTATGCTTATATCTGAGAGATCATAATAATTACCATTGAAAGCAGACAATCTCCACATAACCCATAATAATTTCAACAAACTTTCGCCAATTCCAGATTCAAAATTCGGCATCTTACAGATTTGTAACTTCAGTCTCCTCTTCACAGCCTCGGTAAAAAGGCTATGTGTGTCTATGTTTTCACATAAATGCGACCCACACAGCTTCATAATGATCAGATTCGTATTCATGTAAAAACCATCATTTTCAACACTGGTGCTAGCCAAGCGTACACATGCAAATTAGATATCACAGCTGGCGGTAGCAACATCACAGTAGCTGATAGTGGGGACATCATCGCATTGAAAGGACTGACATCGTGCTTCAAATGATATGGTGATGAAGGTAGTAAGATTCAAAGGAGAAATTGGACGAGTTCGGCCCGGTCATAGGAATTGGTGAGACGACTTCATAGAATATTGGCTCAAAAACCATAACTATTTTGCCAGGATTTCGATAAATTTCCAGTATCAATCAGGGCTTGTAAATGTGATGAAGAGTTAGAAAATGGCGACGTTTTCTGAGTCTTTACTGATCATTTGCGGCAATCTTAAGACTGCTGGTCGGTCAAAACACCTGTTCAATTGCCAACATTCCATGGCGTTCCATGAAGAAATCTCAAAAATATGACATTTTCTTGAATCTAGAATAAACTTTGAAAAATAATAAATTTGCACAAATATGAAATTCCCGACTGTAATTCACCAAGTCTTTTAGTAACGAACTTAGATGAAGACATTGTAGAAAACAGCTGCGATAAATCTCAAATTTCTTCGATGATACACGCTCTCAATGATGCGAGTCCAACTGAGTTCATTAATTGTGGCCATCGGGGAACTTTTTTTAAAAGACTTCCTCAACTTCCTCGTCCATGATCGTCGCTGTTATGATTGAACGCATGGAGTAGCGATGAAGGTTGATGAAGCCAACAGGGGAATGTTTCATTGTCCTGACCTAGTGCTGGTTATATTGAGGCAGAATTCGCTAATTTGAGAATCAGAATTCGGCTTTTTCTGAAACGAAGCGCTCCCCAGTGTCTGTGAAGACGAATGTTTCCTCGCTTGTGTATTGTCTGTCGAACTTGTTCAGATGTTTTATACAGCTGAGTCCCCTTACTTAAAGTCCCATGTCTCGTCCTCGTGTATTTCCACTTTTTCTGTTCTGTTATCTTTACCTGAACACCCTGGTGGACGGTCGCGGCCTCTCGCTCTGTGTAGAAAACGCGCTGCTCGTCACGCTTGCCACACTCTCCATATCGCTATCACACGGGTCACCCGTATCTTTATCAGGAGGCGAGCGATGCCGCACGTCGTGCGTCAGATCACTGTCGGACACACCTGTAATATTGTGATACCTGTTCCAACCTGCAAGAGAAGAGAGTGCAGTATGTTTTCTAGGTCAAATTGTCTTCGATTAGGAATTTTGATATAAAATTCGAAAGCCTGTATTCGGCACCCGGGTCTTCGGAAATGAGCGGTGAATTTGGGGAAAACCTCCACTCTGGGCACCCGGCAGACATAAAAACTGAAATGAGACCGCGAATGGGCCGTTAACTCATCCAGGAATACGTAAACAGCCGTTCTTATCGTTATAACTGAATGGGTTAGGCGCTGCAGTGATGAACGCGATAGGTGACGTGTGCGTGAGGGGGGGAGAGGGGGGCCCCTGGAGCGTCAAATCATTTTCTCACAAACGTTTCCACTTCACCTACTAGAAAACTTTGAAATCAGGTGAAACTGGAGGTGCCACGGGTGATTAACGGACAGAATTGGGTTCAAAAGAAGTGAAATGGTGACATTTCCTCTTAAAAGTTTATAGCTTAGGTTTCATTTTGAACCTTCATGTTGACTTTCCGTTAAAATGTTTACTTTTGTGTTACTACTCATTTGACAACTTCCTCTTAGAAGGATACAAAACACCAAGTTGTTAACCACACCTCCACTGACAGTGGAGACAGTCCTGTATGCAAAAGTGGGAAGGCATAATGATGTGCCGAAAGTAACAGACTATTTGTATTTCAGTTGGCTGCTCACCAAAACTTGGGTGTTGAGAGTTAAACTCGATTTTGAACGAGCCGGGTGCCGAGAAAACGCTTTTTAGGGCCCGGCTGCCGAACGTAGGGCTCCCCGAAATTTAGCTAACTTCACTGGAAAATTGACCACAAAGGTCGATGCTCTTTCTAAATCAAATTTCAAGGTATGAAAGTACTCCACCTTACTGTATGAAACTTGACTCTTCTATACCAATTGTGAGGAAGGATGGTGCCTGAAGGCGCTTTACATTTCTACATTTGCCTTCTAAAAGTAGTTGATACGTAATTAGAAAATAATCGTGCCCAAGGTACATACGCTGTCTACAAAATGTAATTCAAGTATTACCGTTGAGATCGACAATATTAGTGTCCACTATATAAAAGACTGTTTCAGGCTGCCAGGCTGCTCGACTCACATAATAATCACAACCTCGACGAGATCTGAGTATTATGTAATACTTTTCCACCAAGAACTAATAAGAACGAGGTCGGTATTCGATGTAAAGTCACAGAAATTTATCAAAATTTGTGACTAAACAGAAACATGATGGCGCAGAGTACCTTCTAGAGTTCTTGAACTTGACGAAAAGAAAATGAATAAATATTAAAATAGTCACCATCGTTCCTCATATTTTATCACTTCGTAGTTCTAGTTGTCACGATTGTTCCTCTCACGTTAAATCCTCTGTAATACTGAATTGGCAGCGATTTAAATGTCGTGCTTCCAATTTATAATATTCTACGATGAAATTGGGGTCTTCGTAAATTACTCAACTCCAGTTCTACTTCGAAATACTAATTAGTTATCCTGATCCATACCTCTCTGCGAAGGGTGACGACCTCTCTGTTTCGAGTGCTGACTCCTGTCGTCGACATCGACCTGAATTTTAATCAATATAATTCTTCTTCAAAAAACGTTCAATGAGCAACACAAAATTTCACGAGCATTAGTCACGTCGAGTTAATTCCTCCAGGTGAAACAATTTGTTGAAACTAAAATCGTCGAAACTTACATGAGAAGGCCTGTCCTTGTAGTGGTGAATAGTATGAGGTATTTGTGGCAGTTGCCTTTTAGTTTTTGGAGAGGTTAATGGCGTTGCAGTGGCTGATCGCGAACCGAACCTAGGTACGTAAGCATGAGATGGTAAAATCACTCCACTTGTAATCCTACAATAAAAACGGGGTGCGCATTGTCTTAGAGTGCCATTCTTCGTCAAAAATAATACATTTTAGAAGTATACATTGGTACAAAGCACTGACCTTTTTCAATATTGAGGTTTTCTGACGGTAAATCACGCAAAAATTCATCAAAATAATATCCTAATGTCTTACTATAGGTTTCTGTAAGTCGTGTTCACCTGATTCTAAAACGAGCTATTTGTCATATTACAATTCAAGATTGAAGATTTCCTCTTAAATACACCATGTCATCGCGAGAAAACTTCTTCTAACCTTCTAACTTGTTCCATTTCACGAACTCCTGCTTTTTGTACCCAACTAAATAATCTTAGCCACGGAAGTGGAGTTGTGAAAAGTTCGAAAGGAGTTTGTTGATCGCATTGACCAGCTGACTATAGAGTGGTGGGATTGATCAGACATCTCTTTCCTTTGGAGAAATTGTCTAACGACGAACAGTCTTGAAGTTGAACGATAACGAGTCTCAATAAAGTTTGCGGAAATGTTGATGGGACCGGAATAAGTAATTAGTTGAACTCAGTCGTTATTTATCAATTAGATTTTAAAGACTGCCTCTACAATTTGCGTCTGCTGATTACTATCGAAGGTGGATCTTGGCCGGATAGCTTCCACCGTTGCCTGATACAGGCCCAATTGACGCCTAAAGGGCAGGTTTTCTTGGACACCATACTAAGCTGTGAAATGGAGAGAAGCTAGCAGCAGCAATCATTGCTGCTGACATATTATGTCGCCTCGTTCAATGGGGCTAACGGGATTGGATGGGAGGATGTGGCTCCTCTTTCCATGCAATGGCTGTCGGAGAGCTTCAGTTTTGTATCAAAACTTCAAAACCATTATCCAATAATTTGCTACTGGTTTTTCGCAGGCCGCTAGTAATGCAGCCATAATTGAAATGTCCGACCGTGTCCAAAATATGTTGGGTGAGGTTTCCTCTGAAGTAGTCCAACCATTGCCTTTCTATATCACAAATTACTTCAAAATACATCTTCAGTTATAATTTTTTGTCAGACAGCCACTCGCAGCTTTTCAATTTTCTAAACTAGCTTCGAGCAGGGTCAATTGCGAATTATAGTTGTTGGCCTACCACGAGCCCAAAAGGCAATATGCGCGTGCTTGCCGGAAAACTTTCAAAACCTCTTGTTTGGACTCATTGGTCTTGTGGAAGTAGTACAGCATAATTTTCCACAGATCCTGAAAGCCGCTGCAGCAGGATTTTAGAATTCGCGGTAATAATCAAATTAGCAGGAGAAGCACTCAAGTGAAATAGACAGGGTGCCCCACAAGTAACCCTTTCCCTCCCAGTCAACTGCCCCTCATTTTTATGACAGTTGTAATATGCTCATAGGCGCGCGTAAAAATGCAGCAAATACTTAGGTACATAGTTGTTTATAACTCTAGACGGATCTCTCTTGTTTGAAAAAGGCGGACCTTGAAGATCTTAAGAACAAAAATGTTTTTGGAAAAAAAAATTGCTGAATTGGCATTCTAGTACTTTGAACATCTAAAAAATGTTTTTCAAAAAACAAGCCCGTTTTTAAATTATCCTTTTTGACCAATAGGTGCTTAATCTCGGTGCGCGCCAATTCGGGACCCATCTCAATCGATTTGGCGTCCAAAATCCAATGTCAATGTCATTTGAATGACATCCCTAAGCGTCAGGGACCGGAAATGCCTTGAAAACCCTCCACTTTGGATTAGAGTCGATAAGGAGGGACGTCGTTAGGTCGACTGGGACGTAGAAGGGGAGTATTGGACGTCTTTACAATGACATGAAATCGTGATTGGTCAAATGGTGGCACGCAGAGAATGATGACAGTCAAGCAAATTAGATTAATGAAACGGTGGTTTCATTCCACATCAGCAGACTACTATGGCAAAAGTGACAAGCGTACGCAACATGATGTGCTGTGCTGGTTTTCATCACCTTTCGTAGGACGGGGATCGAACGTACCGCCTACGGTATCGCTTCTGACTTTTTTATGGACTTGGGTGTTGGACGATGAAATAGAATGTTGTCAGATGAATATCAAAAAGTACATCACATTCAAATTGTACGCGGCGGAGGGCACTGATACAAAGCGTGTTTCAGCGTGCGATCAAAATCTGATTTTCGTTTCGTACCCAATATTGTGAAATAGGCCAATGCGTTTGTACTAATATTTCAAAACCGTGGAAAACTACCTGTAGTCGGGCGGGGAAAGGCTTCTGTGGGGACTTTTCGACCTGGAGCGTCCGTGAGTACTCGGGGAGTCTGTGGGAGCGGCAGAGTGAGATCTCTGATTGATGGGCACCTGAGAAGAAAATATACAATTTAGGGTCACTCTCAACGGTGTTCCTTTTGGGTAGGAAATAAGAGCACCACAGACTCACGGATAGGTATAAGTACTCGTAATGAATTCTACACAGTAAACTATTGTTCTTACCTTTCGGTGAACATCGATCATAGGATCTTTAAATGGTGTCATTCCTTTCCTTTGTGGTGACATATCCCGTCTGGATCTTCTTCCTTTTTCACTCATTTCTACATCAGGAGGGGGACTGGAAAGTAATTTTAAGTAGAATTAAAGTAAAGGTAGTCGACTCTGTTCTGTTGTCACAATGCCGCCAAAAGCTACAGGCAAGGCCATTAATAAGGCGGGAAAGGTCCAGTAAAACATAGCGAAGAGGGACAAGAAGACGAAGAAGAGGAAAAGGCAGGAGTAACGCCATCTACAAATAGGATGTGTTGAAGCAGGTTCACCCTGACACTGGAATTTCCTCCAAAGCTGTGAGTATAATGAAATAATTTTTAGCAAATATTGATCATAAATCTGGCAAGAATGTTAAAAAAAAAAAAATGGATAATACAGGGTCCGCCAACGAAGTAGGATGTTTTTGAAAAGGGTAGTACTCAGCGTGGGGAACTCTGTGAGGGGTGGGGTTGGGACCATCGTGTTCACAATGAAGGGAAGTTTTTTTAGGTTAGTTGCAAAGATGGTTTGGACGATGCCACAATGTGTTTTTGCAGTCCGTCGAGAGTACGCGATTTCTCCCCGCGGAGCTATCCCAACTCGTAATGTAATCCTAGGTGGGTTGAAAACTTCAGGGAAACGGGCAGTGTTACAAAAAAAAAGGAGGGGAGGAGATCGAACAGCGCAAACTCCAGAGACCGTTGAGCGCGTGAGAGTCGCTGCCCTCCAGAGCCCACAGCGTTCTGTCCGACTTAGTGCAGCAAATTTGAACCTCTCACAATCAACTGTACGTCAAATATTGAAAGTTGATCTACACTTTCATCCGTATAAGTTGGTGATTTGTTAGCAATTATTGCCGGCGGATTATAACGAGAGTGAGATGTTTTGTGAGAGGATGATGTCTGTGTTTGACAACAACGAAAATGTCGTTCTTTTCACTAGCGATGAGGCACATTTCCACTTGGATGGGTTTGTCAACAAACAAAACTTCAGGTATTGGGGGCCTGAGAATCCAAGAGAGACTCACGAAAGACCTCTACACAGCCCTCGTGTTACAGTGTGGTGTGCTGTTGGGAAGAGAGCTGTCATCGGACCTTACTTCTTCGAGGAAAATGGAGTGACTGTAACTGTGAACTCTGAGCGTTATCTGGCCATGTCGAACAATTTTTTTCTTCCACAACTCCGACGTAGACGTATCCCATTAAGGCATGTTTGGTTTCAGCAAGATGGAGCAACTTGCCATACGGCAAATGCCACGATGACCTTCCTTCGCCAAAAATTTAACGGTCGACTCATTTCTCGGCGCGGTGACGTTCCCTGGCCCCCCCGGTCCCCTGACCTATCCCCCTGTGATTTTTTTTTTTTGTGGGGATACCTAAAGGAAAGAGTCTACAAAGATAAGCCGAGGACCCTGAACGATTTGAAGGAGGCTATCACCACGGAAATCAGCCGCATCCCACGAGAAATGCTGGACAGCGTTTCAAGGAGCTTCACCGAAAGACTCGATAAATGCATTCAAGCTGATGGGCATCACATGCTCGACGTCGTCTTCAAAAATTGAACATTACCAGAAAATTCCACTTCTTGTGAACAGTTAAAAAAAATATATATATTCTATCTTGAGAAATAACCGAGTTATGATTTTTTTAAATCCATCCTACTTCGTTGGCGGACCCTGTACTTGCAAATGACTGTGGTAATTATTGCACTCTAGTTCAACATAAGAGCTGAATACAGGCTGCTTACTCGAACGTATAGTGAAAGAAAAGATGGATAACTAGGAGGGAGGTAACCAGAAATAACTTGGAAGGGGCTCTCAATAAGCGTGTACTGTGAACATTCACCTGTTAGAACTTCCGACAGATGATATTGACGCTCCGTCAGCCACCCTCCTCTCTCTTGGGTCGTCCGGATCGCTCGGATCCGAGTCGGATACATTGAAAGTTGTACTTGGCGACAAGTGGTCAGTTGGAGTCAAGGCAAGATCCAGGTCCCTTTCAATGTCCATTCCCTAAACACGTCAATGATTGAAAAAGTCAGTGAAAAGTAATAACGAGGCGTCAGTCTCTTTGCAATAGGTGTACTTCAGCCGAACATGTGCGTATCGCACTACTTACGTGAGGTAATCTTACTTCATCATGAGCACAAAGGTGGTACCATCCGGCTTCATTGTCGAGTAAAGCCACCCCTAATTCTATTATGACCTGTAAGCAGAACATATCAAAAAGACCGATAAGTGACGAGTGGAAGGCCTTCAGAAAGTTGCAAATGAAAAATTGCAAGGACAAAATCATTAATTACTGAAAAGTTCTTGGCGTCACTTACTTCGCCGAGGAAGTCGTTAGCACCATATCGGACGTAATCCCACACAGTTATTTCCACGTAACGTAATTTTAAGTCGGCTCTTCTAACGGAAGTATAAACAAAACTTTGATTCCACTTAGGGTCGTTCGTATTCGCTAATGTTTTCGTTCGTCGTTTCGATTTCTCACTGGAATCAAAAATAGGCAAGGCATATATTGCAAGCGTAGATCTTATGTTCTAGATCAACATCATCCGATTTCTCAGTAAACTCGATACCGTAGTAGTTTTGCCATGAGTTTATGGAATAGCCATAGATTTCACGTTTTGAATTTTCAAATTAGAATTTCAAATCTTAACTCATTTTTACAAGTAGGTATGTGGCTATAGATGTGCTATAGGGTGCATTCTTTGTTTGTTCGATATCCCATTACAGGATGTATAGTTTGTCATGAAGCAATGTTGAAGCAAATAAAAGTTTCAACACCTTGATAGCAGCATCATTGACTGCGGAGTTCTATTATGCTGACGTGGGTTGTAGAACGTGGATATTCTACTTTCCATTAATACAGAATTACTGGGACAAATGGGTTGAAAATAATGAAAACAAGTATTAAATGAGAGGTTTTTAATGCAGTTGTAGAAATTACATATACTATATTTAGGTGAGCGACTGTGCTAGGCTTGATGATGAACAATTTTGATTTCAAATATTCCTACAAAAATAAGCCACATAATGGGTGACCAGGAGGCCAGTGAACAGGAAGAGCCGGCCGTAATTTTCGGAAGAGGATCCAAAGTTGTATCTTGCAAGAAGGGAGCGGTCTCCAAGACATTATTTTCCGAACCTAAATACGCTATGTAATTTCAAAAACTGCATCAAGGAACCTATCATGAAATAATCGTTTAAATTATTTTCAACCCATTGTGTCCCAGTAATTCAATATTGGAAAACATGCGTTTCCTCTGCACTACTGTATATCCATATTTTTTTCCTTCTAATTTTCACTTCAAGATGTAATTCATCCATGTTACATTCTTATTCATCTTAAAAGTAGATGACGGAAACACAAGGAAGATGATGGGGAAGAATGATTCCGAACATTGGAATCCATATTCCTTGCGGTTAGCTCCAAGAAACGTTGGGCGCAAGTCATCCTGTTCGGCTGCTTTCAACATGATCTTCAGGATTGTGTAGCCTAGACAACTTGACAACCAGAAGAAGAGGCCAACTCAAAGGATGGTCACTATGAAATGCCGCAAGTTATAGGCGTTAGTAAGGAAGGCTAACAGAACAGAAAAAGACCCGGCATCTCCTAGAGTTAAACCCAACACCTCCTTGAGGTCCATTTCGGGCTGCCAAAAAGCAAGGAGAAGCCAATGAGCAGGGCTACCACATGGTTGAGCGCAGCAATGTCCCAGAAATGACTGTAATGGGTCTTGCGCAAGAGCGAAAAGTCATACAATCCTGCAGCGAGCGTCAATCATACTGTAAACTGATGACAACAATATCATAATTATACGACTCTTTCACAGTAAAAGAATAGCGATTCTGAATCCACGCGCAAATAAAACCAGGAACGAGGACAGCGGATGGAGACACCGAAGGGAAAAAATGCACTGAATGGGCGTAACGTCAATCGTTACTAGCGTTACCTCGGACACGGCTCACCAACAGGTTCTTCGCTGAATCCAATGAAATAGGTCCTGGAACGATTGGCACCCTCTGGATGAAGTTATGGGTCAAAATGGATACCTATTTACCCATTTTGAATGTGTGTTTTCGAGGTTTCTGGTACCTAGGCGTGTGGAGTATCATTTTCCACTAAATTTTGAACGCTGAATCGATTGGAAGGGTCCGGGACCCGGCAAATCCACTGCTTCCCCCCATTTTCCCATGTTGAAGAAATGAGTCTCCATGCGCCTGGTCCGAGGAATACCGTTCCGTGTGAAAGAATTTGCAGCGTTTTACCGACCGATTTCTGACGTTCTTGCAAGTCGCTACTCATCTTCTGTTCATTTTGGTATTCCCACGTTGGATTTTATTTTTCACTTTTCATGCAGTTAGTCTATGGATTTTGTAAGACTTAAAACCAATCAATCTCAAGCCATACACTGAAACCGGACAATTCCTGGGAAATCGAGAGCCAGACATCCACCGCCGCAGGAAAATCACCGAAGCATTTTCTATCGATCTATATTTTTTTACCATCATGGACACGATAGTTCCCAATTATGGCCATAACTGCCGCAGCAGGCACGTTCAGAGCAGCTATAAAGCCATTACTCTTCCTTTTCGTTCCATTCAAATACTCGGTCAATCCAACTTCAATTGTGAAGTGCTCCTAGCAGCTGGTTACGCTGTATTCCAACGGGTGCTCTTTTATTTTGAAATTTCATCACCTTACGTTTGTACATAAAAGGAAACTCACCTTCGATCGGGAAGGAGAAAAAGTTTGGCATAAGGATTCCGCGGCGAGCCGTTACTTCGAGGCATGAGTCCTGCAGCACATACAAGCGTCACCACGAGTTGCAACGCCCCAGAATCGAACCAAAGCTTGACCTGTTGAATAGAAATAAAAAAAAACATAATGCAATATCCGAGGAAGAACAATTCAGCATCATTGACATGTCTGCTCATAAGGGAAACAACTATTAGGCGAAGAAGAAATTGTTTTATATGTATAAAGAAAAAGTAGGTACTTCTTCAAAATGCCTGGGGTACTTGAAAAGAGAGCTGAAAGTATGTTTTAGGTTGTTCTGAAAATTGTTCAGGAAACGCAAAAAATCAATAACCCATCATCTGATGAGTCTTAAACGATTTGGGAGTTTTAGACTCGGCGGACTATAACATGAAAGAAAACGCCAAACCTAAAAATGATTCACAAAAATAATTTGAATATATACCGTTGGAAGGCTGATACTTGTGGTTTTGGGTCGGTTATTCCTTGAATGATCCTTAACATGCAAAAGTCAATCTCTCCAATTCGGTCCAAAAATTTTTTCTGGGCGTTTCAAGGTGTCTAGATCAAAATTAGCAAATGTCCGTCATCCCTCCGCGCCGTCATGAGTAGTCGGAAATTTTCTAAAAACCTGATATTTTCGTTCAGGCGTTCAGGGACCCGTTTACCCGTTTTGGCTCTGGTTGGTCCTCCAACCTTATCAGCCAGATCGGACCAATTTAAGGGGGGGGGGGGGGTTAGGGGTATAAAGGTTTTTTTTTTTTGAAAAATGGTTTTTCGAGATTTTTGGTGATCCAGGCGTGTGGGGTATCATTTTTGACTAAATTTTGGACCCTGAATCCATTGGGACGAGTCTTGAAACGATTGGAGCCCACTGGAAGAGGTTATGGGTCAAAATGGGTATCTACCTACCCATTTTGAATGTGGGTTTTCGAGATTTCTGGTACCTTGGCGTGTGGGGTATCATTTTCCACTAAATTTTGGACGCTGAATCGATTGAAATGAGTCTCCATGTTCCTGGCCCGAGGAATAACCAACCGCCTGAATTCGCCATTCCGCATTCCGCTTGTGAACGCGGGAATTTTCCCAAAATGTTTCTTTCACCGGGCTGAATGTAGACATGATTATGCGTTTTTATACATTTCATAACTTTGGGCTGTATCTAAAGAGAAACTTGACGCTCTTCCCAACGCTATACTCAGATTGTAGGTTATCTTGTAAGCTAAGGGATGCCTATTTGCCTAAGGGAACTCGGAAACGTTGCCTCTAAAAAGAAAAGTCAGCAACAACGTTTTGTTGCAAACTACTTAGTTGTAGAATCGACCCCTTGAAGGCTGCAGCTAACCTCAAGGATTCCGTGAAACTTCATCTCAGCTGTGGGATCGGTAGTTGGTAATATCAGGCAAAATACACTTATGAAACATTACGGGCGATGCAGGAGGAGGCAAATATCGGCCGATACGCTCACAAAGTCGGGTTTCACAGTTATTTTTACGCAGCCGTAATTTACTTTTCATCTGGAAGGGACATTCGTGTCTTCTCCTCATCTGGCTTCTTTGACTTCATCCTACTTGAACCGGAGTTCAGCAGGCCCACGTTCCCATTCAAATGGTCACTTCAAAATCCCAAAATGAACTCAAAGTACGATAATAACGAAACTCCCGGAACCTCTCACATGTAAGAAACTGAACACTGAACTTTGCCCACGAAGATAAACAAACAAAGTAGAAAAACTTGCGGCGGAAAGTCCATAAAGTAAGGACATCAGCCTTGGGTCTGAGGAGAACTGCTGGGTGCTAACGAACGGCAGCGACGTCAATCTCTTGAAACAAGACAAGTTTTCCAACACTGCATATTTACGTCATCTCTTGTGATTAGCAATAAACTTGACGGCAAATACGAAGTCGAATTATACTTCGGTACATCGGAAAGTGGTCACTACGGGCAGCAGGTCCTTTAGGGTCGCGAGTACAACAGAACCTAAAGGGCCTGCTGCCGGTATTGACCGCTTTCATTTCATACCTAATATAATTGTGATCAGCCTGCTCATCAGGTGGGCTGACCAGTAAATTATCACTTTTGTAAAATGCACACGCGGGAATTGCTAATAAAGGGAAATGGAAAAAACTGCCAGTCTAAAAATTACCTACGGTGGCCTCTCAAAAGTCCAGTTTTAAATGAAACAGCCTATTTGGAGATCCCATTCAAGTCGTGTGGGGTATCATTTTCAACTAAATATTGGACGCTGAATCCAATGAGACGGGTGCCGGAACGATTGGCGCCCACTGGAAGAAGTTATTGGTCAAAATGGGTATCTGTCTACCCATTTCGAAGGTGGGTTTTCGAGATTTCAGCTTAGGCGTGTGGGGTATCATTTTCAACTAAATTTTGAATGCTGAACAGGCGCGGATTCAAGGGGGGGGGGTCATAACCTCCCCCCCCCCCCAAAACCAGGTAGAATTTTAAATTTTTTTGAGATGAACTAAATTTTTTTAAACCAAAAATCTAACAAAATGAAGAAATTTGAGTAGAGTTTTGACATAAACAATCAAATTATGAATAAATATTGGATTGGAATAAAATGGACTTAATTGTTAAGAGATTGAAAAAATTTAGTTCATTTTGTTTGTTTGGTTATTTTTATTTTTTTTTAGCTTTTGATTTTACCCTGTGACCCCCTCCGAAAAAAATTTCTAGATCCGCGCCTGATGCTGAATCGATCAGAATGGGTCCGGGACGCGTCACACCCACTGTTTCCCCATTTTCCTCATGTTCGATATATTCGGCGATTTAGGCGTCGTTTTCCACTAAATTTTGGACGCTGAATCTAATGAGACGGGTCCTGGAACGATTGGCACCCATCGGAAGAGGTTATGGACGCTGAATCGATTGAAATGAGTCCCTAGTCCGAGGAATAACCAACCCCTGTGAAGGAACTTTCACAGCGTTTTTCCTTTCGCCGATTGAAGATCGTTCTAAATCAGACTATATTTCTATGAAAATGTGGTTTTAGTATTCAGAGTTAGTCAGCTTGATGTACCGGTAGCGATCGTATGAATGTGATCATGATAATCAACGCTCATGTTTTCATGCCCCAACTAAATCGGGATTTGCCTCCATATTCGACATTTCACGTTTCAAGATGTCCAGATCAAAACGCAGCAACTTCTTCAGAAATTGTTTATTATTCCTTAGAGTAAGAGTATCGGGAAAGCAAAGTTTCCAGGACTTGTCCCAATGAATTCAGCGTTTGCAATTTAGTGGAAAATGATAACCCACAAGCGTAGGTCCCCCCAAAACTCAAGAACCCACTATAAAAATAGCCTTTACAATATAATTAGTGGATTTTTAAGAAATTTATTGAAAAACAATACCCCCACATGCCTAATTCCAAAAAAAAAAAAAAAAAAAAAAAAAAAAAAGTCGTATTAGAACATTTTTTGCTTAAAAAAAATCGTAAATTTTGGTTATGGTTTAGGGTAAAAATGAATGTTTTCAAACTCAATTTTTTGGATTTCTCGGAGATTATGCTTGGGATAACAATTTCTACTAAATTTTGGACAACGAATCGGTTAGAATGAGTCCTGGACACTTACTGTTTTCCCCATACTCCTGCTCCAAATAATCAACCATTGTTATTAAATGTGCGTGATAGGTACTTCTTCATCACGTTAAACTTACTTGGATCCGTCCACCAACGTTCGTGTTCGCGGAAGGCATCCGTTGGCCTCTGAGCCTCGGATTGTGCTGGCCGTGCACGTCCGGGGAACCTGGTGACGTCACCAAGACACTCGGCTTGTCCTTGCGCATTTCATAAACGTCTGTGGCAACAAAACAAACGTGCTTGGTGTTTTCAGAAAATAACACAGGAGAATGAAAATATTGTTGAATTCTATTTGAGATCCCATATCATGGGTGAAATTATGAATATAAACTCCGCATTAAAGACCTTGATGCCCAGCAATTTTAAAAAAATCGTGGAAAAAATTATGTTTGAATTTGAGAACAAATTACTAGATTTTAATTTTCTTTTTAAATTTTTACTGTGCCCGAAGCGAATCTTTCAATTGCTGCGCATGGTTTATTCATAATGCTTGGAGGAAGCGTGTGTCAAAAAGTTACTGACCACACAAAATCATTGTATAACACAATTTACAACATAACTTGAATCGCGTTCCCCGTCAGATTGGAAACCAGGTCTTAGACTACCTGAAACAATCGTGAAGGCAGTGGCACCTGATGGGTCAATACGTGCTCTGTACAAGAACCGAAATGTCAAAACGAAGTCAATGACGATATGACCAGAAAGCCATCACTACTTGTAATGGTCACAAGCACGCAACGCAATAACCAATAAAGAACCTCTGCCATCCCAAGTTTTTCAAGAAATGCTTAGGCCAAGTCTTCGCGTCTGCCTAGGTACTCCATATGAAAGGTTCGATTATGAATAACATTCAGAATTGGACCTTTCATTAATTGGTTTTGGAATGCTAGTACCTATCAATAAATTGAATATAAATCATCACTGGCTAATAACAAATTCCCATACGGGTAATGTGCAAAAAAAGGTAAAGGAGAGAGAGAAAGAAAAAGAGAGTGTGGGAGGAGGAGGAGAGAGAAAGAGTGTGTGTGAGAGCAAGAGGAAGGGAAAGACTTGACGTCATTTGAAACCATCGGGAATGAACTCATTGTGAGGAATCTTGCTCTGTTGATAAGTGGAATGCGGTTGACCAACGTTATAGCCCTGTGACGTCTGGAATAGATCGTTATCGGAATAGACAGTAAAAAATGCACCCGTAGCAACTAACACACAAGCAACTAAAGAGAGCGAGAGGATTCTATTTATGAATACCAATTGGACGGGTAGACGCGCTCTTTTCCAAAACAAGTCATTAAATCATCATAAAAATAAAACGATTCTACAGGACGATGGAATACACAGCCGACATAACTGCCAGGATAGCACAAAGAATTTATGAATTCTAGGCACCTTTAGAAAGCAATACCTGGAACAGCATAAAATTGCATCAACAGGTGTATCACAATAAAATACAAAAATGTTGAAGTGAGCCCACATCAAATTTGTGTACAACTAGATAATGACATCATTATCAAAGTGACTGTCATTGATAGCTCCCACATCATGTAAATGTACATTCAATGAATTTTTTGATCTCAGTTGAGGTGCAAAATTGAAAATACTCGATCAATTTTCAGTAGCTACAAATTTTAGCCATATTAAAGGAATGTTTCTTCAAATTCTGACCCTCCTGGTTCTTAGCAGTCATTATTGATCCAAAACGGTCCAGGTGGCTGATGCCAGTTTTATATTGATGCATTTTTCAGACTAAGTAAATATTTTAAATAATGATTAGGTCTATTCAAATTGAAGATGAAGAAGAAACAAAACCAGGAAAGCGAATTCTTGAACTAGCCATATTAGTTGCTTTCATCCAATCAGCACACCTATTTTATCTCAAATATTTTCTGAAGAAACTTTTCGAGTACCAAGCTGACAAGCTCACAATTAGAAGAGTGGGGAGATTGTAACTTTTCAAGTACTGATCTATAAGTACTCTTAAAAGAAGTTGAGGACTGTTGTAAGCTCCATTGAATTCATAATAAATTTAAAAATATTAATCGGGATATTACCAGATTATCACCGCATAGAATTCTACAGCAGAAGTAAGACTATTCGAGCCATGCAACTCATTCAGACATGCTGAGCCAGTATCCATCAAGGGGTGTAGGAAAGGGCTGTGCATACATTTTGATCCAAAACACATTCAGAAAGAGCATTCATTTTGACCTACCTTGATTTTGGACCTTACAGTCAATTAAAAAGGAGGAAAATTATACACATTTCAAATAGTGGGATTCGTAAGGTTTTGGGGTGCTAAATTTGACGCCCCAGCCCCTTCTTTATTTGGAGCAGGCTACGTCAATACTCTACAAACAGTCCTATTTGCCAGTAAAGGGACTTGAAACAGCAAGTCCATTCTCTTATTGATTATATCTACACATTTTATTGAATCTTGCATAGAAGCCAAGATTCATTGTGCCAATTCTCTTAAAACGTCGTAGCTATAACACATTTCAGTGCATAATGCAAACGTATTTGATGGTCTGAATACCTAGCCTTTTAGGGTTGAATTGCGTTTTGAATGCAATGAAGACTTGAATTAGGATATGTATTGAAGGGCAAGTGACTGCAGTGTTCTAAAATCTTTCAGTTGTTCTTTTGCATTCAGACTGAGCGTTTATAAATTGTACCCAAAGCCTCTGCAATCCTTCCTTCATGGCATTTCGATCTCACCATCAATGGTGTAGAGTTAAGGAAGTACCCTATTCTGGCTGGCATTCCTCAAGGAGGCATACTAGGGGCACTGCTCTTTATATTTTGTATGCAATACCTTCCTGTCTCAAATCCCTTGTCCACAAGGGAAGGCTGTTTTGGTACAATTTGCCGATGACACAGCAGTTAGGAAATACTTCGATACATATCCTACGGGACACTACATGGTCATTCAAGTGGAAAGTACTACTCAATGCCTCCAAGTCTGTCATCGTTCCATTCACCTATTGCAGAAACTACCATTCTCCTCCTATCAGCCTACGCGGGATCTTCAACACTCGTCCTACCCATCTTGCTGCATGGCAGGGTCCTCTAGTGCTCCATGTCACAAATTGGTCGTATGCAGGTCCCATAGAACCGTGTACAGACAAATATGCAGCGCCCTGGGGTATATTCGGAAAGGTATAGCTAAAGACTTGGATGCTCCGACACTTATTGCTACATACAATCAAATGTACTTGAAGACCCAAACTTTCTGGTCAATTTTATTCCTCTGCTCCGCTCTAGATCTTTTTGCCGCATCAAAAGAAAACACCTCTTGGACAACGGTAGTGGCTTTATCAGACATTATCGAACCTTGTACGTCTAGATATTCTAATGCAATTCATTTATTCGTACTACATATTCACACACAGACACATCCACACACCTGCGTTAGACGAGTTCATCTCCACATAGAGCTACCAACTAAGTAGCTCTTTCCCTTAAATATATTTGTACATGAAAAAATTCTTTAACGCTGTAAATGGACGTTATCCTACTATTTAGGGCACTGCCCAAGAATGTATCTTGTTGAAAAAGAAATAGAGATATCACATTGATGATTAAATAGATTAAAAGCATAATTTGGAAAAATTGAATGTCAGCAGTCCAATGACGTCCCAGCCTGCCATAGCATTCAGAACCAATTTAGTATAAGTTGGATCGAGCGTCATTTCATCCTCTAGTTTACTAGTAAAGTGTACTGGGAGGTGAGCATTGCTCCATAAACACAATTAACAGAGCCTGGTAGCAATCCACAAAATTCTCAGATGCCAGATATTTGACGAGGCTTCTGTTTCCAGCCTACTTTTAGAATAGCAGTTTTGTGGAAGAAAACTATGAACATTTTATTTCTGGTTACAGTTTAATGTGTATATTTATCCCTGTTGCTCTGAAAGAGTTCAAACAACATCAGTTTTGATCTTGCCAAAGTGCTGAACGTGTGCAGTTCCATTCTGGTGCTGAAAACTTGTATAACTTACAGATGAGTACTGCAACTCAGTTCATTCCAAAGAAAAAATGTATAAAAACACAGGTGAGAAAAAAATAATGTGTTTGTTAGTTACAGTAGGTATGTAACCAAATAGCCAATTTCCCGAGTAAAGTTCATGACCGTCATTTTTGTTCGTGTTTGATTATCTATTTCCAGATTATTTTCTTCGTCTCAAGTGGGTACCTACTTTTCAAAAGAGACTTGTAGGCTAAAATGCAAAAGTAGTCCTAGACAGCCACTTTGTTGAAATAGGGACTGGTTGGACAACTTGCACCTATTGCCAACAGTCAAAGATTCTGACTTGGTTGTGGTTACATACGCTTCATGTACCTGTCAGGATACATGCATATTACAATGAAAGGCATGATTTGGGAATGAACGCACACTTTTAGTGAAATATTATTTTACAACAGGGCTGATGAAAAAAAAAAATGCGAGTCATTAACAATAATTAAATAAGGAGATATGGCTGAGAAGAAAGATATGATTCAAGTTGTGCGGGATGGGGGAGGGGAGTCTTGAAAACTATGAAAATTTCATACAAGTTGTGAATGCTGGGACCTGGTCCACTTACCCTTCGAAGGGTGCACATATGGTCTGCGAGAGTGTCTAGGACCTATGGCTCTGGATACTATGAGCTCCACTTGCGGTTCCTGTTTGCTCTCAGCAATTATATCATATACTTCCTGAAAGCTTTTTCCTTTGAGTGATCTCCCATTCCATTCGAGGACCTCGTCCCCTGCAATACAAGGTCTTTTATTTAGTCTCCTGAGAAGACATCTCGTGAAGACTGAAAAATCTCCAGGGTTCTTTTCAATTTTGCTCTGCATTATGTCCGCGTAATTTGGCCACTCATATTCACAGCCCCCTTGAGTGGGAAATACACAGTAAACTCCCAGACGTGACAGAACTAGAATTCCCTACCATTTGAAGTGACGCTTCTCCTGATGGGTTGAGGACTCCTCGTTGACTTAGCTGCAATTATTATTGGTTTGTTGATACATCAACATGCGCATTAAATTATTATTGCTTCAGGAAATAATCCTACGTGTTACAATATTTTTTTTTTCAACTGAGCGATGCGGACAAATCTCAAATCTACTTGATACATGTTTTACTGCCCTTAATCGCTGTATCTTCTCTCTTCTATGCGAAAGGAGTTGAACGCTAAGCAATGAGTGCCTACAATTGTGGTTTACAGAACATGCGTTTAGTCCTCTAACATGAACTCTTTGAGTCTTTTCAATAAATGAGCGCATATGAACGTGTTTTACTACCCTCCGATGGAAATGATTTTGAACATACCTGGGCATGTGTAGCCTGACCCAAGCTGGGGACATGCAGTTGGACTGACAATGAGAGCGTCATTGACACTCGCTGGGAACATACTGTGTAGGATAGAACCCGAGTTGATATTTGATCCTTAAAACACTAGTGAATAAGTAGCCTAATCCTAAAGGACATTCTTGAGATTGTCACATGGTTTGAGGTTGAACAGAGAAGATAGACAGCGTTCAAAGGGCGTCAAAATACCGCAGCATACCCTAATTCATACTCTAAAACTTGTTAGCTTATGCTCAGCCAGTGCAATTCATGAAAAGCCGTCAGCTTCAAATGTTCAGCTAGCCAAAAATGCACTACTGTTTGCTGTACATGGCGCATTCCTTCAGCGGTAAATAAAAATAAACAAATAAACTGCCTAATTAATTTTAAAATGCAATCAGCTACCCTAAGAGGTTGTGGACGTTGCTAGATTTTTTAGTCAGGGAGTGGCTGCTGATTGTTCGTTAAAACACGATAGAGTTTCCTTTGGCAATATGAAATGTTAGGGCACATAATACCAAAGCTACTTTCTCAAATAGACAATCAACAGAGCGAGTATAGGACGGAAAGGGATCAAGTCACTGAAGAATATGACACACATTTCTATTGAAGAACATACATTTCAATTGCGAAGAAACAACAAGTTTTCAGAAATGCAGGGTGAAGAGCTTTGAACAAGTTCAGAGCTGAAACAGTTCTGGAATGATCCAGAAGTGAAAGGGGAGAAGGGTGATGACCAGCTCAGGATGATTTCAAGCTGATATCTCGAGCGCACAAATTATGCTCCCTTCCAATATCAAACTCATAAAGATTTGTCGAACTGGTAAAAAGTCAACAATCAAAAAAAGCCTCCATTCAGATAACCTTGAAACCATCGATTGTGCAGTTCCGGGTTGTCTGTTTAGAACAGACTTAGGTGTACCTCACTGGGGGACAAGTTTGTACAATTGAAAACCAGTTATAATTCACTAAATACCCTTAAGTGACCTTAGGTTCTTGAATACTAGCTAGGCAAACTCAAACATTCACTTTAGGTTGGGGGTGTCAACATTTGATTGCCTGAAGAATTGGTATTTGGAGCTTCACTCATCTTCTTCAAGACTGCCAACAAAACGCTTCAAATCTGATTGTTTTTGCATAAAATTCTAATCCGCCATTCAATTTTGTTCAAACAGGTTGAATGAAAGCAAATAAAAATATGAAAGAGTTGAGTGGGCAAATAAAGTAGACAGATGGCAGTAGTAATCTTATGATGGGCAGCAAGGCACATAATACATGGAAATGATTACCTGGTAAATAACTGTTCAAGTATTTCAGATCAGGGAGGGGTATTAAGCTAGTGCCTGAAGATTGATGTATTTTTGTTGGATCTTTCATTGCTGCATTTTATTGAAATGATGTGTTGAGTAACTTTTCAAAACATACAATCATTGATTACAAGTATACCTACTTCATGGGTACAAAACTAGATGAAAAATGTTGGATTTAGATTCATGATTGAACAAGTAGTGCTCAGAGAAGAGCTGCTCAATTTACTTAGGAGAGATGCTTCCTTGCATCCAATCTTTTTCCCATGGAGGCAATGTTCATTCGTGTGCTGGTAAGAGCTTCAACATGGAAAACACTCTGTTCGCTACTATTCCTGATAGTAGTGGCAAAGGACTTGAAATTACTTCTGTTCTTGTGAGTGGACGTAACGGAAGATGCTTTGCATACTGCAAAAACTGCAGTGACCAATTAAGAAGAGACAGCTCTGGTAATCCACAATCTAGAAACATGCCTGCAGGAGCTGACAGTGAGGGCAAATTGAGGGCTGATTGAGGGCAAAACCCAAGGTAGGACGGGGATGTTGGGGGAGATCAAGGGAATTCACCCTTCAGGACATGAGTAAAATGGTTAGTGATAATGCTTGCTACAATTCGTCTAGCAAAAACAGCTTAGCAACAGAGGAGTTACCAGGCAGTGTGTGTGACAAGTGTCCACATTGTTAATCATGTTCATAGCCAAACGTCTAGATTTGATACAGTTGTACCATTGGGCACCCAAGAGCCAAAAAATTTTACATCAGAACCTGATCAGCACTAGCAGCCCAAATTGTGACAGGCAGACAGGTAGACTCCATAACAACCAATGACTGAAAATGATATTGATATCTTGAAACATATGGAGTCAGATCCCATCAGTCCAGTCTTTGCCCAACCTTTTTGCAGACCTCTTAGTTGGGGTTTGAATTTAAAACAGGGATAGAGATGCCTCAACAGGCGCCATAGGGGGAGATTGTAGCTAAAACAGACTGAATTTGAACTAGAGATGTGTATGTAACGGGGCGGCAGAGTCCAAGCGCCCCGTCAAGAAACTTCGGCGGCGGGGTACGGATCGGGCCCTCTCCCCTCCAAGCGCCTGAACCAGCGGGGCGAAAGGCGTGTCCTCATTGGACACATCGGAGTAGGAGGAGGGGAAGGCGACTTGACGAGTGGGCTGGGGAAAGGCTGGGCAGTCAGTCGTGTACGAACTCAAGTGAAGGAAAGTTGGGATCTCCGTTCGCCATAATCTCGTGAGGACGAGGCGGAACGAAGTGAAGTGAAGCGGAACATCGAAGCGGAACAACCGACGCGAAGCAAATCAACCCTTGTGAAGCCGGTGTTGTGAAAGTGACCTGAGGGAACAAGTGTATCGTGGTTCCTTCAGGGTGAGAACTCGGGAATTGGGCGATCAGCCAATTCCTCTCCCGTAACAGTGGGCCCTTATACGAACTGAAAATCCCCCCGTCGGACCCGAGTGTTGATCCGTTCGCGCCCGATTCGACGGCCAATAGTCCAGGTTTCCCACGCACCGCCAGTCGTCGGACCTCCGTCGGAAAGAGTCTCGCCTCCTCCGGCCTGGACGGCGTCCCCCTGACCGAAGCCGAGCAGCGAAGAGAACATCACCCTGTTGTCTCCATCCGAAGGAGTTGGTACACGTAAGTGGCGAAATAACTCTGTTTCGTACCCTCGCAACGCGAAAGTCGAATCTCTAAATCTGGCCCAAGCCCTGACGTTTAGTCACCAGAAAGCTGATCATAGAGTTGTACATTGTAGCCGTATTAGTTAGTATTTTGTCTGTCGTGCATTAGGAAAAGTAAAAGGAATTAGGGGAGGACATTAACAAATCACTTCCACTTTACCGTTATTCAAACCAAACATTTGAGCCTTCAGCTACCTCGTAAATTCATTTGGCCCTCAGCCCTTCACTTCTGCCTACTCAATAATTAGATTACGTAATAGTCAATATCCTTCTCGGCCGAGACATTCCGTATTTTATATTTCTGTCAATTGCGTTTATTATAAGTCAATATTGAACCCTTGTCTTTTCAATCACGAAACCCCATTCCTCAGAGCTTGGTAAATTCAGGTGTACTTGGCGTCCATGACCGACCATTGCAGACATTCCGGACGGTAAGTGAAAGTCTTTAATCTCCCACTAATTATTCGCCTAGGTCTATTTTTGGATCCCTAGCCCGTTACGTGAAAACGACGGGTTACATCTTTTGGTGGCAAGCGGTGGGATTTTTCAGAAATCTCGATTTCTGTCGTATCCACAACAAGTGATCTTGACCAGGTGAATATTGGTGAGAAAAAGCTCTGAAGGAATTGGGTCGCGTTCCATAATCTTGAAATTCAAACTGTGCTAGTTGTAGATTCTGAAATTTAAAATTGTAAGAAACAAACAAATCGGCCCGAGTGTGAGGAAGCGAGTGAGGAGCCAATTGACTTCAAATCCGTGTCTAGGATTTTTTCTTTCCAAAAATCGAAATTTAGATACTGGCTCATTTATTTGGTAGCATCACTCTCACTGTAGCCTTCTGTTCCGAAACTTGTCCCGGGGCTTTCTGTTCCGAGACTGTTCCGGGGCCTTCTGTTCCGAGACTGTTCCGGGGCCCTCTGTTCCGGGACTGTTCCGGGACTTGTCCCGGGGCTTTCTGTTCCGAGACTGTTCCGGGGCCTTCTGTTCCGGGACTGTTCCGGGGCCCTCTGTTCCGGGACTGTTCCGGGACTTGTCCCGGGGCTTTCTGTTCCAAGACTGTTCCGGAACTTGTCCCGGGGCTCTCTGTTCCGAGACTGTTCCGGGGCCCTCTGTTCCGGGACTGTTCCGGGACTTGTCCCGGGGCTCTCTGTTCCAAGACTGTTCCGGGACTGTTCCGAGACTTGTCCCGGGGCTTTCTGTTCCGAGACTGTTCCGGGGCCTTCTGTTCCGAGACTGTTCCGGGACTGTTCCGGGACTTGTCCCGGGGCCTTCTGTTCCGAGACTGTTCCGGGGCCCTCTGTTCCGGGACTGTTCCGAGACTTGTCCCGGGGCCTTCTGTTCCGGGACTGTTCCGGGGCCTTCTGTTCCGGGACTGTTCCGGGGCCCTCTGTTCCGGGACTGTTCCGGAACTTGTCCCGAGGCCTTCTGTTCCGAGACTGTTCCGGGGCCCTCTGTTCCGGGACTGTTCCGAGACTTGTCCCGAGGCCCTCTGTTCCGGGACTGTTCCGGGAGCCTTCAGCTCCAATTGACATCCCGATTCCAGACCCGTCATAGCTCTTACCAACTGGGAAGTCCTTTCTCGATTCGTGGGGAAATTATCGGTCCTTGGTGCGCAAGAAAGTGATCTATCGGTTCTATAATTTTTTGTATTTATTTTTTTTTTTTTTATTTAACAAGTGAATTCGCGACCATGCACCAAAACAGCAGCCCATCAGACGAGGGCGAAGCCATGATGAACCCCGATCTGGAAATAAAATGCACAACACAAGTACTTACCTTGTTTTACTAATGACCGTACCTCATGAGTCGTGACAGGACTCCCTGGGTCCCCCCCCCCCCCCTTTTTTTTCTTTTTCCCTTTGTAATGGCAGCAAAATCTGGGGTTCGTTGTTCAGTTTCTGGCTTTGTGAAAGAGGTTGTCTGCATGACAAATGAGCCGTCGATTGATGGAAAATGTGTGAGTTTGAGTGTGAGAGGAGACTAAAGAAAGGGCCGGTTTGTATGTTTCACATCATAGTAGGGAAGCAGAAGATAAGACCAGCGGAAGACACATCTCGCCCATCGCACCACCTGGGAACACCAGCGCCATCATGCTCTCGACGGGTGGGGACGTCCTGTGCCCGTCTGCACCAAGCAACGACACCCGCCGACAACGTACCGCTGCGAGAGAAAATGCCAGAACCTGCGGCCCACGGACCCTGCCTACCCGAAGCCCTGCTCCCGCGCCAAACACGAGAAGGACCACCACCAACCTGTACCGCTTGTAAGCGATGGCGGTACGAACAAGCATGGATAGCGGCCAAACAACCAGACGCAATGCCCATCGAACCAGTCACCCCCCCCCCCCCCCGGAAGAAAGATTGCCGAGGTAGACCTCGGCCTCCAAAGATCGGAGGAGTGTAACGGGGCGGCAGAGTCCAAGCGCCCCGTCAAGAAACTTCGGCGGCGGGGTACGGATCGGGCCCTCTCCCCTCCAAGCGCCTGAACCAGCGGGGCGAAAGGCGTGTCCTCATTGGACACATCGGAGTAGGAGGAGGGGAAGGCGACTTGACGAGTGGGCTGGGGAAAGGCTGGGCAGTCAGTCGTGTACGAACTCAAGTGAAGGAAAGTTGGGATCTCCGTTCGTCATAATCTCGTGAGGACGAGGCGGAACGAAGTGAAGTGAAGCGGAACATCGAAGCGGAACAACCGACGCGAAGCAAATCAACCCTTGTGAAGCCGGTGTTGTGAAAGTGACCTGAGGGAACAAGTGTATCGTGGTTCCTTCAGGGTGAGAACTCGGGAATTGGGCGATCAGCCAATTCCTCTCCCGTAACAGTGGGCCCTTATACGAACTGAAAATCCCCCCGTCGGACCCGAGTGTTGATCCGTTCGCGCCCGATTCGACGGCCAATAGTCCAGGTTTCCCACGCACCGCCAGTCGTCGGACCTCCGTCGGAAAGAGTCTCGCCTCCTCCGGCCTGGACGGCGTCCCCCTGACCGAAGCCGAGCAGCGAAGAGAACATCACCCTGTTGTCTCCATCCGAAGGAGTTGGTACACGTAAGTGGCGAAATAACTCTGTTTCGTACCCTCGCAACGCGAAAGTCGAATCTCTAAATCTGGCCCAAGCCCTGACGTTTAGTCACCAGAAAGCTGATCATAGAGTTGTACATTGTAGCCGTATTAGTTAGTATTTTGTCTGTCGTGCGTTAGGAAAAGTAAAAGGAATTAGGGGAGGACATTAACAAATCACTTCCACTTTACCGTTATTCAAACCAAACATTTGAGCCTTCAGCTACCTCGTAAATTCATTTGGCCCTCAGCCCTTCACTTCTGCCTACTCAATAATTAGATTACGTAATAGTCAATATCCTTCTCGGCCGAGACATTCCGTATTTTATATTTCTGTCAATTGCGTTTATTATAAGTCAATATTGAACCCTTGTCTTTTCAATCACGAAACCCCATTCCTCAGAGCTTGGTAAATTCAGGTGTACTTGGCGTCCATGACCGACCATTGCAGACATTCCGGACGGTAAGTGAAAGTCTTTAATCTCCCACTAATTATTCGCCTAGGTCTATTTTTGGATCCCTAGCCCGTTACGTGAAAACGACGGGTTACATGTACATAATCCTCATCCATCATAATCATGATCAAGGTTGGCAGTAGCCAACTCATGTCAATGCAGATGAGCACATGGCAACTCCAATGATTTGGTACTATCCCACTACTGCTGCATTCTACTGAATCTTGAGATCCACTCAAGCAAGATTGGTTTTTTCTGTAGTATATTTATGGCGATATTGTTAATGGAATCTTACAATAATCTAAGGACTAATGTGGTGCTAATCTGGTGGAATCTACAAGCTCCTGTGCATCTTGGACAAGAACTACTTACTCGCCAATCATCCGTATGATTGAATTTGACTCCAATTTTGAGTATGGCGTTAAAGCAAGTGCTTTTGCTCTGAAGGAGCCTGTCACCTGCAGAGACTCTAACGTCTTGGTAACAAACAGTGTTAAGATCACTAAGATCACCTTACAGGCAGAATCAGACTTGATGATTGTTGGTAGTAAACGCCTAATGTGTGTTTCCCTGGGCTAGCAGGGGCTCCAAGGTCTGAATAGCAAACCCTGTTGAGACTACTAGTTAGGGACTAGGAGCTCCAGACAGGCAGATGCACTCTAGATCAACCTGAAGAGTAGACCCTTAAAAATTGATTGATGTGCTATGGTGACAGGAGAACCAAAAGAAAACCTTGGTTGAAGAATGCCCTTCGTACAGTGTACAATCACTAACCTGTTAGAAGCATCTAAACAAACAGATTGCCTCTCCTGTGGTTTCCTTACCTTGTGAAAATGTATGGTACAAGGTCACCACACTAACAGATCACCTCGCCAACAGTCCCAGTCATGTGGGGTGATTGTTGAGAGTCAAAACTGTTAAATTGTTACAAGAATGTACTGCATGAAAATTGTATTGAGCCGAACTGAACCATTTGCCTCTTAACCTAGACAGGCTCCTCACACAGTTCTGAATGGTGTGTAAGTATGGAGGTGGCTCTGTTGTGAGTAGCCTGGCTTTGAAGTTTACGGCTCTGTCATTGATGGTCCCAGATTTTTGCATGCACTTTTTAGTTCAATGTCCCATGCTCTCAATACATACCAACAGTAAAGTTTCTGCAGCCAATGATTTGTACCCCAGCCACATTTTGGCGGAGCAATACCGGCCCCTGATTGGATTTTGGTCCAAAGGTGTAGCTAACCATACTTATTTTGTTAACTTGAAAGCAATCGAAATTTTAGATTTAGTTTCAAGTTTTTAGCTTATGATTTTAGCCTCCCCTTCCCCGCTTTCCCCATCTCTGTTACTTATTTAATTCACTTCCTAGGAACTAACCTGCATTTTCTTATTTCACCTAGGTATCTGCTGTTATGGTTACCATAATTATATTACACTGTACCTGTTGTAGCTGCCATGCCCATAACTCACTTGTATTGTTTTTGGAGTATCCCTTACAGCGAATAAAGATTGATTGATTGAACTGAAGATTCTGGTCATCTGCTGGCATTTTGTCGTTTGTGGTTGACAGCCCTAGGAGGTTCCTCTACCAGAGCTGTTCATCTCCCACTCCCTAACCTGGTTCAAGGAGCAAAATGGGGGATGCTCCTACCCGGATTTCCAGGTAGGGGGTATGAATAAGTTCATGCTTATTCCTATCGTTCCTATGCCTTTAGCAGCAAACCGTGCTGATGGCGTTTTTCTTGTCTTCTAGTCCCCTGTCTTGTCCCAGTATTATTTGCAGCAGGAGTGGAACATCCCAAATACTTGGACTTACATGTCCTCTCTCATCGAAATATCACAACAAGGATCCAAAAGAAACTCTTGGAAAATTTGCTTCAAGCAATGCTGCATGGCAGAATTCATTCAGTTCGGAAAGACTAAAGAGGACTAAGGGAATAGTCACAATTGCAAGTTTGAAGATGACGTCGCTGCCAGCACGACCAAAACAACTGCAGGACTTCAAGGACGTTTGGCCAGGTAAAACGGGGAATGAATGAGAGGTGTTAGTGGCTCTTGAGCTACTAATGTAGGTAGTAGTTAGAGCTACCAACGTAGTAGCTGCGTTAGTAGGTAAAGATGAGATGGTAGTTAGTGGCAACTGATAGAGAACTCACCAGGCCGCAGTTGTCCCTCCAAGTCGGCAATGCTCCCCTTCTTCACCTTATCAATGAGCGCTCCTCGGCCACCGGACTCGAGGAGTTTACCACCAACGACTTTGAGCCCCAGGATGTTGGCTGAAGAGGCATGTCCTCCCTCGCGAGAATTCTTTTTGAGGATCATGTGGCCGATGATGTGGCTGCCTCCTGGGCTCTCCTGCCATGAATGGGGATACTGTCGGAAAAAAAGCAAACAACACCCACCGCACATAGATCGAGGTGATAATCAAAAGTTTCATTTAAGCAAATGATTGACTGTGAAGAGTCTGTCTGTGCAAAATTTACCTATAGATCTTGCTACGGCCATGTCATTAGTCAGGATGTAGACGGGCATACCAGTGACATTGAATAAAAGTAACAAAGGAATACTAACAGCTTTCAAGTTTCAATATCATCAGTCTTGGTCTGATGCAACAGCTTTTAAAGGTACAAAGAAGGTAAGGAAAACCATTATGGCCCAGACTAGTGGGAAGGACACAAGCACAATTCCTCTGATGCCACATCTACATCCAAAATTAGCAAAAAATGCCAGCAAATAACAAAATGTGTAGTAAATAACAAATCTTGTCAAGAAACTCAACCAGTCGGAAAAATATAGTTGACTGTCTGTAAAAATGTGTTGGTTCAGTTGGTCTTAGGTCCCAATTAGTTGAAGAGACCACAAGGAACCATCAATGCGATTGAGAATTCAATTAAAACTGCTTTTTTTGAGCGTCAGTAAAAGGGGGGGGGGGGGGATTGAATTGCATTGTCCACTAACATATTATGATTAATTGTTAGAACTAGAAAACAAACTTGCAAGTTTGGGGTTGCATGGGTTGTTGAGAAGTGGCCAAAATTAGTTATTGTATTAGAGCCATAGTTCGGAAAGGCGTTAACAGCAGTATTAAGCAAAAAAAAGAAAATTGTCAACATTTCATTGGTTTTATTTATAGTTGTTTCAATATCTGTCGTAAAAAAACTTGTTTAGTTACATTTTGCAATCGTAACTAAATACATTTCTGAAGGGTTTTACTGAGATTTTCAGTATTGAAGCTGATAAAGTCACAGCTAAAGTGACTTGATGATAAGAGATTTATCATAATTGAATCAGAAGTCTTTCTTTGGATGCGCAAATTAGTTTTCATTACAGTCAAATTAGTTGATATTGAACATATTACGCCTTGCAGAACTCACCACAGGACGAGAAGTTTGCTTTTTCAGAGATTGACTGAACAACCCCCATATTAGGATATGCACAGAATCATACAATGTTTTATATATAACTGTTTGTAATGTCAGTGTTTTTGCAAGTTACTACTAATCAAAAATTTGTCATGAAATAATTACAATTGCAAAGAGCTTTCTCATTTTCCTATGTTTGTGTAAATGGGGTTCAGCCATTTTTGGCAATTTACTAATTGGGTAAATAGGTACTTGGCTTTTGAGAATTGAGGATTTCACAATCTGAGAATGTTTTACAACAGAAAAGGGGGAATTGCTTCGTGTAAATGAACAATTACGGGTTGTTGAGCGTTTTGGACACAAAAAGTGCACATTGTTCATTTGTTGTTGACTCAATCAAGACGTAGTGTTGTTGTTTTATTATTTTGTCACAGGTCTTTCATTTATAATAGAGATACTCGTATTAATTCGCTCAACAAATTGACAATTTTCCAAGGGAAATTCCCTATTTTTTGTTATGTAACATTATTTATTGTTTGGATAATTTTGGATTTAAATTGGGAGAGTTTGCATTAAGTACCTGCATTGAATTCTGTGGGACCATGGGTTTGAACTGAAGAGATTTTAACAGTTAATTTCTGAACTTTTAATGACTGATTGAGCGGATGCAAATGGATACAGATTTTATGAACACGTTGAGGAGCAGAAGCACGGTAACAGTAAGTGTCGGGTCAACTAGCGCGAGCAAAAAGGCCCTACCCTGGTCGACCCAAACGGCGGGTAATTTGAACTGGCTGCTCCTTGGCATCTTTCAATCTTATAGGGAGGCCTGGGGCCGAACAAATTCAATGTATGATGCTTCTTGTGGCTTATATATCAAACAAAAACCTCAAACTACGTTTACAACACATTTACAAGATTCTGCAAGAAAAAAAGGTCTCGCTTTGTTTTGTGCTGTGAGCGTCTAGTTCATATGCATTTTTAGGCAAGTTTCTTGTTGTTGTTATTCTGTTTGTCATTTGCATTTCTTCATTTCCAAATCCCCTCAACCCTGGGGTGGATGAATTTTCTTTCATGTTTTGGCTGCTAATTACAGAAGACGTGATGATTTACGTATTCCTTTAAGTAAGTACACAGAACCTGATCGATTGGCATAAAAGATGTAAAATTGTCTTTTAAAATCCAGGTAAGTAATACATACCAACTTTATGGACACAATAGATTTTTTATGGGTCCCAGTTGACCACATATAATACGGGGGTTATCATTAGTAAATGCACAACAACAGACTCTATCAATGATCAATTTTTCTGCAGTATTGAGCATTCCATCGCAGACAAATGCGTAAAATCGTGATTTCAAATTTTGTTGGTAGTTCACAAGTCAGTCACAATTTATCACAGGAAATGTCACAGGTTAATATATAATTTACCGTTTAAAAAACACAAGGTACAGAGCTGAAAACATGCTCATGCATAAGCGTTGTAGAAGCCTTGGCGACATCCGTATACCGTTAAGACATTGAAAAAGAAAAAACTACTCATATTGGTCAAAAAAGATCAAAAGAGGAATGCGAAGAGGAGAAGTTGGTCTACGGGGAAGTCACCCGCGGTTTCGGTTTTGAAAGTTAAGTACGGGCACCTATCAGTAGTTTGGTACTTACATGTTGTCCAAGTTGCAACTAACCCTTGTGGCGGTTTTAACGTGACTAGAGCGGTGAGAGATGAACTCAAATGTGAGGAGGTGATGGACGAATGATTGGGTATTTGGCTTATTTGATTTGGATGCTCAATTCCAGTGCCTGTCAGCAGTGAAAACCAAGGAAGTTGAGAGGACAGAATGGTCTTAAGAGTCGCTTTGAGGGAACTCGGCACTAAATTCAAAAGGGACTAATTTGACGGGAAAATATCAGCCTGACATACTTCTAATTTGAGTTGCACTATCTTAAATGAGCTCAGCCTTGGCAGCACAAACCTACTGAGCGCTCAAACAGAAGCGGCCATTTTTTTGGACCAAACTACCTCACATACATTTCCATTCAGAAATACATTGCGTTTTAGTGTTTTGGTTTAGTATTCTTCTAAATTTGTACCACTATGTTTTAATAAAGAAGGAATCATTCTAAACATGAACATTTTTTGGATTTAGTTGGTCCTCGAAGTTAGTCAGTCAACTCGCTGCAAATGGAGGAGAAGACTGGTAAAAATGGAATTTGAAATGTTTTTTTTTTTAGATTTTTGAAGACTTTTTTTTTTGGAACCTATGCATACGAGAGATACTTTCTCTTCAACACGTTCTTTTCAAAACGCCTACAAAAACATTTCTCTCCCACAATGGTTGTTTATTCATTGGATTCTGAGGACAACAGTAAGTTTAGAGTGTACCGGACTCAATCCAGTCAATTCAGCGTCCAAAAAAAAAAAAAAAAAAAAAAAAATTGTATCAAAACTGGAGTGGACAGCAGATGGCGGATGGACATGTTGCCTTTTGGTTGGTCATGAATAATCAACCTACGTTTTCACGCAGAACGTCAAACTCTCCTATTTGCCCCAAAAATTTCTTCTGTGCGTTTCGAAGTGTCTAGATCAAAATGAAAAAATGTCCGTACGCCGTTTTGGGCCTGTGGGGTATCATTTTCCACGAAATGTTGGACGCTGAATCGATTAGAATGAGCCCTCCATGCTCCTGTCAGGATTAACCAACCCCTGTAAAAGAATTTGTAGCGTTTTTGATATTGACATCATAAAATGTGTACAAATTCTGGGCCAATCGGAAAAGTTTACCCCTCCTCCCCTCACAACTCAACGATTTTCAAGGAATGACCAACCAATAATGTGAAAAAGGTTTTATGCGTTTATAACTAAATTTTTTCCCCTCCTAAAGAACAATCGATTTATCGAATCATTAATATTTTTGGACACTTGGATTCTTGTCATCCTAAAAGGCAAATGTCACATTTTTGGGCGTGATAACGTAGGTTTATAATCATTTACCTAATTCAAATCACGATTTGAGCCTGAACGCGAATGTCAAAAGTGTCACTCTCATGGGTTTTACCCGTAAAATGGTGGTCTTAAAAACAAAATGGCGAATTTTCTCCTCAAGCGAGATCTATTCATAAATAACGAACCGTTTCTCTTCATAAAATACTCTCTGTAGGAGTATAAACAACTCTTGACGTACCCGAAAAGTTTAAATTAAATTCATCTTGAAACCTCGTATATTTTGGGGAGATCATTGTCTTCTCTGAGGTAGTTGATGACAAGTTTGAGTTTGGCGTCACTATGACAACTAGGTACTCAGAGGTTAACGGGAGGTGCCTACTTTCTCGACAGTGTCCAAAGGCTCTCTAGTGTCTAAGCGACTAGTTTACCACTTTCATCTCAAATCCGGCAACTATTTTAAAACTAATGGGTGCACTATGTGTTCTGCTGGTTGATTTATTTCGAGATGATTTATGAGGTGAATGAGTTTACCTTCGGAGCTGAGTTGGAGTCCTCGGAGGAGGTGCCTATCCCTGAATCCTTGGTCCCGTGTCCATCAAACCTCACAGTCTTCTTTCTTCTTCTTTCGATAAGAGCACTAGGGCCATCTCTCCTCTCTGTCACCACTGGGTCAATGTGCAACAACAACAACCAACAACAACAATACAACACACCACATTACACAATGCAAGAAAAATATATGAAAACAACTCAGGAGGATGTAGAGGCCGAGAAGAGAAAGAAAGAAAACAAAAAGAAAAAAATAAAGAAAAAAAGTAAAAACTCCAGGCTGCTCCTCATCCTGTTCTTGAGGCGTTCCTTCAGGCGGAATGAAGATGAAGTCGAATTGCCTGGAAACATTGATTTGTTGGGGAGTGAATTTGAAGAATTCTTTGCTTCTATTTCTCAGGCCGGCTGTGCATTTCCCTTCATACGTCCCCCATAGAGATTTAATATCCATTGTTCCACTCGAAATGAGTTGATTTGACATAACCGCTGAAAATTTGTGGAACAATGCGACCCAAAATTGAAGGCTTTTATCCATTTTTTGGTTGGTTGGGGTTGTTTTTGAAGAGCAACGCATTTCTAATGTAATTGTCAGCACAGAAAATATCAAAGCAAGTTCCTTCTGACGACAGTAAACATCCACCAATGAGGCCTCTCTAAGGTTATACTAGTCGTAGTATTGATGTTTGTAGTATTGAGTACAGTACTATTGAGATACTAGCCAATTTTTGGAGCTATCTTCCATGCCTAATATGATCAACTTGCTAAATTGACCAATTCTGTCAAGGTTGGGGACAACTCAACAAACTCCTTGACATTCTGTGCATTTGTGACAGAAATTCGTCATTATTTTGAATGTTAGCTTATGTGTTGACACAAATGATATTGATGAAGAGGTTTCCACAACTGAATAAAATTCAGAAGTTTGGGGAAATCATATTCTAACCTCCCAAAGAGGTTAGAAAATGCAAAGCCTGCTTCATAAGAAAAAATTGCCTCCCATTGCTTTGGTGTACCCTGCAGCCAATTGGAGGCAACATGTGCCAAACCTACCACCCCTACTCTCAGATCACAAAAAACCTTCCTAATATCACATAATTATTTGTCCCTATCACACAACAAGACATTATGTTGTGAGTGATTATTGTTCAGTAATTTTGTGATTGTGTTTATGAATTGTGCCATGAATGAATGTATTATGATTTTAATCATATTTGCATATTCACTATGCTATCGTATGATTATGTTTTCGAAATGTTGTGGTTTGCTTGAAAACTACATTATTTGAAGTCATTTTGTCAAAAATTGTTAAATCATTTTCTATAATTTTCCTTTAAAGTACAATAAAGACTTAGTTTTTGACAAAATTACAAAACATTTAAACACTTTTTTCTTGAATTTTTCAGCAAAGCTATGAAAGGAACTCCTGGTTCTGGACCCCCCTCCCCCATCAACCCCCAATTTTCAAAAGTGTGACTACCATAAATATCATAATATTTAATTTATGAGTAGAATCACAACCATAATTATTTTTTGACTATTTATTAGATTTTATTTATCCTTGATCAGAGAAGTGTGCTGAATGAGCATGCCTACCTCAATAAGTCTATATCACCACTAATGTGGAGGAAGCAGTGACAAAATATGATACAGGGTCAAGGAGATGTTTGAAGGTTATGGATTTGGGTTCTAATTACAACTGTATCATCCAGCTGTGGAGGGAAGCCCACAGGCGCCTTCTAGCTAAGCTGGGCGCCATAAAGAATCATTAGATAACCAGCAGGGAGGGTGCAGAAGAGCTAACCTTCAAGAAGAAACGTCAGCGGCCATTATGAAAACTAGTTTCTACTGCTCCGCCATTGCACAGTGCCCACTTCTTTTCCTGAGTTCCCACCTATTGTCAGAGTGTTGCTCAAAATGATCTAAAACATGAATTATTACAGATACTCACTCAAGAAATAGCTCAACATTTACGCAGTAGGGAGTCACAACAACAGGAAAATTAGTTGTGTTGTGCAACCAGTGACGTCATGTAAGTTAGTGAGTTATCATGGGGCCTGCAAATGTTGTGGGACAGAAAATGGCGGATTTTGGCTTAGGTTTTTTTCCATTGTTTGGGAGATTTAACGGAGAGCACTGTTTGCCCCCAGTAACCCCGGTTGTTTAATTTTGGCTAATCTTGACCAGATTACCACTATCAATGGTTACTTTGTTTGGTGATGGGTACAGCTTCATTGAGAGAACCTTAGTGCACCATTATGGTTCCAGCATTATCCACTCTAGCAACAGTTGCATGTTGCACTAACCCAAACTCTCGAAGAAAAAGTGGTCATCTAAGATTTGGCCTGTTGCTGTAGATTGTCAGAGCAGTCAACACTAATGTTCAAGGGAAGGCTTACGTTTTGAGAAACATTTAAGTCATAATCTGCTTCAAATAAAAACTTGGAACAACCATTCTTGGTCATTTTGTGTCTCTCAGCACCATGTCTGCTGAAAATCATTGAAACCCTCATTTTCTCTACAATAGTTGGTCTTAACATGAAGAATTGGACATGTTGAGCACAATTTTTCATTCAACTGTATGTTATGTGTTGAATGAATGGCAAATTCACCTTTTCCAAACATGATTGATACTTTTTGAGGAAGTAAACCAAATAAAGTGACGTCCTTTGCGAATAATAGGCATTCTTTATCGAAACAGCAGGTCTCTAGGTTCCTTGTGTATTATCATTGAAAGTTTTTCCGTAAAAGGTCGAATTAGAACGCACTTTTCAAGTTATCATTTCGGTGAAATTTACAAAAAGGGGACATAGTCAGAAAGTTAAAATCAA